>WSYQ01000241.1:0-20208 GCA_011426435.1 Lysiphlebus fabarum | reverse complement strand
CCTATTTTTTCTTTTTAATATTTTACCCAGCAATAAGTGTTTAATAAATTTTTTTTTTTTGGGTCCATCTCATTCTTTAGCTATTTGTCTATTTAAAAATAATTAACATACTTTTATTTATTGAAAATTTAGAAAAAAAATAGCTAAGAGAATAGATGCAGCGAGAAAGATATTTTATCCGGCAAAAAGACCATTTGCTTCTTATTTTTTTTGAATAAATGAATGCCTTCAAATTATTCTTTAATGAATCAGTCACATACATATACAGATTTTTCATGTATCGTTATATTCTCGCGCATGCGCTGATTGATCATCGTGATCTTCTGACGGTTTCACTTTATGTAATACTACTATATTGCTAAGTCCTATGTTCACAATAAGTTGTTTTCTCAGCAAGGCAAGAGTGCATCCTATATCGTCTTCTCTCTTTTTCTTGGCCAAAAAACAACGCGCGCAATTCAGATAGTGGAGCACAAGAAGACTAGAGACCAGGAGAATAAACTTCAGTGGAGGGGGTAACATTTAGTGTCCTAGCATACGGCGGCTATGTAGAGTGCGCCACTTTTACTCCCGAACGGCGCACTACGTAAAGCGCAGTTTTCTATCCCTGTACACCTCAGCCCACCGGCCCTATACTCGAGTCGTCAGTAAATAAACGTCAAAATCTCATTGTGATTGTTATTTAAATTGCAATAAACTAATCCTTATTGCTGTACGAAAAATTCAACTTTGTGATTATTTTTTGTATTAATCAAGCTGTATACCAATAATAATATACCTATATTGAAAAATTTATCTACAAATAATAAGTATAAGTATGTGTATTATTTTGCTCCATTTTTTAAGAATTGAATTGTAACTATGCCAAATAAACGTTTTACTTTATTAATTTTATTAACGTTTTTATAATAATAATTATCAATTTGTATTGATTCAAAATCAAACCTAAATTTTATATTATAGTTAGGGAGCCCATCGTGCTTTTACTTACCTCATTGCATCACGAGCTGAAATAGGTTAATTCGACTTGTCTTGGCGAGTACAATAAGCAGTTTCAGTGGCCGACCATTTGGGTGGAAAGACAAGTGGCGGCCAACGGTCAAAGTGGGTGTATGAGGTATGAAAATTTACCTCATTGCATCACTCGTGGAAATAGGCCCGATCGATTGGTATTGATGCCCTGAACACGAAAATAACAATGGCCGACCATTTGGGTGGAAAGACAAGTGGCGGCCAGCGGTCAAAGTGGGTGTATGAGGTATGAAAATTTACCTCATTGCATCACTCGTGGAAAAAGGCCCGATCGATTGGTATTGATGCCCTGAACACGAAAATAACAATGGCCGACCATTTGGGTGGAAAGACAAGTGGCGGCCAGCGGTCAAAGTGGGTGTATGAGGTAAGTAAACTTACCTCATTGCATCACTCGTGGAAATAGGTCCAATCGCTTGGTATTGATGCCCTGAATACGAAAATAACAATGGCCGACCATTTGGGTGGAAAGACAAGCGGCGGCCAGCGGTCAAACTAAACTTACCTCATCGCATTAAAGTGGAAATAGGTCCAATCGATTGGTATTGATGCCCTGAATATAAAAATAACTATGGCCGACCATTTAGGTGGAAAGAAAAGTGGTGGTCGACGGTCAAAGTGGGCGGCCAACGGTCAAACTGAACTTACCTCATCGCAACACGATTTAAAATAGGTCCAATCGATTGATATTGATGCCCTGAATATAAAAATAATAATGGCCGACCATTTAGGTAGAAAGACAAGTGGTGGCCAGCGGTCAAACTGAACTTACCTCATCGCATCACGATTTTAAGTAGGTCCAATCGATTGGTATTGATTCCCTGAATATAAAAATAACAATGGCCGACCATTTAGGTGGAAAATTTTTGATGGCCGACCAAAAAACTTCAAAATTTAAAAAAAAAAAAAGTTTTTTGGTCGGCCATCAAAAATTTTCCACCTAAATGGTCGGCCATTATTATTTTTATATTCAGGGCATCAATATCAATCGATTGGACCTATTTTAAATCGTGTTGCGATGAGGTAAGTTCAGTTTGACCGTTGGCCGCCCACTTTGACCGTCGACCACCACTTTTCTTTCCACCTAAATGGTCGGCCATAGTTATTTTTATATTCAGGGCATCAATACCAATCGATTGGACCTATTTCCACTTTAATGCGATGAGGTAAGTTTAGTTTGACCGCTGGCCGCCGCTTGTCTTTCCACCCAAATGGTCGGCCATTGTTATTTTCGTATTCAGGGCATCAATACCAAGCGATTGGACCTATTTCCACGAGTGATGCAATGAGGTAAGTTTACTTACCTCATACACCCACTTTGACCGCTGGCCGCCACTTGTCTTTCCACCCAAATGGTCGGCCATTGTTATTTTCGTGTTCAGGGCATCAATACCAATCGATCGGGCCTTTTTCCACGAGTGATGCAATGAGGTAAATTTTCATACCTCATACACCCACTTTGACCGCTGGCCGCCACTTGTCTTTCCACCCAAATGGTCGGCCATTGTTATTTTCGTGTTCAGGGCATCAATACCAATCGATCGGGCCTATTTCCACGAGTGATGCAATGAGGTAAATTTTCATACCTCATACACCCACTTTGACCGTTGGCCGCCACTTGTCTTTCCACCCAAATGGTCGGCCACTGAAACTGCTTATTGTACTCGCCAAGACAAGTCGAATTAACCTATTTCAGCTCGTGATGCAATGAGGTAAGTAAAAGCACGATGGGCTCCCTAACTATTACTTATAATCAATTGTATAGCATTGCAGAACTATAAATATTATTTGAAGTTGTATCTAATACACTAAATTATTGAGTGGTAAAATTTGATTTTTTTTTAAATGATAAAAAAGATGAACTTTAATTTTTTTTCATTAACAATCAATTGTTATTATCCGTAAATCTTATAAAATCAATAAAATAATCATTTTACTATTTAACTACTAAAAATACAACAGACAATACATATTATCAATCATAATCTTTTTAAACTTGTTTGTCTTGGTACTCGTCTTTTGTTTATTAAAGATGATTTTTTTATTTGATGTAAGACTGTTTTCTGTTTTGGTGATTGTGGTAATTTTGTACGTTGATTGTTAAGTTTGGATAAAGGATTCACAAGCTTTGCTCTCTTACGAAATTCTTTTTCTTCTTTTCTTGTTTTATCATTCATTTTAAGAGATAAAATGACTTGAAGAGACCTTACTTTATCAATGCCATCAAAGTTGTTAAAAAATTTATTTTTAATTTTTATCTGAAAATAATAGTACATTGAAAAATATAACAAAAATATGCTTATGTCTGGATGAACGAGTATTGATATTGTCGATGTGTTATTTGCATCACCATAATAACTAATAACAATACCACTTTTGCCTTCAAGAATTGTTTAAAAAATTATCACAAAGTTGAATTTTTCATACAGCAATAAGGATTAGTTTATTGCAATTTAAATAACAATCACAATGAGATTTTGACGTTTATTTACTGACGACTCGAGTATAGGGCCGGTGGGCTGAGGTGTACAGGGATAGAAAACTGCGCTTTACGTAGTGCGCCGTTCGGGAGTAAAAGTGGCGCACTCTACATAGCCGCCGTATGCTAGGACACCCCCTCCACTAAAGTTTACTCTCCTGGTCTCTAGTCTTCTTGGTGGAGCATTCGGAGTGATTCGGACGACACTCACATTATTGCAGTGTTTATTTCATGAATTTCTAATATATTGAATTAGTTTATGTACAGTGGTAATTTCAAAATTAAAATAAAATACATAAATTATAAAAGAATCTCCACTGAGATTACAAGAAAAGAATTATCGTTTATTTTAAATAAAACATATGTATAACAAAAAAAACATAAGAATTATTATTTTATTCATTTAAAAAGACAAGATTAAACTCACATCATTATACAACTTAATTTTTTATAAAATTTATTATTATAAAAATAAAATGTTACTATTAATTGTAACAAGTCTGTTGTCCTATAATTTTCTATAATTATTTATCATAACTAAAAAAATGTATTGTTTATATTAACATGAAAATATATTTCGATACAACATAACTATTTTTTTTTGACAGGACATATAGAATAAAGTGCAATTGTGTACGTGATCTTACGAATTACTCCGAATGCCCCACTATCTGAGTTGCGTGCGTTGTTTTTTGGCCAAGAAAGAGAGAAGAGAATATCGGACGCCTCTTGCCTTGCCGACAAACATAATTCTTGTTCGCAATATAGTAGTATTACATATATGATCTCAACGCATTATTCACCCACTCGTGTTAGCTTACATAGTAGCTGTCATAGCGAATTTAGCGTCCAGCGCATTGTTTATTTATAGGGATATTCTTTCACAGCGGATTTTCTGGCGGATTTCCTCCTCTACAATTTTTTTTACCCTCTCTTTACTATGTAAACTGCTCAATGCTTCAATTTTAGTTTATGCGCTGAAAAATAAGAAGGGGCAAATTGTAAAGGTGGAAATCCGCCAGAAAATCCATCGTGAAAGAATATCCCTTATTTCTTATTTTTGATGCGCAGCTTACACATACATACATACATTAATGTCGAAAACCAATTAATATATATATGTATGTGTAAGCTGCGCATTAAAAATAAGAAATAAATATACAATGCGCTGGACGCTACATTTTACTAAGCTAACACACGAGTGGCTGACATATTCGAGGCGAGTTACTCCTCCTGTACTTTTAGTCTTCTTGCTCTCACTGCATGGAAGAAATGTGGAAGGGATGTGTTCCTATCATAAACATACGCTGGTCGTCTTATACAGTAGAATACCGTATTTGGTATCAAATTGAAATATCATACCAAAATGCCTTTTACCAACTATTTTATGTAAATACCGTAAAATACGAGTAAAAGTTTTGATACTGTATTTTTACAACTGTCCCTAGCGGATGCGTCGACACCTATTCGATCGTGTATCGACACTCTAATGTTGCGCTCAGTCGACAGCGATTTGAGAGCAATTCGACAGCATATATAAAACGTAATTCCCAAGAGCCGAATAAGAGAAATAAGTTAGAAAAATGGAAAATAAATGGAATATTAAAATAACAACAATTTAAACTGACAAAATCTTGACTTTAATATGTTTTATAATATAAAAAAAAGAGTTAAAATAATACATGATAAAGAGGTTAGGTTCACACGATTCGTATATCTACTCCAGTTGAGCCTTACAGGATTCATCGGTAATTGACTCGGTCATTATTACCGGAATATTTGGACACTGAATCGACAAGCTTTCGACACCGAATTGAGAGCTTTCTAATTCATTGATTTTTCATTGTTTTTAATTGTTGAAAAATTAATACTTAATTAATAAAAAAAATCAAATACTTACCTTTAAATGTATGTATCGACTTATTGATATGAAATTAATTAATTTTTTGTTGAATATACTTTAAATTGTTACATTAATTATAAAATAATTATATTTTAACTTGTCATTTCATCATGTACAATTGTAACAAATTCATGTCAAAATATAAGCAAAAACAACGTGTGACCGTGGAACCGTCCAAATGCGAGCGCCATCCTCGGCGACTCTATATACTATACTTGCTCCATTCCGTGAGTCTCACCAACAGCCTATACTCTACATAGGAGTTAACCCTCCTTGTAGACCTTCATGGTTTTTCTATCTTTTGTGGTACGTTCTCAAATTCAGCTGCGGCAACACTGGAGTAAAATTCAAACATGACGATGAGCACCATAGCATACATTGCAATATCTAATTTTTGTACTTTTTATAATAAATCACTCATTAATTGACCGATCAACATATGAAATTTTTTTGCGCGATATTTAAAACTCGGTTCCTATTATACGTTTTTCTAGTATATTTCATATGGTTGAAATCTCCGCATAAGGGCCAATGTTAAACCGGTAAAATGGTACCTCGTAAAATTTCATAAGTTTTTATTATGAGATTCAGGTGCCTCGATAGCACTCTTGTTAGTTCTGGATTCTCGTTCAAACTCCTTTGAATAATATAAAAAAATTTCGTGGTAGGCTTTACAAAAAGATAAATTTGTTTTTATTTGAAATGAGAGTTAAAAAAGAAAATATAAAGAAAAAGAATCGTGATAAACGAAGATAAAGAAGGAGGAGTTAAGGAGAAAAAAGTTAGAACTTAACCACGTTAAATAAGAGGCAGGGGAATTAAAGAGGCTGAAATAAAAATAAAAAAAACTCAGATGTATAAGAATCGAAGGAAATCCAGGGAACGGTCATTGCCACCACCTTTGTGGCGTGTATAAAGGATAAAACTTGACTCAAGAGTAAAACGGGGTTTCATTATACCAGATTAAACATCAACAATATCAGTAGCTCGGTCTCCTCCATTTGTCTCTCCATAACGAATTTACTCTTTCTCAATCATAAAAACGAAAAATTTTGCGGATAATTTTATTTTTTAAACTACTTTTGATCACTCATGTAGCAAATCGAATAATTTAACTGAATATTCTGAAATGATTTATAATTTTGTAAATTTTTCGAATTATAAAAACATTAACATTTTCTAGATATTCAACAAAAAATAAAAGTGAGGGAAAAAATAAAATTTCATCAGCGATTAACTTTATATGCAATATTTTTTTTTTGTATTTGTAAAATTCAACGACAAGTGGTTTCAGTAACTAAGTTTAAATGATTTGTGCTAAGTTTAAATAAAATATTGACGCATGGAGTATATATATATATAGTTTGAAGTATAAAAGAGCATGGTATAAGAGAAGAGCCAACGCGAGTTATATCTTGGGGCCTTTGTGGGGTCTAAGAGAGGGACTCTTCTCTGAGGGCCGTCGATATTCCTTAGTAAGTGGTCGAGAGAGTCGTTCATCATCTGCCAATGCCAAAGGACTTAAAAAAAGGCAAAACTGGCATGAACACTAAAATATAGTTTTTCACATTTAACATTATTTTTATCTTTTCTATTATTATTACCATATTATTTTAAAAAATTTCTGTGATTTTCTTAGTTATTTATTAATCCTAAATTTAATTCGTCTTATCAAAATGAATTGTGTTTACTGTTGACAAGTTAATACACATATATATTGAATTTTTATTTTTATTATGAAGAACAACAAGGTGAGTTTATAAAATTTTTTATTTTGGGTTTTTTTGGAATGTTATTTGTTTTTTGATAGAAAAATAAACTTTAATTTTACTCTAAAATTTTGAGTTTAAAATAGCTGTCACGTGTTGTTGATTAACCAATAAAATATCAGAGTTCAAATTTATCAACAACTACACTTAGATTTTATTAAAAGATTTTTATCAAAAAAACTACAGAAATGATTATTTTTGAAATTACTTTAAAAACATATTTTAAAGTAAGTTTTATAGCTGTTTTTAGACTTTTTAAAACAGCTTTCAAAAACTTTAAAGTAATTTTTTTTCTAAAATAGTCATTTTTAATATTGTATTTAAGTTTATGAAAAAAAAATTACAACTTGTGTATTCATGTAATAACATGCTGTGTCCTTCTTGCACCATATTGCGTCTTGATGAACTATAACAATTTTTTTTCTAAATAACAATAATGCCAAAATCATTTTATGCTGATGTGTTGTTTTACATATATTATTTTCTTCGCCCGCGGATAGCGGTACCTGCTCAAGCATTCAACTTTCATAAATTCAATGACCAATGACGTATTCTTATCACTCATATTTATCAACACAAAAAAAATCCAACGGTAAAAAACAATTTAACTGAAAAATCTTGCTTCAACCGCTTTATTTACCATCTATTTTTCTCCGCCTCTATTTTTTTTTTTGTTTATTCTGAATTCATATTTCAATGAAGACATTTTCCATATTATTTATATATACTTAAATATTCCAGGTGACTAAAAAATATTTAACACAGAATTACTTTTTATAAAATTACCGTAATTATTATTGTTCATTTATTTATTTTTTTTATTTAGATTAAAAAATTTTATTTTAGATCAATTTATTAAATATTTATTAATGTAATTCAATTGACTCAATACTTATGAAAAAATTTAGACGAACAAAAAATTAAAATGAAAAAAATTGGTTAATTTGAAAAATTGTGTTGGCAGAAGTCTTGTGGCCTTTAACGAAAGTGTTCGAATACCGTTAATATAACTTCAAAACAACCGGTCAAACTTCCTTACGTGTTTTTACCAATACAACGACACTTTCCTCTTTCTCTCTGCAACCTGATTCATTAAAACTCACAACACATCAAGAAATGATTATGAATAAAAGTAACTGTAGTGATGTATATTTTGACACTGCGTGATGAGATAGATATGATACCTAATCAAACGGAAGGAACGTCTTGCCTATAGTTCTTTATAATTTTGTATGATTTCTTTATAAGACCTTGTATGTTGTTTGTTGCTTGAGCTGCGTAAAAACTTATGTTAAGTTCTCAGTCATATTACAAAATCATTTTTAAGAACAATGACACGTACTTCGTACTTGTATTTATATTTTTTATTTACCCTTAAGAGAATTCACAAAACAAAATAAAAACCAAGTGAATGGAATTACGTCGTTAAAACGTTGAGAACTCAATTATTTATTTATAATTGACGTCGTTTTTTTTTTTTTTTTTTTTTTTTTTAAAAAAAGGAAAAGGATTTAGTAGAAGAAAACTGCGTATGTCGACATATGTCGATCAAAGGAAAAAAATCAGTGTCAAATCAGAACTATATTAGTCAAATATTTAGTAAAAAGAAAATCCGGTTTTTCCGAAAAGCTATCTATGTCAAGATAGAGTGAAACCACGACTGCAGAATGTAGTCGACCACAAATGATTTCTATAACACCTTTAAATAACTCCGTCTTTGTTAAGTCTCGTTTTTTGTATTTTTTACTGAAGCGGAATACCATGTATGAAAATTTGAAATTGTCAACAACAATAGTACAATTAAAATTATAGTAGATCAAACCACTACCTAAAAAAAAGGTATACTATTATCATTATTAAATAAAACATTTTCTAACATCTATAAGTAAAACTAATCTGATACTTTAAATTTGCCATCATGATCATATATCTATATACATAAAAAATATGATGGAAATTTATTAACAGAAAACCTCTGTAAATCCTATTATAAAAAGGAGAATGAAGCCTCCCTTCCAGACATTTGATTGGCTGTTATTAAACATTGTAAACAAAATAAAAAATCAATAAATTAAACAAAAAATAATTCATTTATTTATCCGTTGCTATGAAAATTTATTTATTTATTTCTTCTGTTTACTCGTTGTTATGTGTATTAATTTGTTTAAAAAATTGTAAAAATTTAGTTCATAGAAGTGATGTAAATTCAACTTGAATCGACGTGAATTTTGTATATTTAAGATTTGCCAAGTTTAGTGTTTGTTCGTTCGACGACACCAAGAGGGTTGGCGGTGTAAATTCAACTTGAATTGACGTGAATTTTGTAAATTTAAGATTTGCCAAGTTTAGTGTTTGTTCGTTCGACGACACCAAGAGGGTTGGCGGTGTAAATTCAACTTGAATTGACGTGAATTTTGTATATTTAAGATTTGCCAAGTTTAGTGTTTGTTCGTTCGACGACACCAAGAGGGTTGGCGGTGTAAATTCAACTTGAATTGACGTGAATTTTGTATATTTAAGATTTGCCAAGTTTAGTGTTTGTTCGTTCGACGACACCAAGAGGGTTGGCGGTGTAAATTCAACTTGAATTGACGTGAATTTTGTATATTTAAGATTTGCCAAGTTTAGTGTTTGTTCGTTCGACGACACCAAGAGGGTTGGCGGTGTAAATTCAACTTGAATTGACGTGAATTTTGTATATTTTTTTTTTTTTTTTTTTTGGAAAAGTATACAAACTGAACATTTGAAACTATGTGATCACCAAATGAACTTTTCTTTAAGTATTATGGAAGGCAACTTAATTATTAATTTAAATATTATATGTTATCCATGTGGACACGATGTTATTATTATTTCATGAATAATATAATAAAAAACATTAATAATTAAACAGTAACTTAATTTTAACATCATTCACATAAAAACATGAAGGCGCGCGAAGCGCGCCAAACGGTCTAGTAAATTAAAAAACAAAAAAAACTATATGGTTTTACAAAGTTTGTGAAATAAACAAATACAGTTTGTTTGAATAGATTGACATTCCATAAACAAAATTTTATGTTAGTTTAAAAAATACTCATTTATTTTAAAATTCAAACAATTTTTTGTATTTTAATAAATATTCGATAAATCATTTTTTTTTTTTTTTTCTTCAGATAAATGAACAAACAAACGAGTTAAGTCTATATACAAACTACAAACGAATTAGACACTTTTTTTTACTGTGTATAACCATGAGAACTCATTGATGGTTCAATAAAATCATTTTAGTTATTTTCTATAATACATATTAAGTTCACAGTATACTTCGCAATACATATTTGCAGTATTGTCAACAATTCGAGCATATGCACACTTGGTAGTGTTTGGCCTTCGAAATATGGTTCAAATAATTAGAAAAATATATTACTCTACGAAAAATAAACGCTTAAGTTATTTAATTGATAAATTTTAATGACTGCGTTGACTGGGAGTGACTACGAAAACGACTGCATATACTACATACAACTTTATAAGTAGTATACACAAGTGAGTGACACCATGACTTCAAACTTGAAGAGTGTCTTAAATCTTTCTTTGAATTATTTTCACCTGATACTTATTTTTCCTCAATGAATCACAAAAAGCCGAAGTAAAACGGAGTAAATCAGTATCAAAAAAAATTATAGTAAAATATATAGGAGAAAAATGTCGTAAAAAATGAATGAATTTTTATTTTTTTTAAAGTTTGTTCTGATTTACTACAATTTACTCTGTTTTTCTTAAAATTGTTCCAGTTGACTTCCTTTGCTTTGCAATAAATCGGAGGATAATAAAATAAAAAATAGACTAAGCCGGAAAAATTCATTTTCCCAGAAAATAGATAATATTTTTTATAAAGTCGTACTTTATTAAAAATTATTACTTGTTACAGATTGCTACTATTGTCATGAGGATTCTTTTCATTTTCATCAGTGTCTTAACTCCAGCGATATTAACGCCTCTTTACTCATCTTCATTAGCCAACTCAGGTAAAATTTTTCATTTAATCTATAACAATAATCAAAAATAAATAAAATAATGATAATAATTATTAATGATAATATTGTTTTTTAAGAAAATATAATAAGTCTTGTATAATATTGTATAAATAATCCTACTGACACTTTCATACTGAGAATTTATGAAAACAAAAAAAAGAGAACTAATAAAATCAACAAAGCAGAAAGAGTATAAGTTGAAAAACAACTTGGTGACAATGACCTTGTATACGAATAAATGCCATGTAGATACACAAATGTGGTGAAGTTTATACAATTAAAATAGGGCATACACGGTCAACGACATCCGATACGACGATTAAGGCTTTATTTTTCAATTTTTTATTTGATATAAAACAACCAAATCTCGGTCATAAAAACATATCCATCAACTTGACTCATCAAGTCAAATTAATAAGTAATTTTGGAAAAAAATATATATTATGCTAAACAGTAATGTGTTTTGACAATCAAATTTTTACAATACACATAAATGTGATAAGAAACATCATATTTAAATTTTTCTGACATTTAAAACATTTGATCGAAAATAACTTGTTATAAATTGAGCGTCAAGAAATAATATAACTAATGCGAACCGAAGAAAACCGGGAACCGTTAAGCTTCCAATGTACAAACGCTAGTCAGGCGTCAATGTAGGTCACAGTCATAGCGCAATGTAACAGTTCGTTTCCCGGTCCGTAATCTTGATTTGCTCTGGTCAGTCCTTCACCTCCTCCTTCTTTTTTATATCCTTTTTCCCCTTCGTTATTTTTTTGTCTTCGTTTTTTTTATGTTTTATTTTTTTGACCATTCCCTATGCATTCCATAATCTGGCCTATCTGATGAAAAAAACAGGTATTAGTTCCCCTCCTGTAGATTTCATTTCAGGCTCAAAAAAATATACAATGGTTCGAAAGAAAAGAAATTATGTTACTTCTATGACAACATTGAAAGCACACAAAAAATTGTTATGATCATTACAAAAATAATAATTTATTCATTTATTTATTTATTTATTTATTTATTTATTATTATTATTATTATTATTATTATTATTATTATTATTATTATTATTATTATTATTATTATTATTATTATTATTATTATTATTATTATTATTATTATTATTATTATTATTATTATTATTATTATTATTATTATTATTATTATTATTATTATTATTATTATTATTATTATTATTATTATTATTATTATTATTATTATTATTATTATTATTATTATTATTATTATTATTATTATTATTATTATTATTATTATTATTATTATTATTATTATTATTATTATTATTATTATTATTATTATTATTATTATTATTATTATTATTATTATTATTATTATTATTATTATTATTATTATTATTATTATTATTATTATTATTATTATTATTATTATTATTATTATTATTATTATTATTATTATTATTATTATTATTATTATTACTTAGGTTATACAAGAAATATTGGACGCTTACCATGCATATCAACGCGAACTGGCAAGACTGGAGTTTGTATGTTCGCACTAGATTGTGTCAAGGCAAATGGTACACACTTGGGTACATGTCTTGACAGGTTTTACTTCGGCTCCTGTTGTAAAATAAATAGTGAAACTGATACTTATCCACAGGATAATACGATTGAAGAAAGTTCTAGTTTAATACCAACAAAAAAACCCCTCGAATCGAATGACATACCTGAAATTGTTACAATCCGTCATTCTAAACCTCAGATACCGTCGGACCAGATTCCCTCAACCAATAAATCAACAGCCGTAGACGCGGTAACAACAACAACAACAACAATAACTTCAACGAAACCACAATCAAACATTGTTTCATCATCATTTCAAGCAACTCAGAATGGTTATCCCTCAACATCACAATTTTTCACAAGTACCCATCCAGCAACTCAAAATTCAATAATTGAAATTCAAAAACAGCCTGTAACAACATCTACGGATCTAACTTCGCCTATAGTGATTGAGAGAATAACACCATCAACGCGATTTCCACCGAGAAATTCAACAACAGCAGCTACGTCAACCTCCACAACAACTGCAGTTCCAACAATTGCATCAGCTATAACAAGCACATCAGCTAGGCCGATAAGTGTATTCACGAATAAACCAATTGTAACAACAGCTGTAACGGATAGCCTTACTTCTACGGAAAACATCCGGAAGCTAACTAGACCATCATCAACAATTTTACTTTCAACAAAGCCATCCGAATCCATAACAGAATCAATGAGTTCCACGAGTTTTTCAAAACCATTGATTGGATCACCAACAACGGGCAAACCCTCTCAGCCATCAAGTACGGAAATTCCACAACTGAACACTACAAAGTCTAACAAACCAAAACCGTCCTCAAAGCCAACAAAGACATCGTTGAAACCAATGAAAACGTCCAGCAAACCATTATCAACTGATTCAGCAAGACCAACTGAAAAACCAAGACCATCTAGTAAACCAACCAGATATCAGAAACCGCCTAAACCTATTACAACAACAACTTCAACAACTGTTGGGACAGCACTGGTAAATTCATCAACAACATCATCATCATCGACACCAACCACAACAACAACAACAACAACAACAACATCAACATTTAGGCCAACAACGGTAATATCAAGACCACTGGGTGATCTAGTCAAACATTCTGAAGAAACTCTAACACCAGTAAAAATAATATCATCAACAACGGAAAATGATAGTACACCGTTTAAATTTACAATTACAACAGATAATTTTATATCAAAAATAGAAACGTCAACACAAAGTTTTGTTACTTGGAGTTCAAATTCTGATGAACTTGTAACTCCAACTATGGTATCACCGACGACCTCAATGCTTTCGACAACCCAAGAACGCGAAGGTAGGTTTTTTAAATAATATTTATACAAGCGTACTTTTCTTTTTTGCAACTCCATATTTTTTATTAGTCATTTGTTCTTCAAAAAAGTAATTTATGTAAGCTTCAATGAATTTTGCAAAAACAAATTGCAAGGAAGAAGATGCGATTGATTTAATAATTTTTTGAACATTAATTAAACAAGTTATTGTCATTTTTTTATTTGCACTTCTCTCCGAAGCCAATTAAATATTGTTTATTAAAAAAAATAATTCATGCAATCTTAAATGTATTCATCAAATGCAAATGTCCAGAAAAACAAATATAATTTATTGAATAATTTTTTAAATAATAATTCTACGAGTACTTGTCTTTTAGCAACTCTATCTTCTCTATTAGTCATTTGTTCAATAAATAATTATTAACTATATTTCTTAAAAATGTATTTTAAAAAATTTAATGGCTAGGAATATACAGTTGTGATTATAATCTATAGATAAATAATTGTTCGAACAATAATAAAACTCCCGTAACCGTTTGTCTATTAAAAAAAATTATTATATAAATAATAAATATACAATGTTACTATTTTTTTTACAAGATAATATATAATAGCTATATATATTATTATTTATCCCCTCAAGCATTTGATTTACTAGAAGCGACATTATCTACATTTATACTAAAGAACGCTTGGTGGTAACAATTACCGACGGTGCAATGTAAATATATTAAAAAGTAATGGCAATATTATTAGAAAAGGACGGCGAAAACGGATATGACGCTCTTTTTTGACTTTCTTCTTTTACTCCATACCACTCAATACCCATGACCGCGCCTAAAGATGGGCAATTGCGGAAAATGGTCCCGTGCCCGCCGGCTGTGAGGGTCAAAGATTATCTTTGATTTTGGCCTTTCTACGATTCGTAGTGTTTCTTATGAATATGTCTAGTTTTACCAAGTTTATAAGGGTCTTTATGTTATTTTGGCAAATAAATTTTTTTCTTTTCTAAGTTTTTTTCTTACCTTAGCATTTATATACCTTTGCAATTATATATACCTTAGCAAGATCTACTAACCATGCATGGGTGATAAAAAATTACCCGCAATTATATTTCGAAGTATTAATATATACCTTTGCAATTATATACCTTTATAATAATTTAAACTTAGAAAAAAAAAACTTAGAAAAAAAAAAGAATTTATTTGCCAAAAATAAACTAAGCCCATTGCTAAAACTTGGTAAAACTAAGCATATTTATAAAAAGCACTACGAATCGTAGAAAAGCCAAAATCAAAGATAATCATTGACCCTCACTGCGGGGTGCCACGGGACCATTTTCCTTAGCTACATCCTAGTAAAACTAGACATATTTATAAGAAACACTACGAATCGTAGAAAGGCCAAAATCAAAGATAATCTTTGGCCCTCACAGCCGGTGGGCACGGGACCATTTTCCGCAATTGCCTAAAGATGTTTACACATCAAAAAACAAATGAAATTGCGTAAATAATTTTTTAAACAATTATTATACAAGGACTCGTCTTTTTCGCAAATACATCTTTTTTCTCAGCCAATTGTTCATTTAAAATCTATTAATTATTTATTTAAAATGTATTTTTACTGTCTATTGATATATAAATATATATATAAATTTATCTGGTCAACCCAATCTATAAGTTTTAGAAATTTTCTTCCATGAACCATAACGGTCCAATAGTCGTGCGGGTAGAGATACGCGTTTAGTAATTAGGTAGTCATAGGTTCAAATCCCCCTTAGTACATCGTTTTCGAAAAAAAAAAAATCTTCGCTATAATTTAAATTAATTTAAAAAAATCATTACGAAATATGAATTTATATAATTCGTTTAAATAATTTTTTTTTGATCAGCCAATCTTAATTAACATACCTTTAACACGGCAATTTGATGATTACCCCGAGATTTTGTCTACGGGCCCTTAGAAAAAACAATTGTTTACAAAATTCGCAGTACCAAACACCTTACAGGTATACCCCGAGATTTTCTCTACGGGCCACTGTGAAAAAATCATTGTTTACAATAAAAAAATAAGACTTGAAAAAAATAAAATAAATATAAATTTATAATAATATAAAAATAAATTTATTTTTGACGAAAAGCAATGTTAATAGTTAAGCCTTAAATAGGCTTATACCGCTTAAAATCGCTTGTACCCGCACAGAAAAATCTCAGTCTTAAACGAGCTTCCAGTCTTAAAACGCGCTTCATTGAACTTAAACTGTCTTGTGAGATCTTAAACGAACTTCCATTAGCTTCCCAAATAAAATCACAAGTTTTTCCGAGGTCCCCAAACTCTTTCAAAGGCTTGAATTAAAAGACTTCGAAAGCATTCAAATCTCGGTCTTTCAGACGCTTGATTTGAAAGACTTCAAAAGCGTTCACATTTCTCAGTCTTTCAAAAGCTTGATTTAAAAGACTTCAAAAGGGTTCAAATTCTCAGTCTTTTAGAAGCGTGATTTAAAAGACTTCAAAAGCGTTCACATTTTTCAGTCTTTTAGAAGCTTGATTTAAAAGACTTCGAAAGTTTTTAGGTTTAAAAAAAAAAAAAAATTCAATAAATACGATTTCGAAAGCTTGTAGTCTTAAAATTAAAGGCTTTAAAACTTATTTCAATGAAAATTTTATTTGGGAAGCTAATGGAAGTTCGTTTAAGATCTCACAAGACAGTTTAAGTTCAATAAAGCGCGATTTAAGACTGAGATTTTTCTGTTCGGGACTTAGAAAAAATTCAAACTGCCTGATATAAAATTGTTAAGATTTTTATCATTTTGTATATTAAATAAGTATATTTCGCGAATTTTAATTAATATGTAGCTCTTATCATTTATTAAATGATGTTATTGGTTAATTTTTTTTTATTTATATATTTTTTGAAAAAAAAAAATTCAAGTTTGATTGCTTGTAGTGTATTTAATTTTACAATTCACTCTAAATATTTATTTAAGTTTTCATGTTATAAAATTTTTTAAAATAACAAAAATTAGAAACTCAAAGTCTAAGTAGTAAATATATTCACTTATTTTCAATTGATGATGTGGTATACTGCTTATTTCAAGTCTTATTTTTTTTATCCCGGGATATCTATAATAAATTAATATATTCAATAAATTATCATGGAAATTATGAGTTATATATTATTATATTAGTTTAATATATTATACGAATAAGTATAAAAAATTATTGCCTACTCTACGAATCAACATGGATAAATTATTTATTTTAAAAAATTCATTTATTATTTTTTATTACATTAACACTGAAAATAAATACAGAAAATTATACTACACTCTACTAATTAATATTTTTCTTTTTCAATTAATATATTTTAAATTCATCATTCCGTTTGTGCTTTTTGATACAACATAAAACATAAGGATAAAAAAACTTTGATTTGCATCAACGGTCCCGTGGCCGTCCGGTCTAAAGCGTTAGTCAAAAAATCAAGATATCGGCGTTATATATAAGATATCGAGTATAGAGCTGCATAATTTGCTAAATAGAGGAAAAAAAAAAAATAAATAAGGTGTTTTTTAACAATAGCAATTGCATTGTGTTAATAACATTATAATAAAAACCGCCTCATTTTTTTTTTTTTTTTTCTCTATCCAGCAAATTATGCAGCTCTATACTCCAAATATTATGTCTAAAGTAGTCAACATTACAATCAGTAGCTGCACAAAAAACTTGGGGACCCGGACATAAAATATAACGTTTTTAAGCACAAATATTCATTCTACCTTGGTTTTGGGAAACAACCTTTAAAGGTTAATTTTAGCCAAAAAAAAGTTGATTTAATCGAAAAATTTTTTAAATAAAAAGTGTTAGTTTTGATGTGAAAAACTTTTTGGTACAAAAAAAAAGTATAGTTCCCATTTAAAAAAATTATGTTCATAGCGGAAACTCCGCCATTTTGAATTTTTTCGATTTTTTTTTTTAAATTCCTATGTCCTCTGTTTCCTACAACTTTTTTTTGAACTATTTTTCAATTTGAGCCATATTAAAAAAAAAAATCCATTAATAGATTAAAATGGGACACCCAGTATATAACAGATAATTTTTGAAATAGTCAAATTCCCTCCATTAATTCTTGAAGAAAAATCTATTTGTAAACAAAATAATAAACAAATAAATAAATGTAAATAACAACGGGTACACATAACAACGAGTAAGAAAATAATATAATAATAATAATAATAAAAGTTATTTAAAAAATTCTGATGGTGATTCTGGTTTTGAAAATCAAATACCAACAAAAGATAATAATAATTTTGAAACATATGATTCACTTGAACCAAATGGTGCATCATCAGCTGATGTATCATCAACATCAGACTCACAAACAAATGATTCAAATAAAGATAATAAAAAATATAATAATAATAATAATGATAATAATAATAATAATAATAATGATAATGTTGATATACGTATAACACGTGCAATTGAAGGAACAGTTAAATTATTATCAAAAGAATTTGAAAATTTAGTAAGACGTGAAAAAAATTATTATATTAATAAAGAAAAAAATCCATTACGTCAATTTAAATATATTAATAATTATTCAAAACTCGAGGCTGAAAATGATAAATATACATTATTAAAAATTGATAATCGTCGTTTATCAATTGGTGATGATAGTGATTATAATATTGATAAATCATTAATGGAATCAAGCTCATCAACACCTGGTTCAAGTTGTACTAATTCACCAAAACGTGTATGGCCACCAGCCTCGAGATGTCAACTTAAATGGACAAAAACATTACCAACAATTAGTCAAAATATACTACCATCAAAACATCATTTTTCAGGTATCATTTAACTGTCATTATATTATTTAAATATATATTATAAATAAATAAATATATATATTTATATATGACATGTACCTGTATTTATGTTTGATGTGTCAATATTGTCATTGTTGTAAATAGTCTGCACGTGAATTTTATTATCATTTAAAAATAAATGATTATAAATCATCAATGATTATTATTATTATCATACAAATTTTAATATTTGATTGATATTATTTATAACTAGCAGAATTTTATTATCATTATTATTATTATTATTGTTATTATTTATGTCTGGCATGAATTTGACATTTACCTCTTTTTTTTTTTTTTAAATATTATTTTAATATTTTATTGCTTAAATATTATTGTTAATAATATAATTTTATAAATATTTAAATATGAGTGTAGTTTGAACATAGTGCATGTTTTTTTCTTTTATTTTTCGGTTTTTTTTTTACGTTGCCTGATTGGTGACAGTTGGAGCAAGTGGAAGATACAATAATAATACAACAAAGGTCAGTGGAATTGAGGATGATAAAGATGCTGGTGGTATGAGACGTGCTTGTTCATTAAGTGATCTTTCTGTTAACCCGTCCAACAGGTTACTCAATGGACCAAAACAAGGTATTTTGCTTGTTTTTATTTATTTATTTATTATACTATTAATGTGCTTAATTATTAGTATGTAAATTTTTTTTTTTGATAATTATTATAATTAATTTATCATTTATTTTATTTATACTTAAGTTTCAGGAAAAGTTTCTGGTAAAAATTTAAATCAATCAGTAAGAAATAATTCAAGTGTTAATAATACTGGTTTACCTTCAAGATATGGTTCTAGTAAAAATCACTCAAGTCATATGACACGTAGTAGCAGTGTTGGAATGCTTAATCAGGTAAATATATATAAATTATAATAATATATTTTGTTTTTTTTAAATTAAAATTAATATATTAAAATTATTTATAGCAAAGTGATTCAGAGTCTGATGCTAGTATGGCAGGTAAAAGTTGGATAAATCAAGCACCAAATAATAGAATAAGTGCATTAATGAGACCAACAATAAGTTCACAAAATAAAATTAATCATCAAACAAAACAAAATTCAAATAGTAATCTTCCAATGGTACTTAGAAGACGTGGTATGCAAAGTGCTTATTCAAGTGGTTAGTTATTATTTATTATTTATTATTTTTTAAATTAAATAACTTGTTATGGATTGTAAATAATAAAAATTTAAATTAACTTACAGTTAATTTAAGTCAAGTTGGTAATCAAGAAGATTCAAGT
>WSYQ01000240.1:0-342998 GCA_011426435.1 Lysiphlebus fabarum | reverse complement strand
TTTATTTTTCAATTCATCCTTTTTTATCAGGTAATTTTGCAATCATTATTAAAAAAATAAATATTTAATTTTTAATAAAGTTTATTTGTTTTGTATGTAACATTGATATAATTATTGATTTATTTACTTTTGTTTTTTTTTTGTTTTATTTTTAGATTGAAATAATTTAAATTTTATTTAAAAATATTAAAAAAATTTCATGAACGAGCTTGCGAACAGAATGATGGATCATTCAAATGGTTGGCAAGTTTCTCGTTTTACTTAACATCTATCTAGGGTTGCCAGTAACATTTCATGTGAACGAATAACCATGGCATACCAGTCTGCATACAGACGACTTATTATAGAGATTATATATATATAAATACTGTGGAACTTCAATATCTGGTCTGTCTGAATAACCAGAGAAAGAAAACAATGCCAATGTACAATTCTTCCAATATTTTATAAATTTCTTGGATAACTTGTATATTTTTTATGAAATAAAATTTATGCTATTTTCAGGTATGAAAATTAATAAAATTACAGAATATTTATTTTATTTTTATATCATTATTTTACAATTTGATGATGGAAAATTTATAGAAATATTTGACAAGATAATTAAGGAATTAAATGCCTGCAAATAATTGATTGGTAAAATTTTTTGCTGCAGGAAAATTTTGTCTATTTTTTTTACAAAAGTATACAGTAATCAGTTTAAATTATTATCTTGATATTTTAGAATTTAAAAAATAAAATAAAACAATATATTTATTTGTAAAATATATTAAAAATTTTATGCACGTTTCAACCCTTTAGCCAGACTCTCAAATGTGCTCATGCAATTTTGTAATATTTCAAAATTTAATGTTTAATAATTTGCAACAAAATAAGTGGTTAAAAAAAAATAATAAAAACTTGTAAAATTTTTAATAACATAAAGTTTAAAAATCTACAGAATAGTTTTTGTCATATAAAGTAAGTTTTAGTGAAAAAAAAATAAAAAATTGTCACGAAAAATAAAAAGTAAAAATAAGTTAAAGTTTTTGGTGAGAAAACTAATTCAACTTACAAAGTAGCTAAAAAGTAAATTTTATTTTATTTTTAATATAAAATATCTTTTTTTTTTATCTCATAAATTTATTTTTATTCTATCACAATGAATATTTTTACATTCAAATTATTAAATAATTCCATTAAAATTATTAAATTTTGTACAGTTTAAATAATCTATACGACACTATTGTTGAAAGTAATATTCAAATAAAAATAATATTATTTAAATTAAAATTTCAAATTACTATACAAATATATATGAATATAATATATATATATTTGGCTGAAAATTTAACTGGGTAAAAGCACAATGACACGATAAAGGTCGACAAGATTCAGTAACGATATACGAAAGATACTAGAATATACAGAAAATCATACAGTTACTTTTATGAATATTAAACAGACTCGTTATGAAGGTTCAACAAAATGAGATAGAGAAATTTGATATTGTAGTTTCTAAGCTTTCAAAAATATTCAAACATTAATTACAAAATTCAACAAATTAACCAATCAATCTTATTATTTTTTCATAGCCACTAAAAATCTCTTAAAATCAAAATGAAAATATTAAAAATCATTAAAAAAAATTTCCATAATTCATTCAATAATTCATCAAAATAATGGAAAAAAAAAAAAAAAACAAAAAGTCTAAATTTCACAAGGGATGATTTTCTAAATTCACAAAAAAAAAAAAAATATTTATTTCTCTTGAGAATTTTCATTGGTGTATATGACTAAAAGATGCCATGATAATCCTCAATGACATTGTATATTTTAGCATCGAACAAAAAAAAAAAAATTCATAGCCTTAAGAGATTTGAAATAGGGTGGACATGAGGATTTTACTTTTTAGATACAATATTGCCTTGAGGGGTTAAAATAAGTCAGGTCCAATCCTTTCGTGTATAGTAAAACCCTTTTTGAAATTGTTGATCATTATGAAGTGGACACGGTAACATCTAAAATGTCCAGACAAATATAATCTTAAAATTCTTTTGTAAATATATATATATACCAACAAGAACAAGGGTTGTTTCAATTGAGAAGGGTTATTGCTGTTTATAGATGTAGAAATTTTCCGGGTTTATAGTTTTATATATTTTCTAAATTATAACCCTTTTAAATCTAAAGTTTCTAAACATAAACTAAATTCAAATGAAATATTTTCAAGTACAAATATTTTGAAGCTATATTTGATGTATCTAATATGTCAAAATGAGAATCATTAATTTGTGATGAAATTTTAATTAAGGTCAGTGCATTACATAAAATAAATATATAAAAAAATTTTAACTTTTAAAATTTTTAATTCAAATGAAATAATTTATTTTATTTTTTTATGTAATTCTGAGATTTTTTTTATTATTACGAATTTATAGCTATTTTAGATAAAACTTTTTATATTTATTTTTATTTATTTTTTTTATTCTTATAGCGTTGTGTTATTTTGTCATTTTATTTATTTTTTTTTCCTACAAAAGCTAGTAGAAAGTGAACATTAATATGTGGGTATATATAAAAGTAAAATTTCATGTATACATGAACGATCCTTGGCTTGTTTGTCAATAAAAAAAGCTGCAATAAAAACGTGCAACATAATCCTCATTGGCATAGTGCCCATAAAATGAGGTAACGCAACTCCTGGGTGAATAAAGCCCTTTTGTTTATATATGTTTAAAAAGGTCCAAGATCCCTTTTTCGTAAAATTATTATGCCAAAAGCTAGACTTATATTAATCCTCATTCTGCACTTTTTTAATTATATTTATATGTCATTATTATTATTTTTGTATTTGTCTCAAAATAATATTGTTATTTTATTATTAAAAATTAAATATAAAAACCTTTTTTTTTTATATTAAAATTTTATGGTAATATGATAACAAATATTCAAAATAATGTTTTAATAAATATAAATTTATTGAAATTTTTTTTTATAAAATATATGTAGTTTAAGTGTAATTAATTTAGAAATTATTTTTTTTTTTTTAATTTTTAATTAATTTTTATAAAAATAATATACTACATTATCTACAGATTATTTTTGTATGTCTTTTTTTTTTTTTTTTTTAAATTTATAAATTATTACAAGATAGATTTGATAGTTTAGTAGAATTATTGGCTTGTGGTTGAGTGAGCAATCTTTCATCTATGTTATAGAATCAGTTATAAGTTCAAAACGTAATGGAAATATGTAGGCAATTTGTTTTTAATTAAAGTATTAAAATTCAAAATGGCAAGTGTTTGCATTTGAGGCAAATATTTTCTGGCAAAGAAAAAGTAAAGAAAAAACCTTCTTGCTTATTCTATGCCATAATGTATTTGCCACAAATGCTAAATACTTTTTGCACAAAAAGAAAAAAATACTAAACAAATCTAAAAACCTTGATAAACAAAATATATTTAATTACAATAATTTTATATTGCTAAATTAATTAATTAATTAATTTTTATATTTATTTTGAATTACTGTTAGTAAAAAAATATAACAAAAAATATTACGATTTAATCGACAAACAAATTTAATAATGGTAAGTTAAATATCTACTCTTTTGGTGAATCACTGAATGGTAATATTTCAATTGTTGGTAAATTTAAAAAATTTATATTTTTATTTCTACTTTATTGATTGTCAACAATTTACCAATATTATATTTATCATATGAAAATTATATTTAAATTATTTTTCCAAAATTTTAGTAAATATTAAATTATTGATTTGAGAATTATTATTTCATTTTAAAAATTTTTCAGTTGATATACATATTTTGCAATAGGATTTGGTTGCAAAATAATAACAATAGAAAAATATTTATTGAATAAATTAAAAAGTAAATTATAAAAAATATGGGTTAGCTTTAAAATTGACATACCATCAAAAACGACATGTGTTATATTTTGAGTCAACAAATTAGTCAATGTTAATAATTCATTTAATTTGACAGTTTAGTAAACTGAAATTATTTTTTATAATTTATAATAATAACAAGGAAATAACAATACATAATACTGATATGTTTCATCACATTCAAATTTAATAATAGTCAAACACTTGGTATTAATGAAATAAAATAAAAAAATTGTTTTTCTATTTTAAAATTTTTTAAATTGAATTTATAATAAATTATCAAATTTTGTTTTTTTTTTTTTTTATTATTGTTCAAGCTATTATTTATACATTTCAACGATTAATTCAGCTAACTGATAACGATTATTTGTTTATTTTAAGAAACCTTTAAATAAAATTTTGTGATAATTATAGTTTAATATGTTTAGAAACTTCAACAAGTCAAGACGTTGGTTTTTATTATCATATAGTACAATGGGTCTTAAATTTTTTATTTATTTTTATTTATTTTTATTTATTTTTTGTTTTTTAAAAGTGCAATTAGTTAATGCTTCTAGTCAGTTTGATGACCCAATAATATTTGAAGATAATCAATATCTTAATGATGTTCAAGCTAATACTGGTATGTTTATCGAAAATTAAATTTTAATTATTTATTAAAGACAATATGTTGATAATTAATTTATTTAGATTGTGCGAAATCTTTATTTTTTATCATTATTCGTTTATTATTTGTCAAAAAATATTTTTTTGTTTAATTAGAAAAATAATATTTGTAATTATATTTTTTTTTTTTGACAGAATGATAAATTATATTGTGAATTTTTAAATATTTAAATTAAAAAATTTGCCAATTTATTATATTTTTTTAATCAACTAAAAAAGCTGTTAATAATTTACAAATGTAAAAAAAAAATTATTTAATTTATGTATTTTGTCTTGAAGAATAAATTTATAAATCAATATAAATATTTTTTTTTCATTATAAAAATTTTTCAAATAAATTGAAAAATCGTTTAAAAGATAAAAATAAATAACCAAGTAATTTATCTTGTTTACAATAGACAAAATAAAAAAAATTATTTTATTGAATCAGGTGTTGAAAAAGATGTCGCAATAGGTGTTAATTTTCATTTCATAAAAAAAAATAAAAGATGTGTATGATTTATAAGTATTTACATAAAAAAACAAATACTTTTTTTTTTTATCTACTAAATTAAAATTTAAAATTAAATAAAAAATCATATTAAATTTTAACAATTAAACATCAAAAAAATTTTAATTTCATCATAAAAAAATAACACAAATCGTTGATCTAAAAATAATATAATTAATTAATTAATAAACTTTTAATTAATTATTTCAATTTTAAATATACTTAAAAGGAAATTTATCGATAAAGGAATTTCTATTTTTAATATTCTAATTTTATATTTAAATAATAATTAATTTACAGATTTGTCATTTGAAGAAAGAGACAATAAAAAACAACCAATATCAATATGTCCCAGGTAATTATTATTTATTGTAATTAATTAAAAAAATTGATGAAACTCATAATTATAAATATAATATTTTATTTTAGTGAAGAAACAAACTTGAATATAAATTTATATAAAAATGAAAAAGTTCAATCACATCGTGTACGTCGACAAATTCTCCCAGATCATTCTCATCAATATTTTATTAATATAATTATTTTTGCTGATACATCAATGTCTGATTATTATGGAAATGAACTTGAAAATTATATTAATCTAATTATGTCAAAAGTAAATAATTATCAAAAAATTATAAAACAATATTAATATTTCCATAAAAATTGTATTTATTAATTTTTTTAAATTTTTTTTTTAATTTTCAAGGTATCAAGAATGTATAATCATTATTCAATTGGGAATTCAATTTCTTTTGGATCAGTTAAAATTGAAACAACATCTGAAGATTTTTTAAATAGAGATAGATATATGGGAAATTCATCAATAATAAAAAATTTTTGTTTATGGCAAAGTATACAACGAAATAATCCAAAAATGAAAAATTTAAATAATTCTCATGTTGCATTACTAATGACAAGGTTTTAATTTTTTTTTCTTTTTATAAATTAAATTAATATTTATCTATAATTTAAATATATTTTTTTTTAGAAATCACATTTGCATGACACCAGATGGTAATAAAATATGTAATGCACTTGGTGTAGCTAATTTAGCTACAATTTGTAGACCAGATTTTTCTTGTGGTGTTATAAATGATGGTGTTTATTCAACAGCCCCAATTATTGCTCATGAACTTGGTCATTTGTAAGCTTTATTATTATTAAATTATATGTATAATAAATTATATATTTTATTATTATAATAAATAAATGTGTTTATTAAAGATTGGGTATGGATCATGATGATAAAAACCATCTATGTATGAAGAATGATGATAATCCATCATCACATGTAATGCATCATCAAGCAATTGAAGATCATACATTGATGTGGTCCAATTGTTCCAGAGTCTATGTAACAAATTTTCTTGAGTTAGTATGATATAATTTATTTTTAATTTAAAATATATAAATACACAAATATTATTTATTTTTATAATGTTTATAGATCTGGTTTTGGTGATTGTCTTCTTGCTGAACCAAAAGAGAAATTTAATGATAAAAGATATATTGGTGAACATTATTCAGTCAATAAAAGTTGTGAATTTGCATATGGTCCAGGTTTTCATAAAGCTAAACATTATAATGAGAAAAGTTGGTAACATAAATCAAGCCTTTTTTTAATTTATTTTTTTTTTAAATATAATTTTATATAATTAATATGATTATTTTTTTATTATGATTTGCAAATAGCATGTGGAAAATTTAGATGTCATCATAAAAAACGAGAAATGGCAAATATTGTTACTCATTGGAATATGGTGTCTGATGGTACACCTTGTGATGATAATAAAATATGTTATGAAGGTGAATGTTTATCATCAAATAAAATCAAACCCATTGATGGTGGATGGAGTGATTATGAAGATTTTGGTGAATGTTCAACAACTTGTGGTGGTGGTGTCAAAGTAAGACATCGATATTGTAATAATCCAAAACCCATGTATGGTGGTCAATATTGTTTGGGAAAAAAAAAAGATTATAAAATTTGTGCTTCAAATAAATGTCCCAAAGAATCACAAAGTTTAAGGTTTTTATATTTAAATTAAATTATTGTTTGATTTTATTTAAAATATTTTTAATTAATTATTATTTTTTTTTTTATTTATTTAGAGACAGTCAGTGTGCTGAATTTAATAATAAAAATTTAAGTCATTTGAGTATTGATAATATAAGTACCAACTGGAAATCTTATAAAAGTAAAATAAAAAAATTAAATTATTTTTATAAATTTAATAAATTTTTTATAAATATATTTTCAATATAAATTATTTTTTATTTTTTTTTTTTTTAGATGGTGAAATGTTGTGTACTTTGCTTTGTAAAAATGAAAATAATGAAAAACAAGAATTAAAAAATAATGTTACTGATGGTACTCCATGTGGACCTGGAAAATTTTATATGTGTATTAATAATAATTGTATAAAATATGGATGTGATTATAAATTTAATTCAACTGCTGAATTAGATATTTGTGGTGTTTGTAATGGTGATAATTCTACTTGTAATAAAATTACAGAAAATTTAAATTTTACACCAATTTTGAATTATAACAGTTTTCCAAGTTATCATCATATTTATACAATTCCAAGTGGAGCTTATCTTATTCATATCAAACAAGACACCACACATCTATCATCTGATCGTCAAAATTACTTGAGTAAATATAATTATAATTGAACAATTATTTTAAAATTTTATATTATTTTTCTGTTTTCAAATTACAGCATTAAAATTTTCAAAAACTGGAAATAATATTGCAAATTCTGGTTATTCTATTAAGAGAGATTCTGGTACTTATCATCTTGGTGACATGCAGAATAAAGAATTTGAATATAATATATTTAATAATACTTCTATGCAAATTAAAATTACCGAACCAATTTCTGATGATATAATTGTTGAGGTAATTTCAATTAATTATATAATATTATTATAAATACTGTATGTAATTTTAACATGTAATATTTTTAAAATAGGTATTATTTATCAAAAAATTTGTGCCAATTAAAACATCAGTAGAATATTATATTCGAAATAAAAATGAAGCTAATAATTATAATTGGATAACTGGTAAATGGTCACGTTGTAATACAATCTGTCAAGGTATTAAAAAAAGAAATGTTAAATGTCAAAGAATCAAAGACAGTGTTACAGTATCAGATAATTTTTGTGAAACTGAACGACCAAATGATTCTTTGGAATGTAATTTGGATTGTGTTTTACGGTAAATAAATAAATATATATATATAATTAAAAAAAAATAGAAAATAATTTAATAAATAATTATCAATTACAGCTGGGATATTGAAAGTACAACAGAATGTTCTGAAAAATGTGGACATGGTACAAGAAATATAACTTACAATTGTGTTAGATTTAATCATAATAAAACACCACCTCATAATCTTCAACAACTGGATTCAGGATATTGTTCAAAAATTAAAAAACCAATTGAATCTGAAGTATGTTATACAAGATGTGATGCAAAATGGAAATATTCAAATTGGGCTGATTGTAGTGTTACTTGTGGTGGTGGTGTTAGAACAAGAAAAGCACAGTGTGTTGATACAAATGGTAAAATAGTCAATGAAAATATGTGTGGTTTCAAAAAAACATTGACAGAATCATGTGGTATGAAAGAATGTCCTAAATGGATTATAGGTTCATGGTCAACTGTAAGTTTTTTTATATTATTTTTATAATTATTATAATAACATATTTCACATTGTAATTAATACATCATATATTATTTTTAATAAATCAGTGTTCAGCTATCAATGGAAAAGGTCAAAAAGTAAGACAAGTTTTATGTAAAATTGGAACCAAAATTGTTGATGATTCATCTTGCAATGAAGTAATGCCTGCTAGAATAAATACATGCCAACTTTCTTTTCATAATTCATTTGAAAAAACAGATAAAGTAAGTTTATTAATTAATAATATTTATAATTAAATTTTACATGAATAATAATGTATTTCATATTTTACTTAGCGTAATTATGATAAAGCTGTATTATTAGTTAAAAGAATGGACAGAGTTATGAATGATTTAAGAAATCAACAATCAATTTTAAAAAATTTATTAGAAAATAATGAAAAATCATTGACAGGAAAACGTAATGAACAAATAAAAATTTTGTTTAATCAATTTGAAATTATCATGAAAAGTGATAAAATTAATTCAGCTTCTACAAAAAAATGTGTTGATCCAATATTTAGACATACAAAAGAAGGTCGTGATTATTTAATTAGTCAAATAAATAACTGTTTTTTAACTAGATCAAAAACTTTATTATCAATTATTGATGAAATTGAAATATTAATAAATGTAAGTTATTAATTTTACTTGAATATTTTTTTTAATAAATTAATTTATATTTTTAATTTTATTTATTATTTTTTATAGCTTGGATCTGTTGATTATGATTATAAAATTAATCTTGAAGTAAACTGTATCAAACGTCAAATTCCATCACCAATTAATTATTGCTATTCTGAAATGTCAACTGTGGAAAAACTTTTCAGATCACTTGACAGTAGTTCACGAATGTCAAAAGAACGTATTGATATAATTTCAACATCAAAAGAAACTTCGTGTTATGATGAACCTGTTGAATTATTCACTCGATTATCGAAAAATAATTATAATTTATTATTGTCTTGTTTTTAATTTAAATTTTGTATTTTTTAAATTTAAAAAAAAAAAATGATTAATATATTTGTATGTTTAAATTTAAATTAATAATTAAATAATAAAGATTTTTTAGATAAAAAAAAGCTCAAGCTGCGCTATCAAGTAGTAAAAATATTTACTTTATCTGTAAAATTTACCGACAAATAAAATCAATATTTTGTTAATATTTCAACCGTTTGATAGCGCAGCTCTCATTTAATTAATCTGGTTGTTGTAATTATTTTAAAACAGAGTAAAATACTTAAAAAAATATTACAGTATTTAGTTGAGATAAAAATTTAAACTAATTTTTTGCAAAAAAAAACGAAGTGCTGCTAGGTGTGGGGTTCGAACCCACGCTCCCATTCGGGAACTAGAGCTTAAATCTAGCGCCTTAGACCGCTCGGCCAACCTAGCATTTTAAGATTGGCGATGAATTTTAAGAATCAACTATCAATGTAGATTAGCAAAAATTTTCAAACAAAACTATAAAAAAAAATAAATAAAAATATCGATAAATAAATATTTTACATCAGTCCCGACATCGGGGTCATTAATTTGATGACCATTTTCATTATCTGGACTATAAATAGCAAATGTCGTTATCAACAAATTTTATTTTAATGATTGTTCTCAAAGTTACGAGGTAGGTCGTACTCCACGTATTCATCAGACTTTAATTATACATATAAATATATAAATAAATAAATTAAAATGAAGTACTGGACTTTATTAGTTGGAATAATATTGATTTCTCGTAAGTATTTAATTATTTATCATTCATTTATTGATCATTAAAATAAATTGTTTATTTTTTTATGTATATTGTTATTGTGAAGTCTTCAACATCAAGTTTAACTTTATAAATAAATAAAATAAAACGATAAGTAAAATGATTTTTTTATTTGATTGTTTGATAATTTTTTTTGTTGTATTAATTTATTATTTAACATTTTATCAATTTTTTTTTTAAATACCATACTACGTGCAAATTCAACACAATTTTATTTTTATTAGCAGGTAAATTTAGTTAATTTATTTTTTATTTTTATATTTATTGCAGGTTGTGTAAAAGGTAGTAAAGAAATAAAAAATATCAATTGCAATATACCTGGTAACAAACATGGAATTATCAACACAACAACAAGTACCCATACAAGTAGCAGTGATAGCAAAAGCTCCAGTTCCAGTTCCAGTAGCAGTAGCAGCAGTTCAACTTTTAAAAAAGATCATCGAGGCAGTAGTACCACCAGCAATAGCAGTAGTACCAGTAGCAGTAGTAGCAGCAGTAGCAGTAGTAGTAGTAGCAGTAGCAGTAGCAGTAACAGCACCACTATTAATACCAAATGTATCAACAACAACAATAAACCAGGATCAAAAATAAAAGGAGAATCTCATCCATCAACTCATCGACCAACTCCTCAAAAAAATTTGAAAGGTAAACAGAATTAATAAACCTTGTGAGTAAATAAAATATTAATCATGAAAATATTCAGTGATTCATTCGAAATTCCAATCAAATGATAATACTGGTTGTTTTTTCATTTTTTTTTTAACTTTTATTTTTCAATTTTTATTTTGTCTGACAATATATATCAAAATAGATTTTAAATGTTTATCATAAAGTTGTTGATGAATAGCAGGTAGTCAATCTTTGACCTATTGAGTCATTTATTAAAAAAAAAAGTTGATATAATTGATTCACACAAAAAAAAACTTGGAATAAAAATTTGCACGTAGTATGGTTAATATTTTGTATTAATTATTGTTGTTTTTGTATAATCTTGATGGTTTTTCAATTTACTCATTGACATAATCATTAAAAATGAGTGAAAAATAAAAATTCTAAATTTATAAAATTACATTTATATATATATTTTTTTTTAATATTTATCTTGAGGATCAAGTTGTTATCAATATTTATTACTTTATTTTCAGTATCAACATTTATCGATTCTAAAAAAATATAAAACCTCGTTTTAAATGAAAAATAACTTTGAAAAATGTATATATTTTTATAATTTATTTCCACAGTTTAAATATTAAGTAAATAAATTTTTAAACAAACAACTGTAACTCATTTACTAAACTAAATAAAAACAAAGAATCTAATATTTAAAATTTTAACATGTAGGTCACGTTTCGTCGAAAAAAAAATATTAATGTTTTTGTTTATCACAACTATAACAAAGTTTAAAAAATATCTGATGATGTGATGATAAATAAAACATCATCCGATTGGAAATTTCCAAATGATAAAATATCAAAAACTCGTTAAATATATTTCTCCTTGATTGTCATTCAGTTCAATGTCTGCTGTTGTTAAATAAACTTTAAATTAAAATTGATTTTTCAAGTGATTTACTTGGAAAAAAATTTAATAATAAAATAAACATGAAATTTTTTATGATATCAAAATTATTTCTATTTTCAATATTATTTTTTATATTAATTTCTGGTAAGTGAATTTAAAATTTTTTAATAAATATAAAATTAAAAAATATCAAATATCAAATGCATGATTAATCAATTTCAATTAATACTGTTTACAAATTAAAATTTAACTGATGAATGAATATTTATTTTTCACAAGGAATTATCTGTGAAGCTGGCAAGTCTTCATCATCAGAAAAAGGTCATACATCAAGTAGCAGTACAAGTGGTACAAGTAGCAGTAGTAGTAGCAGTAGTAGCACCATTAATTTTAGTGATGGAAATGGAACAAAAAGTACAATAAAAACTTCAGCTTTTTCAAATATTACTGGTCCTGAAAGTACTGCTACTGGTATGTCAACCACTGAAATTAAAGGTACAATTAATGGTCATAAATTTGAGCAAGTTAGCAGCAGCAAAAGCAACAGTGGTCACAAAAAAAATACATAAAAAAGTTATTTAATACTTCTTGATATTTAATTAAAAAAAAAAACAATTGTTATTTATCGAGTTTATCTATTTCAATTCTAGTTAAATTTATTATCAGTGTCATATCTAAAATCTCAGACCTTGATAATGTCAAACAATGACATTTTATTATCTACTTATCAACATTGAAAAAAATAAAATAAATATAATAAAATAAAAAAAATTAGTATTTTTATTTTTTTTTCAATATTTAAACATTTATTATTTTAATAAAAAAAAATTAATAACTATTATATTAATTAAATATTAAACATTGATAAAATTATAACAATAAATGTAAGTGTCAATGAAATAAATTTTGTTTTTGCTCCATTTTTATTATACCAAATTGAGCCATTTGATTTCATAACTGAATTAATCCATGTTTTATAATATGGTACAGAACTAAAAAAAAAAAAATAATTAATATAATAATCATTTATAATATTTATAATAATTATTTTATAAACATACGTATAAAAACCAGGACGTTTTGGACGTGCACAACCTTCACCTCCTGATACAATACCAGTTATTTGATTGTCACAAATTAATGGACCACCAGAATCTCCCTTTTTTATTAAAAAAAAAAAATATATATTTTTTTTATATTAAAAATTAATTAATTATCTATTGATACTTACTTGACAAGCATCTTTAAGACCTTCAACAAAACCAGCACAAATTACACCTTTTGGAAGAGGTCCTAAAAGATATTCACATGTTGAGCTGTTCAAAAATGGAAGACCAACAAACATAAGATCATCACTAACTGTTCCATTCTATTGAAAAAAATTATTATCATATATATTATAAACAATAATCAATATATTGATAAAATTATATCATAATAAAAATACACAAACCTCTTTGAGATAACCCCAACCAACTGCATAACAATTTGATGCAGTTGGCAATTTTTTTGACATTAAAATTGAATTAACATATGGTGTAAATGTAAATGGTCTATTTGTCTGAAATATTTTTATTATTAAAATACATAAAACATAATTATTTATTTATTTTTAATTATAATAATAGTACCAGTAGCATTGCAATATCTTGTGACAATGTATCTTCATTATAATTTTGATTGACAATTAATTTAGAAATTTCTCTTTGTTGTGAAGTTGGAGAATTTATAAATAAATTTGTTTTTCCTCCAACAACGTACAATGAATTTTTATGAATTAAATGACCATTTGAACTGTAAAATTTTTAAGGTTATTTTTAATAATAATTTAATGAAATAATATTTTGTTTTTTTGTATTTAAAATTTAATATTACTCAAACATGCAATGAGCTGCTGTTAAAACCCAACGTTCAGAAATAATACTGCCACCACAAAAATGACTTCCAGAAAGTGCTCTTCTTAATGATACCTGTCAATTAAATATAAATTTAATAAAAAAATAAAACAAATTAATACTCTGTTTGTGAATATTTAGAAGGTTTTTTTTTTTTGGTTGTAATTTTACCATAAAAGGAAATTGAACATTTGTTGCTTTTGTACCATTGATGATTCGACTTTCTTCATTTTTTGTAATCAAGTTGTTAATTGTTGTATCATTATTAGCTAAAGAAAAAATTATTTTATAATATTTAATATATAATTAAATTAATAAAAAAAAATATTATATTCACTAACCATAAACATTTAAAGCTAAAAAAATTGTTAAAATAAATAATTTAATTAAATACATTTTATATAACTTGTTGGTTAAACCTATCATCACCAACTGTCTTCATCGAAAATTTATTACAGATATACTTATCAATATTGAATTTTATCAGATAAATATTGTCAATTACACTGACAATGTCATTGATTTTTTTTTTTTTTTAAAAGATAAACTTTGGTCAGATAATAAATTTTGTAGCAAAAAATATTAAATTTTCTCAGGTGGTTAATTTTTAATGATCAATCAATTTGATCAAAAAATAGAAATATTTAAATGCAATTTTAAAAAAAAAAACAACATAATTATATCTAAAAATTATTAATTCAAATTCCTTTATTTTAATCATTAATTATTTTATTAAATCATTGTCATTTAAAAAAACAAAAACTACATAAATTACTCGATTAAATTATTTTTCTTTCAAATGAAAAAAAAATAAATAATATTTATCAAACAAAAAACTATTATAATTAATCATTTTAATATATTCATTTTTTTTTATATAATTTTTTTACATAGCGTTGAATTATCAACTGATAAACCAGCATTCATTCATTTCATTATTGTGAGCATGTAATTAAAAAAAAAAAAAAAATTTAAGCTAAAAAAAAATGTCATTAATTACTCATTTAATATTTCATTTATTATCCATGACATGACTATTTTTTATTTGTGTAAACACACGTGCTTCTATGTACATGTTTCACAATAATAATGATAAAAAAAATATCAATAATATTTGGGTTTGTGATTCCACCACGAATTTGTTACCTGTACTGTACTTATCTATAAATTACGTAACATATATATTTTTTTTTTTTCAACACATAAAATAATATAAATAAATTTTTTTAATATAAATTTAATTAGATAAGTTTTTTGACTATAATTTACTGGTCATAAATTTATCTCTCTCACTGTAAAAAAAAAAAAACCTGCTGATGCGCCACAGCATATTTTTTCATCCCCGCCACATTGGTATATAATTTAAAAAAATTCCTTTGAACCTATTATATGAGATTAGAAAACACTGACGTCAACACTGTGAATCAACATTTTTTTTGGTAATAAATAAACAAAAATACAAAAAAATAAAAAAACATAGCCTCAGTAGTTGATCGTCCTTGTTTGAGTGAACACTGTTTTATTATCTCCTTTATAAAAATCAAAATGAAATTATATATTTTATTAATAATTGTGTTATACATGAGTTTATCAGTAATAAGTGATGAAAAAATATGTGAAAAAGATAATTATACAATAATTTGTAAAAATGAAAATACATTATTATCAGTCAAAGGAAGAGGAATTTATAAAACAGAAAAATTTATATTGGATCTTTCATATGATAATATAACACAAATTAAATCAAATGCATTTGCTGGATTAAATCTTGTATCATTAAATTTAAAAAATAATTATTTAACAATTATTAATAATTATACATTTCAAGGTCTTAAAACAGAAGAATTACATCTTGAAGATAATAATATATATAAAATTGAAAATGATGCATTTAAAAATAGTGATATTGCTTTATTATTTTTTGGTGAACATAAAATTAAAAATATTGATAAAATTGCTTGGGGATTGTTAAATGATACTGTTATTAATGGACATTGTGGTGTTATTGATTAAATTTAATATAAAATTATAATTATTGTCAAGTGAAATAAATAAATAATCATTAAAATTAATTGTAATTGTATAATTAATATTTTAAATAATATATACATATAAAATTAATTTTATCATAATGTTAAAATTAAAAAATTTTGTATATTTATTTATTTATTTTATAATTCAATAGTATATGTAAATTAATTTACATAATTTTTCCATAAAATTAAATAATATAAAAAATGTAAAAATAATTGAAATTATTAATCAAAAAAATTAAACTCAAATTTGTACAATTTTTAAATGTTTAAATACACAATTTAATAAATTTTTTTAATTTATAAAAATAATAAATAAAATTATATAAAATAATTAAAAAAAAAAAAAAAAAAAATTCAAGGTTATAAATAATTGTATTAAATTATTTAATCCATAATTTAATTAATTTTAATTTTTAATTTTCATCATTGACATATTATTTCTACAAATAATAATCATTTTATTTTTATTTTTTTTTTTATTGAATTTAAATGTATGTATTAAAGTATTGATCCTTAATATAAAATTTTATAATATTACATATATAAATATAAATATGTGTGTGACATATTCACAATAATATTTGCCATCGCGAAAGTTTTATGCTCTAGTAGACATTTGGGTCCACCAAGTCGAGACCAAGTTCTCCATATTATGTAATGAAATATAATCACGTGCATTCAGTCAACATATATACAAATACAAATACACCATGACTTCCAACATGTTATTTTTTTATCTATGCATTTTTTTATTTATTTATTTATTTTATATTTTTTATCAAAGCTAGACATGTACTTTTAGTTTTTTGCATACGTCATGCATGAGCATTGCGTGCATACTATTCTGAAATTGAATACTTTTTTTTTTTTTTTTTTTATTTATTTTTATTTTTATATTCAACTAGAACCCTCATTGCTATGTAATCAATAAAATATATATAAATAAAATTGAAATATATGGATATACGTATATCTCGATTTCATGTCTATCAATAATAAAAATATAAAAAAAAAATAAATAAAAAAAATATATATTTATAAATCAAATAAATGATTTTATATTTTTATATATAAAGTTATTTGAATATGAAAAAAATATATAAAAAATTTATAAATTTATATTACGAAATATTACGTGGGATAAATATAATTTTATTTAACAAAAATACACACTTGTTTTTAATGTATAATTAAATAACAACAAAAAAAAAAAAAAACTGATTAAATTTTTTTTCATTATTATTTCAATGTAAATTAATTTTCATGGGTTATCTGTTAATACCTCATTGGTATACGTGATATATTTACAGCATAAATTATTTAAAATAAAAAAAAATAAATATAAAAATATTTATTACACACTAGAACGTTAAAAAAAAATTTATAATGAAATAATAAAGCACGTGTATTATTATGGTATAATATTGAGTTGACTGTCTTGTCAATTGGCTTCTCATTAAATTTTCAAACTGACAGTTTCTAGTTATAAACAACTGGAATATATATATTTTGTATAATATTTTATTATTTTATTCAATTCTTGATGTATATCTAGATCTAATGATGATATATCTTTTAAATTTATTCCTATATTTATTTATTTTTTTTTTTTTCCTCAAATATACAACTATTTTTTTATAATTTGATTTCAATTTTATAATGATTTTATTCTTGTTGACATTTTGATAAAATATTTAAAATATTATTACATTATTAATAGTTTTTAAATAAAAATAATCATTGAATTATTTTTAATTATATTTATTTATTTTTTGATATGAATAATAAAAAATGAGATAAAAATTGTTGCAAATATTTATAATATACGTATTATTATTTATAATATATTACGGAATAAAATTATAGTGACACTATTTAACTTGAATATATGCAATTGTAATTTTATGGGAATTTTTTTTTTTTTTTTGTACATTGTCCTGTTGTTATTATTTCAAGACCACAGTAAACATCAACTCTTGAAACAAGGACTTGTGAGGTAATTGCGGTCGAGAGTTTCTACAATTTACAATAAAGAAATCATTGAAATAATTGAAAAAAAAAAAAAAAAAACAATTTTTAATAATAATTATATATAAAAAATAATAATGAATAATGAATTATAAAAATTGAATATACAATTATATTGTTAATAAAAATAAACAGTTGATTGTTAATTTTATTTACAAATTTAATTTTTCAATTAAATAAATTTATTTATATTTTTTTTTTTAATAAAATATCTAATAAATATTACATTTTTCAAGGTTAATTAATTTTATTATTGTGATGTAATGAAAAATATAAATTAAAATGACATAAATATTTTTTTTTTTTTAATGATTTTTAAATATGCTAATTAATTATTTAATAAAAAAATTAATAAAATATATTTTTTAAATATAAATTAATAAAATGTAGAGTAATTTTTTTTATAGAAAAAAAAAAGGAATAGAAAAAATTATAAGACCGGTTTATTATTGTGGTTTAATAATAATATTTATTTTATGTTTAATAATGACATCATCATCAGGTGCAAGGGCTTTCACACTGTTAATTTTTTAATCTTAAAACAATAAATACTTTCTTGATGTTGAAGACAATACATGAACTAGATTTGCAGTTAAAAAAAATTATATTACACAAAAAAATTCAATTTATCAGTGTATAATATTGTTATACATTCGAAATATTGTCTTAAATATTTTTGACTTGATTGATTATGTTGTTGAATTTAAAATAAAATGTTTTATTTATTATTATTAATATTTTTTTTGAACAATTTTTTTTCATTTTTAACAAGTTAATTTTGTTTCTTGAGCTGTCAAAATAGACATATATTATAAATTATATTTTATAACTTATAAATATTATTTTATTTTTATGTTATTGATTTTTATTTTTATTTATTTATTTTTTTTGTCTGTTTGACCTACTTGTTTAAAGTCACTTTAATTATTTACATTATTTTAGATAAATTATTGCAAATATTATTAAATGAAAATTTTTATTATATTTTAATTTGTAAAATGGAATTTGTATATTAATTTAAATTTTTTTAATTAATTTATTTATTTTTATATTGACTGAATTTTATCAAACAGTGGGCTTTTTTATACGCATGATTTAATATTTAATGGTTGTTTAAAATATTTTCTGAAACTGGTAAAACAAGGCTTTTATTTATTTTTTTTTTTTTTGGATATCAGAAAAATTAATCGTATGTATTTTGCAATAATCAAGCTTGCCTATATTCTGTCAACAATATTATGCATAAATTTTCTGGCCTAATTATTTTGTTTAAATTTTATTTTATTTGACAAATAACTGCCTTTTTTTAATAACTAAAATATTAAGTCAAGTATTAAATAGAAATTGTATATGAATATTAAATGTATGTAAATTTCTATATGAAATTATAATATTATTTTTCATTTTAAAATAATAGAAGATTATTATTTATTAATATTTAAAACGTGGTAAAGTGAGAGTTCTATTGACAGTTATATAAAGAAATGATATTTATTATTACAAAATTACAAAATGAAAAATAACAAATTTTTTATAATTTATGTATAACATAGTGCATTTTAAATTAAAAAAAAAAGGCTAGATTTTTCTTCTTTAAAAAGATAAAATGAAGGCAAAATAATGAAGCTCTATATTTACTGAAATTTATTATGACTTTTTATATTTTTTTTTTTTTAAATAATATACTATATATGGAAAAATATTTTAAAATAATTAAAGGGTTGCAAAATAACTTAAAAAATAAATAAAAAATTAAATTTTATATTGAAATATTTTATTATTCATTGTTGTTATCATAAACTAATTTATATTTATACATTTTCATTTAGAAATATAAAATTATATCCAAAAAATAAAAAAAATCATTCTTCAAGTTCATTTTTACTTGTGTATAAATACTTGAAAAAATATTTGCATAATAATTTCACCGTGAAAGTGAATTTATAATGACAAAAAAATAATAAAATTTAAAAGAAAATTTATAAAAAAAAAAACCCTACTTTAATATATATTATTAATTTTTATTATTTATCTTGAAAAATAAATTTAAGTGTTTTTTTTTTTCTAAATGAAAGATAATAATAATTATAAAATTTATTCAAACATATAAATTTAAGTACTCTCACCATTTTCAATTTATTTATTTATTTTTTTCTAAATATTTTTCATGCAAATTAAATTCATATATATTTAAAATACACATATGAATATACATTACAAATTTTTAATTACAAATTAAATTTTTTTCTCTTTTTTTTTATTATATTTTCTTTTATTTAAATTATGTATTCTTAAGGTACTTTTGTTGTATTTTAAAATTAAAAATAAATACTAACTATTGTTTTAATTGATTTAAAAAAATTAATAAAAAAATTTAATTACTTTAAAAGAAATACTTTTATCTTTATTTTAATGAATTTTAATTTATTTAATTAATTTATTCAATCATTTTAAACAAAAAATATTAAAACGATACAATGCATGTCTTGACTAAAATTCCAGTGTGAATAATATCTTAAACATGACGTAAATAAATATATACAAAAAATAAAATGGAATAAAAAAAAAAAAAAAAATTCACTGAGTGAATAAAATTGCATATTGAGAAAAGTTATAATTTAAAACGATTCTCCACACTGCATGTTGTTATATATATATACCCTGGAAGGTTATGCATCACCTTCATATTTAAATGAAAAAAAAAAATTAAAAAAAAAAAAATAACAATAAATGAATTTGCCCGACATCAGTAATCAATCCCTCAGACATGAATCACACTCAAGTATCTCACGATGAAATCAATAAATAACAACAATTTCATCACACATTGTTTTTTCTTTCTTTTTTTTTTCTTATTTTTTAGTTATAAGTCTCTTGCAAAATATTAAATTGCACTAGACAATTGGTCTTCATCATTCAATGACAAAGATAATTATTAAAATAAAATAATAATAATAATATATAAATAAAATAACGAAAATTAATCTGATCCAATTTGGTGAAAGGAAAAGATATATCATTTGAAGGTTACCATATAGTTGTTTATTTGACCTCCAAATATATAAATTATTTTTTTTCTATTTTTTTAAGTTTTTTAATACTCCAAAAAAAATCATTGAGCTAATTAATATTCCGTTGTTCCATCTCATTGTTTAAATCAATCAGTCAATCCAGTTTAAAAATAATAAAAAAAACCTGTAACAAATAAATTATAAATATTATTATCAATTTCGAGGTAGCTAAGAAAATATTTTTAATTTTTTTGTAACCTTATTGAGTTATGAATAATCAAGGTAATTATTTATAAAAAATATTAAATTAAAAAAAAACATAAATATATAAAAATTAAATAAAATAAATTATAGGTAAAAGACAAAATTGTATAAAAATTACTCAATGAGTATGACAGTTGTAAGATCCTGACAGCAATTATTAAAAAAAAAAAAAACGTGTTAAATTATAAAACAAATCCTTTTTAAAATTCACATGTGATTAGTACAAAGTGTCAATAAAAAAAAAAAAATATAAATTTAATTGATCTAACACTAGCTGACATTGTTGTTCTAATCAAACTAAAAAATTTCAATTTTAAAATTATATTTTTAATTATTTTTTTTTTTAAATTTTATACGCTTTGTTAATAATCATGGCATTGACCTTGAGACAAGTTCAAACAGATCATTGCTCTGAGGATTCAATACTATATATATAAAATAAAAAAATTTTTTTTTTTTTTTCAATGCCTTTAGGCATCCAATAATCTCAACGAGGTCACGAAAGATGTGGTGAGATCGTGTCCTTGCTCATGCTACTTCAAGCACCACGACCTCGTGTATATATGCAACCTGTTACGGTTGTCTTGTGTCTATACTTGAGAAGGTCATGAATGATTCTTCATTCAAATTTTTTTATTGTTAAATTTTTTTTATAGATAAAAATAAAATTAAAATTGAAATTAATTGAAATTTACGTTACTTTCTTTTTAAATGAAATTAAAAGTATATAATTTTAAAATGTTTAAACATAATTATATAGAAATATATTAAAAATTGATGTATGTTTTTATAAAAAAAAATTTATAAATTGAAATCACTTTACTGAACACATGTCAAATGTATATATATATAAATTTAAATTTACTGTTAATTGATATTAAAAAGAACAGGAAATTGATGTTTTATTTTATATATTTTTTTAACCAATTAGTTTATCACCTTCATTGAAAATTATTTGTATATTATATTTAAATTATTGATACGTTATAAATTGTAACTTTATATACTTTGTAATTATAAAATTATAAAGTGCACTTTATTTAATTTTAAAATATATATATTATAAATTAACTAATATATATTTTAAACCTAAAAAAAAAAAGTTTCACTTTAATAATTATAAATTTTATAGTCAATTTAAAATTTGTTATAATATAAAATTATTAATAATTATTCAATTAATTATCATTATTTATTATTATTAATAAAAATAAAAATTTTAATTAAGGAAAATTAGGATATAGGATTTTTTATTTTTCTAAAAATTTATTAATTTTGTTATTTTTTATTTTTTTTTTTTCAATTGCAACATTTTATTGTTGTTTTATTTTTATTTATTTATATATATATTTTTTTGGTAAAATTAATAAGGTTAAAATTAATTTTCTATAAATGATAATTAATAATGATAATTAATGATTATGAATTAACAAATTGACTAAATAATCTCCATTAATTTTTTTTATGTACATGAGGTGTATTATAGTGATTTCAATTTGGTTTTGACTTTTTTTTTTTTTAATTATTAATTTTTATATTAATTTTTTATTATTGACTCATATTGTTGTTGTTATATTTTGAGTCTGATTAATCCATATAAATTGTGGCATAAAAATGTGATTGTATTTAATCAATATCATCATCCAGCAATTCCTTTACCTGAGTTGGGTGGAACAAATCCAAATCCACTTGCTCCAACAATAACACCACTTGTTTCACCATTTGTTTCTGGTGGTCCCATTGGAAATAAAACTGGTCCTAAAAAATAATTTATCATAATTTTATTATTTTATAATAAAAATCACAAACATTTGTATTGATTTTATAAAAAAATATGACACAATAAGTTAATAAATCTCGTCATCATGTTGCATGTTGATAACAACACATGTAAAATAAATATTAAATAAACCAGTGAAAGTAAAATATATATAATAAAGACATTATTTATTCCAGAAGCAAACAAATGATTTAATAATAATAATAATTATAAATTATTTATCAATTTTTTATTATTAAAATTTACCTGTATTTGTTCTTGGATCTCTCATTGGTGATGCTGCACGAATATATGGTCCAAAACCAGCAAATAATTGACTGTAATCTTGTGCCATTGTACCAGATATCAAGGCAAATAATGCAACAGTAATTATAGCAATCTATGATAAACAAATAAAAAAATATATATATATTTATAGTTGTAAAGTATTTTTATTTGAAATGTGAATTTATTTATTAACATAATTATAGTTGATTTATCAGGTATGTTAAGTGTACACAAAATACCATATGGCTTTGATTTGAATCTAATATTCTAATCCATTTGCTAATGCTTATTTATTATTATTTATTTTTTTTTCTAGTCTTGGTAATTTTTTTTTTTGCTTTTAATTTAAAAATATAAATATTATTTTATTAAAGAGAGAGAGAGGAAGGTGACATACAATGTATAAATATGGTAACGAATTTATTGATCTGTTTAGTTTATTTTTTTTTTTTTGCAAACTATCTAATTAGCATTTAAAATGGATACTAAATATTTTGAATTACAAAAATTATTTAATAAATATATAGATTTTTTTTTGAATGATTTTATATTTCTTGTTTTTTTTTTTTTATTGAATTTTATTACTATGCAATCAATTAGTTTACTATTTATTATTATTTGTTCTTGAGTAAGTTTAGAATATTCAATTTCGAAAGTGTATATTTATTATGCGTGTGTTTGATTTAATTTAGATTTAAAAATAATAATTATTTTTTTATTATTTTCAAAGACAAATGAGTGGGTTGATTGTAATGAGGTAACTGGGTGAAGATCGAATAGTATTATGATAATTAATTATAATTAAAAAGAATATAATCATGCAAATTATTTTTTTATAATTATAACTTTTTAATAAATATATTTTTTGATATAAAAAAAAATTAATTTAGTTTATTAATAATTGTAAATAATAAATTTTATAAATTTTATAAATTTTTTAAATAAAAATACTTCCTCAATTGTTTTAATAATTTATTAACGTAATAATTAATGACAAATAAAGGTAAAAAAATAATTAATTAGCTACTTAGAAACTTCATTTCCATATTAAATTTTCTTCCTCAATTATAACAATTTATATTTTATAAAAAAAAATTAAATTTTATTATCAAACTAATTAATTTTTTATAGTAATTTTATTTCAACTAAAAGTGTTAAAAATTAAAAGAAAAAAAAATTCTTGATTACTAAAAATTAAAAGGATATATTTAAGTAATTTTCATTGTCATTTTTTCATTTAATTTTTTATTTTATTGCAAATTATAAAAATACTTGTATGAACACACATTTGGTTATATATTTTATTTTTTTTTATTTCTCGTTTCAGTGACCGCGTTACATAAAAAAATGATGAAACTATTACGTCGACATGTTTATAAACATATATATTTATTAAATGAAAAAAAAAAATAAAAAATAAATACTTAAACTACAATCATATTCAATGCACATATGATTTTAATTTAACCACATGTTTTATTAAGTTTATGATAATGACAGAGACAACTTTACAAAGTAAATTTTGTAAAATTATATATTTAAAAATTTACAGAAACAAATGAAAAACAGGATATAATAAAATGTTTATTTTAAAAAAAAATTTTAAATAAATAAAATTATTAATGATGAATCATCATACTGCAAATAACAAACAGATAATTAATTGAAAAATTATTAAAAAAAAAAACTACAAATCACTATATTCACTTTGAAATTAAAGATTTATATTTATTTTTTTTTTTTAAATTTTATCAAGGAAATGACTTTCTCATAATACATTACAAATCATATTTAAAAAAAAAAATAATTAAAAATTTATAAATTAATTATTAAAAAAAAAAGAAAAATGATTGTTAAATTTTATTTTTTAATTTTTTTTTTAAATTTTTGTATTTTAATTATGTCACTATTAAATTGTAGTGTTAATATATAAAAAATATTTATGATATTTAATTTATATAATATGTTGAGATTGTGTGTTAGTTTGACGAGGTCAAGAAGAGAGTCGACATACATGTTCAATCAGCGTGACCCGCGTGTGATATTTTGTTGACTTGATAGTTTGATAAAATACAAAATTATTAATATTATTTTTTTTACATAGGCGTTGTTTAATCTTATCAAAACTTCCTAAATTAATTAATAATTATATTTTCAATCAAAAATATTATAAAATAAATAAAAATAATATGAAAGAGGAAAAAAGCATCGCATTCATATGACTTTCTCCAATTTGGCAAATAAAATATTGACTTAAAAAAATAAATAAATAAATTATACGACTTTTAAGTTGCGTTTCACTTTTATTCCAATAAAAAAAAAAAAAAAGATAAAAAAATATAACCCGCATATAGTTTATTCTTCATTATTAACTGTTACTGTTTTTGCTGGTAAATATTACTGAATAATTTACAAATTTATCAAGGAAGTTTAAAACTTAGTAGAGCATTTTTTTCTCTATTTTTTTTTATTTTCCTAATAATAAATAAATTATATTTTTGATGACGCCATATTGAAAGTGATATGCTCACGATTTGTCTATTATTTATAAATATAAACAACAAATTTTATATAGTGAAACCGCGATTTGTAAAGATAATATAAATTGTAATATAAAAATATGTATTAATTAGAATTTGAATAATTTAAAATATTTTAATAAATAAATTAATTTATATCAAGTTTTAAATAATTAATAAATTATTGATTTTAAAAATTAAAAAATAAATTATTTTAATGTCAATTTAATAATTTTGATGAGCTCAAGTTGATCAAGATGAAAAATCTTTGTACTAATTAATTAAAAAAAAAATAAAAATGATATAAATTATTTGAAAATTATTAAATTGCTTGCAGCAACTGGTAATTAGTGGATTTTTAATATTTTCAATATTGCAATTTATTTACATTCGTGTTAACTTTCTGTCACCTTGAGAAAAAGTTATGATTAAATTATAATAAATAAAATTTCCAAATATTATTTTTTTTTTAAATTATTATTTTCTTTTTTACTCAATAAAAATTTTATATCTTTGCGTGTGTTAAAAAAAAAAGTATAATTAATTAATATTTTTTTTTGTAATTTTATTCACTAGTATTACGTTGAAATAAAAAATTATAATTAATATTATGTCAATGATAATTATTGTTGAAAAATTATATTTTATATGACAATAAAACTATAAAATTATGGAAAAAGTGACAACAGTATATTTTTAAATTTTTAAATTTAAATATAAAATTGTAATTTAATTATTAATTTAAATTATATTGTTGTCAAAATATTATTTTATTATTAAACAATAATAATTTTATAATTTATAAATATAATAATAAAATATAAATACAATTTTATATTTTATTTTTCTATTTTATAATATCAACTGGAAAATTTCATGGTTCAGCAAATTTAACAGTGTGTTCTCACCAAGTACAAGTGTTTTTTTTATTTTTTTATTTTATTTTATATTATTTATGTATTTTATGGTTTATTATTTGTTTATAGTTACTTTATTGTGCGTTATTTGTGCAATGAAATAATTTAAATTAGTAAATATCAATGATTATTCAAAGAGATTGTAAAATATATTTAAACAACTTCATAAAGTTGAATATAATTTTATAAATATTTAATTTTTATATATTTTTTTTTTTGATAATAAATTTGCTAATTTTAATTATGAAATTTAAAAAAATAAAAACAATGATAACACAGTATTAAATAGACCAATAATGACAACAAATAAACCACCAAAAATTTGCATGATTATGTTAATTTATCAGGTGTGGTTCTTTGGCCAAAATAAATATCCAAGGCTTCAGATAATTCACACGATATACTTAGCAAACATATCATCAATAAAAATAATTAAAAAAATTTTTATAAATTAAATAAGTGTAATTTTAAAAAAATTTAAAAATTTAATAGAAAATATATTTAATCTAAATTATTTACGTTAATCAATCTTAATTTGTTAATGAAAGTAATCCAATACTTAAATAATACAACTCAACATATAAAATTTAAAAAAAAAAATAAATTGTTGAAAGTTTTAATTGACGATGACATGACAAATTACAAAATTTACGTGATATACATATATTTTTATTTTTTAAAAATTTTTTTTTTAATAGAAAATATGTTAGACATTGTTACGTCCAAAATCGTGTGATATTACTTTCATCAATGTCGATGATTCTTAGCCAATGTTTTATTACAAAATTCCGTGCGATAAAAAAAATTATATATTATAAAAAAAAATATTTGTAGAATCATATAAGTGAGTGTCTACACTTTGATCACGTATACACTCATTAAACCTTGACCAAACACATATCGTTCATATATTTATTTTTTTCTATCACTTGTTAATTTTTTTACATTTTTTTTAAACAATTTTTTATTTATTAAATTTTTTTTTGAATTATATTTTTTTTTTTTATGCTATTTTTATGTAAATATAGAGGGCTCGTCAGATGATTGTAATTAATTTATGATTTTTAATGATAATTGGGCCACCACCCCTGACCCCATTCCATGCATACCTTTTTAAATGAATCAATGCAAAAGTCACATGTTTAACTGTGATGCAATAATCCCACCATAAATTAAACATAACCAGTTGTTTTAATTTATTCTGAATATTCAAAAAATATTATATGTTTATTAAAAATATACATATTAATAAATTATATAATTTTTTTTTTTATTTTTAATTTATATAGTGTTTAATAAAATGATTGGAATTTTTTTATTTTTTTTTTTATATATTTCTTTGATTAGAAATAAAGTTAAAAATAAATTCAAGTATGGAAAATTAATTATTTTTTTTTTTTTTTGTGTAGGTGTTGAATAACTTGTTTATTTATTTATTGTTTTTTTTTTTTTTTTTTAGTAGAAAAATAAGTAAACGTGATTAATTGTAAATTATTTATACAGTAAAGTGTTGCTGTGATCATCAAGACACGTTGGTTATTGCCATGTGATTTAATAAAAATAAAAAATAAAAATAAAAATGTTATGCCGATGATCCCTTGGGCCATATGACAAGTTTACTAAGCAACAAGTGTTTTCCGCGAATGCCTCAGGCAAGGACATAGTGATCTTGTGTATTTTTTTATATTTAATTTTCATCTGGTAATTAATTGATAATTTTATTTTGAAAGAAATTTATAAGCAAATTTATAATGTAGATTTTTTTATTGAATATATTTATGAAATTATTAATATGACACTAAAAAAATTAACTTTTCATTCACAATTTGATAATATTTATTTTAAAAAATTGATATTAAAATCATCAGTGCATTCATCAAATAAAAAATATATATTTTATTTTAAAAAATTTTAGTAATTATATTAAATTAAATATTTTTAATTTTTTAATTTTTATATTTCACTTAAAACACGTACAATAATCACTCAACAATTTTTAAACAAAAAAAATAAAAAAAATTCACAATACACTTTGTTATAAAATAAAAAATTAAATTTTTTTTTTTAAATTTGCATTTTTATATTCCATTTGAATTTCACAATTTAAAAAAAAAAAAAAAAAGAATTAAACTAATGATGATAAAATTAAAAATTAATTTTCACTTGATTTTTAAAAATTTTTTTTTTTTTTGATAATTTATATTACTTACAAGTCTCATGATGATTCCTTGTTTGTTATTTTGTGTATTATTATAAAATACTAAATAAATATATTTTTAAATTAATAAATGTTGATGATATTACAAGAAGAACCCCAACCAACAGTCACGCTTCTACTAAGATGCAATTTTATTAACTCTTTTTGTATATAACGAAGCACAAGTTAAAGAAACAAGACTTGAACGTCACTGGTTTGTTTGTATGTATGAAATGGTTTTTATATATTTGTATATATAAAATTCAGGGTTGTATAGAGAGAGTTTAAAATAATTTTAAGGAGGGAGGAGATATACACACTGTGGAAAAAGGTAGAGGTATATGGTTCCGGTCTGTGTCCAATAATGTGGGCAGTTTTATGATTTTATAGAGCGTTATGTTACTTTGATTATTTAAAATAAATTAAAATAAAATATAATTTAAATAATAGATACAAATGATGAATTGTTTAAAATATTTTATGGAAAAAAAAAAAAAAAATTTTGAAATTAATAATAGATTGATATGTTCCTGCAAAGATTGAGCTAATCCGTTTGATTATTGGTGGGGATTTGTTGGTACTTTTATATCAATGTTGGAGGCCAAATGATGGACACCCCCCTTGATGTCCCCACTATATAATTTTCCTTATATTTAAAAAAATATAAATAAATAATAAATATTACTTGTGTCTTGAACATGTGACGAGACTCATTAACTTAATGATGGTCAAGGTGACCCTACTTGGCCCTCAAATCTTACAACTTGAATCAAATATTACTCAGTAAGATATTTTTTTTAATGTCAATATGGTGATTTGTATTTTAAATAATTATCTTGTTGTTGTAATAAAACTCATCAAACAAGAATGATTATTTAGCTTTTTATAATTTAATTAAAAATATATTTTTGATAATTTAGATTATCAAAATATTGCTTGATAAAATTGAAATGTAAAAGAATGAAAAATATTTTTTTTTAAAATTTACAATCAATGACAAACAGCTACTAAGAAGAATAGATTAATTTATTCAAAAAAAAAAAATTTCCAACTTTCTCAATTGTAATTCAATCGATCATAATCTACCGGAAAATAACAACAATAGTCATTCATATATTATTCAGATGAATTAACAAATAATGTAAATAAATCAATCATTTAAAAATTATTTATTTTTCTACCAATTACACATTTAAAAAGCAAAAAAAAAAATTCAATATTTATTAAAGATGACAACCATATACTTGACAAATACGATTAAATCATAAATTAAATTTTAATATAATTAATAATTACTAAAATAATATTAATTCAACCTCGAAATATTATAAATTTAATGATTTCAATGATTTAATTAATATCAACATTTGTTGTTATTATTTTCTAATATATTTTAATGAATAATTAATTTAAAAAATATTATTAAACAACATGAAAATATTTATCAATATATACATAAACACACATATCAGTATTATTTATTTTAATATAATTATTATACTTGAATTAAAAATAAATAAAAATAAATAAAAATAAATAAAAATAAAATGTAAAATGTAATTAAATTAAAAAAAAAAAATTCTATTAATTATAAAAGTATGATGTAATAATTAATAAAGATGAACTTGTTAATTTGTTGTATTAATTAAAAATAATTAAAATAAATTGATATAAAATTTATATATATAAATTGTCTCACAGTTGTCAATTAACTAATTAACCATGACAATTGTTTTTATATATTGTATCATAATATTATCATAATATCGGCATCTTAAAATAATAATATACTGCCATGATCAATTGCACATTGTTTTGTAATTTTATTTAATAGTTTATAAATGTATATGTGATTAATAATATACATGTTTTTTTATATATTTATTTAAAATAGATAATCCACGTGTAGAAATATAAAATGTTCAATGCCGATTGTATATATATATATATATATATATTAATACACATTTATTGGCACTCGTAACTGGAATCCGGATATGGCAAATTGACGATATTATGGATTGTGTAAATATGACGTTATTTATACTTGAATTCAATCAGTTTACAATAATTATATCAAATAATTAATAATTCATTATTCAATTGTTTATAAACGCAAATTTATTTTTTTATTTATTTTTTAAATAATAATTTTAAAATACATCGTAATAGTTTTTGTATAATTTTATAGTTTATAGTTTATTTTTTTTTATTATTTTTTATCGATGGAATTTAATTGTGTGATTACAATATATCACAAAGATATTATTAATTTTTTTTTTTTTAAATGAAAATAAAGTTATTATAAATAATAATTACTGTATCCTATAGTTATAATATTTTTTTATGATTTTTTATTTGTATCATGATGTCTGTGATGATTATCAGTTGATCAATTATAATTTAAAATTTATATTGTGAATTTAAGTATATTAAAGTTTACAACAAAAACATTTTTAAATTACATTTGTTTATTATTATTTTTATTTTTTTTTTTTTTAGCTTTTGATTTTAATGTTGTAATTGCAGTAACAGCTGTTGCATTGAGACCTGCAGTTGAGATTAAGTTAGGGTGAATGTATACAATATTATATGGTAAATTTGCTTTTGTGTAGTGAAAGTAATTATTATCAAAAGGCTTCCGTGATTCACAACGTTGTAATCAATTTTTTTTTGTTATTTTTTTTTAAATGCAAATATTATGTAGAATAAAATTTTATATAAAATTGTTTTTAGAATTTAAAAATATTTTGTATTTTATATTAACAATGTAATTTAATAAATAAATTTATTATTTATTTTTTGTAACGAGAGTTATTTTCTCTTTATTTATAAATATTTTTATGATAATATATATATTAAGAGGACATGGTTATTATTTCAAGGTTTTCAAGTTATATTTATTATTTTATTTTTTATATTTAAAATTTAGAGGTCGTCTCAAGTGACTTACCCCAAATTTCTACGACATTATTATGACAATTATTTTGAATTATTTATGCGGAAGAATTTACAGAAAATACAGGGACATATTTTTACATATTACAAGAAATTTTACAATTTAAATTTACTCATATAACAATTTGATCATAATAATTTCGATATTATAAACATTAAATTGTTACAAATATTTACAAATAATAATAATTATTATACTTTATTAGATGATTCGACAACTAAAATATAAATCCATCAATTATAATTATTTTTACCGGAAAAATAAATACATTTATATTTCATATGTCATTTTAATTAATAATTTGTGTAACTCAATATGTAATAATATAATTATTTATCTAAATTAATTAAGTTACTCAAAAGTAATATATCAAAAATATTAAATATTAAATTAATAATAAATTTTTAAATTTTTATATATTTCATAATTTTTCTTTATTTATTTATTAAATTATTAAATTATCATCGTTAATATTTAATCTTCATTTCTTTTAGTAATCCTTGAATTTCATGGATTAATTTACTTCCGTTTTTCATCTGCAAATCTCAAGAGACCTCAAAAAAATAATTAAAAAAATATATATGTCCAACCACAACGACCTCACCAGTTATGAATAAAATAATTTATTTAATATATACCATTTTTTTTTTATTATTTTTTATTATTTTTTTATATTTAATAATTATTAGTTTTAGCTCAATTGTCCATTGGTAAAGTGTATGGAAGCCAAGGCAACCGTCTAATTGGTATTAAAAGTAAACTCAATAGGCATAACCTAGTTTTTTAATTCCTTCAAGTTTTATAAATATTATTATTTGACCTTGAATAGGAAAAATCGGAAATATCATTTAATTGCTTGAGGATAAATATTTATTTATATTAATAATTTATATTATTACATATTTTATTTTATATTTTTTAACAACCCCCGTGGTTAATATTATATTTGTTTTTTAATTTTTATAATTCAAAATTAATAAACAAAAATATATTTATACGTCAGTGTTTGCATATATATATATATATATAAATGTGACGTGTTTTTTTTTTTTTTAATTTTAACCCGGATGTATTAAATACACGTGTTTAGTTGTTTATTTATTTATTTTTTTATTTTAATTTGTATGAATATATCCTGATTATTTGAAAATAAAAAACATAAATTAATCAATGTTTATGAATAAATCAATTTTTATAATGAAAATGATAAAAATAGAAAAAAAAATTGTAACAAAAAAATCATATGAATTTTTAAAAATATAAATTGATAATTTATTTTGAGTTTTATTTAAAATTTTGATAAAAAATTGTTGTTGTTGATGATGATGATGATATTTATTTAGTAATATTTACTTTTGATTATTTATTTTTTTTTTTTTTTTTATGATAAATTTAATTCAGGATGTATTTAGTTCACGGCTCCACCCGTTAATATATAAAATATAAAAATGACATGATTATTTTTTTTTTTATTATTACGGAAGTTGATAATAAATCATCCAAAGAACCAATTAAAATTGTTACGATTGTTGTATTCTTACGACCAAGAACAAGGTCATTTCATGTCATTTCATTTAACTTTTCATCTAGTCACCTTCATTTCACGCTTTACAATAAATATAAGAAATATTTTTATCCAAAAATAGATAATACTGTATTAAAAAATTTATAATGTAATTCAATTAAAAAATTACAAATTATAATTTAATAATTAATTCTCTAATCATTAATGTTTTTTTTTTTTCAAATAAAAAAATTAAAAATATTTTCTAAATTAAATTAAAATCATAAGTAGCAATTAATTTGTAAATTACTTTATAAATTAAATTTTATAAAATTAATTTAAACTTACACTTGGAATTTTTTTTACAAATTCAAAATATTTAATTTCAAAATTTTAATACAATTGTTCAGTCAACTACAAGCTACGTCTTATCAAATTTAAATACGTTTCATTAAACTTCTATATAAATGAAAAAAAAATAAAATAAAATAAAATAATAATAATAATAATAATAATAAATTGACCAAAAAAAAAAATATATAAATAATAAAATAATTAACATAAATTAACCATAAAAAAATATAAATAAAAATAATTAGTCAAAATATTTTTTTGATTACATTAAATTAAAATACCATAAATTTAAAAAAATAAATAAATAATAATAGTGTTAAATTTAATAAACAAATGCCTAATAATGACATATTATTACATTTAAAAATTAATATCGTCATAATAAAAAAACAAGTTTAAATTCCAAAGTTAAATGACTCGAAAATGCAGTAAGTAATTTAACGCCCACAGGTACTTTTTTCTCTGTCTGAACATTTGTATATATTTTACATTGATAAACAGCACCTGATTATAAAAAAAAATAATAAATTAAATTTTTTAAATTTGTTAAACTACATAATTAAAATAAATTATATAATAATCCTGGTTTATGTCTTGTAAATAATGCGGATCTATTTCACTATTACTTATCACAATTGTTGATCGTTCATTCGACAATAAGTTTTGTGTTGCATAGAAATGTCTTTCAACATTTTTTCTAAGTGATATATGAAAGCTGTAAAAACAATCAGTATATTTTAAAATATAAAAAATTTTTTTTTAAATAATTCATTGTTGATTGTAGCCATTTATATTTATTTGACATTCAAAACAAGTTGCCTAATTTTAGATGCTGTAATATAATGTAACAAGTTGGATGATTTAATATGTATTATATGTAATTTGACTAGTATAAAACGATTGGAAAATCATAGTTAAATATCTAGGATATACGTGTGAAAGTAAACATCTAATAAATAATCAAGATATAATATTAATATGAAAATTTTGATTAAATAAAAGTTAGTTAAAAGATGTTGGAATAAATAGAAATATATTTTATTTTTTCCATATCGTTAAACATGATGAAAACAATGTGGAAAACTTTTTTTAATATGCTTTGACTGTTTTGTAATTTTTTGAAAATTTTCCAACATCTAGATGATGAGGACAAACACCTCAAGTTTATTTATTAATTGACTTGTAATTGGTATCAAAAATTTTAAAGGATACAAAACAAAGTGAAAGTTTGTTAATTTATCAAATCTAAAATACTTAAAAAAATTATTAAAGAATGAATTTGTTTGAACCGATAGTTGGTTATGAATAAAAAAATTTCTATAAATCCAGAAATAGATAATGCAGAATGTTTTAGAAGAAAATGTAGTTATTAATTGAATTGTTTATTTTTTTTTTGCTATTATTATCATATTTATTATAATTTGTTATTTAAGTAATTGTAAATTAAAAACTAATATATTATTTTTTAAATCGTTCAATTATTTATTGTTTATTTCGATTTGTCATTGTTGTTAATTATTTGGATTAGTCATGCAATTACTTTTATGTTAATATAATTTTTATAAAAAATAAATTATGTAGACAATTGTTATGTTATCTTGAGCTTTCTACTGTATCAATATTTATCAACAAATATATAAAAATTTATCGTTTTTACCGACTATATAGTTTAAATAATAAAATAATAATTTTATAAATTTTTTGTTTAGAAATATAATTTTTCAAGACCAACATTGAACATTGAATTTCTTCAAAAAGTTTAAAAAATTATAAAATTCATAAAAAATAATAAAAATAATTGAAATTAATACGAATTAGATTTCTTAGAAATATTTTTTTATAAATTTTCTAGAATCGTGTTATTTAATTTGTCACACTTTGATGAAATAGGTGTGTTTTAAAACTGACTAATCAAACAATATTTAAAAAAAAATATTTCAATAAATCATTATGATTAACAATAGATCCCAAATCTTTTGGTGTTTTTCGATAAGTTTCTGATCAATGGAATAAAAAACAATTACAAATTACATGACAACCGGAAATTGATGTCATCATTATGTTTGTCTTGTCATAAATATATTATTTTGTTATTTAAATAATTTTCAAATATATATTTCTCATACCCATTTCTATAAAAGCTAGATGAATCATTTTTTTTTTTTTTTTTTATCTTGCAATAAATGAGTCATCAAATTAATCAACTAATTAATATTCATAATCTCTGTTTCAAATAATTAACTTGTTTTTAAATAATAAAAAAATTTATTATCATTTTTAATTTTTTTTTCTAATTTTTGTTGAGCTATTTTATCTCTAAATATTGCAACTGCGGTTAGTATATTTTTATTTCATCTATTTTTTTTTTTTTTTTGATTAGAATTACTTGTGGTTTCCATCTCGTTGACAATCCAGTCCAAATGCGGTTTAATGTCAAGGTTTTAAATTTTTTTTTTATTTATCCATACAACTTTTTTTTCCGCATGTTTGTTTCTTTTCAAATTTATTTGATATTATTTCATCTCATTCAAATTAAAAGCAATTATTTCTTTGTCTTATATAATTATAAACAATTAATTTTTATGTATATCTATTTATCTATTTTATTAGAAAAAAGTTCATGAACTTTATTGAATCACGTGTCGATTACAAAAGATGATACTGTTATACAACTTCAGGAACTCATCTTTAAATTTAATTGAATGAAATGAGTGAAATTGAGTGAAAACTATTATTATTTTTTTTATAAGTTTTTGAATATTGCTAATGGATATACTAAATATTTAATGTAAAGTTTTTCCGTTTTCACTTGTTAACTTATATGAGAAGCAGCGATGCATGCGACTATGTTTTATGTAAGTTTCGTAACTCTTTTTGTTGTACCGAAAATAAAAAAAAAAAATTCCATTTATTTAATGTTTTTACGTGAATTGAATTATTTAAAATTATTTAAAATATATTTTTCTATTTTTGTCTATTTTTTTTTTTATATTTATATTTATCTATGTAAAATATTTTTTATTATTTATTTAAAATTTCAAAATAGAAAATTATTTATTTACTGTTTTTTAAATATATATTTTAAAAATAAATTAAATATATTTTTAATATTATTATTGTTATTTAGAATTATTGTTGGTAAGAAAATAAATAAAAAATAAATTTTAATATTTATTATTTTTAATAGAATATTGTAGAAAATTTAGTTGTCTATTGGAATTTATTTTTTTTTTAAATTTAAAAATATTTTTTAAATTATTAAATGATATTTTGCTTTTATATATTACACATTACCAAAATTCTAGACGTCCTCGAAATGAAGGTGATAACTTGCAAGGTTTTCTGACCACAAAAACATTTTTTATGTTTATATTTTTTTGTCAACAATGTTTGGCTTATTTACCTGAAAAAGATATTGTCATTGTTATTTTCTCAAGTATTTTATTATCACATTTTTTTTTTTTACTATCTAATTGTATTTTATATTTTTTTTTTTGCTATTAACACACACAGTGATTGATCTGTACAAATTGTGAGTTGGCGTTATTTTACCTGAGGCATTCTTTGCACACCTGTCAACTTCTAAAACAATTTATATATTTTATTTTTTTAATTTAATATTTTTCATTGAATTATCAGTTTTAAAAATTTTCTAAAATCAAATAAATTAATAGCAAAATATCATTAAAAAATTAAAAAGAAATTTATTATTTAATTCAATTGATAAATAAACGTGAGAAATTTTTTTTATTTATTATTTGTCTTTTAATATATTATTCAATACTTGTCGATATATTTCCTTGGTTGACCTTGAAGTAACTATTACTATTTAAATTATAATAAAATATCTTAATGCACTTTGTTTATATAAAAAGTTGTCAGTATTATTTGTAGCAAGGTTGTTTTATTATTCTCACGCTCCTGACCGAGTATATAAATTATCATTGAAATATTTTATAAAATCAATTTGATAATTATTTATTTACCAAAAATTACTAATTACTAATTAATTTCTTAAAATTAATGATATTACTAATTATTATTAATTATTTTAATATGTTAATTATCAATTTTAATTTACATTTAATTAGATTGAAATTTACATTGTAGAAATTTTTTTTTTTTATTCTCTAAATAATTAAAAGTTAGTATTTAATTATAAATATTTTATCAGATAAATTTTTATGATAATTAAAAAAATATTCCATTTTCAATAATTAAAATATATTTTTACAATTTATCTTTTATTTATTTTAATATTTATCATAAAATTCACACCTAAATTTGCAATAATATATCAAACAAAAATATAATAAAAATAATTTTTAATTATAATTATTATTCCAACATATATTTCAACAGTATAATTGTCTACCTTAGTGATGCATATGAAGTCACTATATTATATTTCAATTTTGTTCTTGAACTCAGGATAATTTGAGGCCACTCGTGAGACCGTCATTTTTTATCTTTTATAAATATTAGTATTGTTTTTAAAAACTTTTTTATTTTAACACCACTACCTTTTATAAATTTTTTTTAATTTTTTTTATTTATTTTTTGTATGTCATACTGTCACCAAAGGCAACAGACACTAGTTTTTCGATCAATAGCTTCCGGTTTATCAGGTCATTTAAAAAATAATAAAAGCAAAATAAATAAAGAAAAACTAGGCAAGTTTTGGGAGAGCCTTTTTATTACATTGACGTCATACAAAATAAAAAATAAAAAATTAAATTTTACTTTGAAATATATTGTAAATACGTGAGACATACTATATGAATAGAATAATTTTTTATTTATTTATTTATGTTGTAGGTTTTTTATTATTTTTAAAATTACGAAAATCATTTTAATTTTATAAAAAATATTTATGACATATAAATTTATTTTACAAAACAAAATGAGGCTCAAGGATCAATAGACTTAAGGATGACTTCAATTGCTACTTGCGTATTTTATTTGCAAAAAAAAATATATAAAAAGATAATAAAACTGACAACTTTGTAGATCATCATGATTGAAATCTTTTTAACATTCTAAAAATCGTCATTGAGTTATTTTTTTTTAATATACAAATAGGTGTGTCTATTTTCTGAAAATTATATATATTTTTTATATAAAATAAATAAATGCAAGTTAAATCACCATTTATATTTTATATCAATGCATAATTTGTAATCATTTATGCAAACAAAATAAATTATACAATACTATACTGTAATTTTTATTTAATTGTAGATAATTTATTGCGTCTTAAAAATCATTTTATAAAGTCTATATATATTTTTTTTTAATATATTATTTGTATGCGTCACAATTTTAGTTGAACTATATTTTATACAGTCAAGGTTACTATTTTTTTTATAAATTACTAAACTCAAATAAAATATTAATGAATCAAATAAATTTCAATCCAGGAAGTCAATCAAAAATATTATTGATTATTTCAATCGTTGATAAAAAAAAAATATATACTTGAATAAATATTTATTCAAGGGTTGATAAATATTATCTTTTAAGAAAATATTATTATTATTTTTTGTTTTTTAATGACAAAAAATCATATAAGATTGTTTGAAAAAAAAATAAGAAAATTATTTCCGGCTAATTTTGTTAATTCCACGTAACTAATGAGTTAAATTGGATGTATTATTTTGAATATAATGATTCAGTTGATGGATCTCAAATGGTCAAGGTTTAATTTTTAAAATTTTGATTTGTAAAATTTTATACTTGCATGTTTAATAAATAAATTTATTATATAAAATATTTAATCTAAATGGGTATGCTTATGTATATTGCACTCGAGTTGGATTAATAATTATACGTTTTATTTTTTTTTTAATTTTAATATTATGATCTCTGAATCACTAGATCATCCAGGGTCTCATAATGACTTCGAGTCATCGTATTCAAATGAATAATATCTCATATAATAACACATCAACTTCCGGTGTAACTATTAATTCATCTATAATTTATTTTTCTCTCTAAAAAATATCAATGAGATAAACATCATAAATGAAAAATAAATTTATCAATGATTCATTAACAATATTTTAAAAACAAGTTAATTTTTTTTATTAATTTGATAGATTAATCTATTGTAATTCATAAATATTTAATTAATTTTTTAAATTATAATTATAAAAAAATAAACATATTAATTATAAATATTATAAATAAATCAAAAATTAATAAATACATAATTTTTTATAATTTAATTAATGAGTAATCATATTAAAGAATTAAAAAAAAAAAAAAAAAAAAATGTAAATATTTATTTTTAAATAAAATAAAATTTAAAAAACTTTTTCCAGGAATAAATTCCTTCTATTTTTTATAATTGAATTAACCCAGTTAAATTTCTTGGAAAAAAAAATAAATAAAAAATATTAATATCACATTTTAATTCCAAGAAATTTAAATGCCCTTTTGAAATTTTTGTCCCCTTTTTTTTCTCGGAAATTTAAATGCCCATTCTCCCCTTTGCAATTTGTACGACCTTTCTTTTCTCGGAAATTTAAATGCCCTTTTTTATTTAAACATATTTATTTTTTATTTTATTTTTTTTTTTGATAAATAATAATTATTTAAAATTAATTATCAACAAATAAATTTTTCATTTAAATTTGTACAAATTTAAAATGAATATATTAATTATTCTTTTAATCTTAAAATTATTTTCAAAAAAATATATACTTTAATAAATTGTTTGACATTTTTATATACATGTATACATATATATATTTTTTTTTGTCATTTTTATTTTCATATATATAATGAGACATTAAAAATGAGCAGACGCGTGCGCTCACCTGAACAATAGTGTATTTTGATGGATAGTTAATTTAGAGGACAACCAAGATATAAACCAATGAAAAGCTAAAACAACTTGCAAACACAGATATACACAACGTGGGAAAAACTGGACGACGATGATGCAAGTGACCTCCTCCTTGTATTTTTTTCTTTTGCTTTTTTTTTTTATATATATTCATATGGTTTACTCTCTGTGTCACTCACCATAATAACGCCCAACTCCCTCTTTTATTATTATTTTTTTCTATTTATTTATTATTTTTTGTCTTGTCTATTTCAGTGTGTCGGTTATTCCCTCTATCACTCACATGATATCCACCACTTTGAATAATTTTATATATATATATTTTTTTTAACATTTCCCTACTCTTTTACCTCAGCTACCTTGTTCGTCTTTACAAGAAAAGAATAACGTATTGTCATTAGTATTATGTCCCCTCTTTATTTCTGCGGATGACCTCTTGTATGTTACACAAACTACTTGTACGTAGAGATAAATGTATACGTACTGGCCCATGTCATATTTAGTTACGTTACGAATCAAACAACTGTCGGTTCATACTTTTCAAAGAAATATTTAATTATTTTTTAAAATAATTTTATCATTTTATTTTGTGAAAATAGTTTAATATATTTTTGAAATTTTAATTGTTATACAATTGTTTAAATATTATTTAGATTTATTAGGTTTTTATTTAATTTTTTTGTTTTTATTTTATCAACAAGTTCTAGGCCGAGATGGAGGTAATTTATCGGCCAGTACTTGTAGTTGTTATTGGTCAAAGTGCATGGAGATTCGTAAGTTAAATTATGTACTTACATATTTAATTGGTGCAATTATTAATTTTATTACTTAATTTTATAATTGACAATGATTATTGTAACAATGCTAATGTTGTAATTAAAGTCAAATTAATAACATGTTATTTAGATTATTGAAAAATTTAATTTTTATGATAATTTAGTTGTTTATTTGTAAAATTTTTATTTAATTGTAATTTAATTATATTTTTATAAATTTAATAAATGTATTTATTGATGAAAAATATATTATGAAATTAATAATTTAATTAAATTTATTTTCAGATTTTTAGTTTATTATTTTTATCATTATTTACAATTGCCAAGTGTCAATTGGATTTACCACCTTTAAATAATGACAGATATGATGGATACAATAGAAATTATGGAGGTAGACAACATGATCTTGATTATCGTAATGTTTTAGCAAAATTAGATTTTGTTGGTACTGAAAAATGTAGTGCAAATGTTGCTGCTCAATGGGCCTATGAAACAAATGTCAATGAAGTTACTCAACTTCAAGCTGTAAGTTTAATTTAATTTAAATTAATTTAATAAATTTTATAATTTTATTTTTTTACAAATTTGTGAAATTTAAATTAAATTTCAGATAATTATATATTTTTCAATATTTTTTCATGAGCTTATTTTCATTTATTTATTTATTTTTTCGGTAAATAATTTTTTAAATAATTGAAAAGCAATTTATCACCTTACATCAACACTCTCTTTTTATTGTTTTTTTTTATGCTAAATTTGTGTGACCTGAATAATAAAAATCCATTAGATAAATTTATTTGTTTATTTGAAAAAAAATTTAATATTCAAAGCTTTTTTATTAGAAAAAAAAGAAAAATACAACGAAATGTTTTTAATTTTCAATGTGTAAAAATCATTGGAAAAAATAAAAACAATCATTGTTTATCAACGAGAAATATTCCCAAGTATACCATTGTTGTAAATACAGTGAATACAATTGTGATTAAAAAATATATATTAAGTAATAAAAGAGTGGTAAATTAATTATCTATAAAGACCCACGGCATTGGGATACATGTACCCTTTAAAAAATAACAAAAAAAAAAAAAAAAAAAAACAATCCATCAGTTTGTTAAATCGCGTGACTTTACAGTGTATTCATTAACAATTGTCATTTAAAAAATTACACAAAATTAACCAAGAAAAAATTTATTTTTATTTAAACAATTTGTTAAATTATTTATCTTTTTTTTTTTTTTTATTAACTTTTATTTCTTAAAAAAAAATTAAAATATATATTTTTTTCTAAAGATTATTTAAAAATATGTGTCACTGGGTAATCTGCATATTTATTTACTATCATTATGATGATAATAAAAAATGCAAGTACCCTTCTTCCTGTTGTATAAAAAAAAAAATTAAATAATATTTTCTCACGGTTAATTATAATAAAAATATATATGTAAATTAATAATAAATAATTCAATAATAAATATATAATTTCATAATTACAGTTGGAAGCACAACAACAATATGCAATTTTTCAAAATCAAGCTTATCATTTAATTTCAAAGTTGGATCAATATAATCAACGTGAACCACAATTAAGAAGAAGACTTAAATATTTATCAACTGTTGGTCCAGCTGCATTACAACCAGATCAATTGGACAGGGTAAATTATTATAATTCAATCGTTTTATTTATTTTTTTTTTACACGTTCAAGGTCATAACTAAATCAGGTCACTGTCTCAATAACAAATAACGTAATAATAAATGATCTGTACTGCAATCACAACAAGTGTGTAGTACAAATTAATTTAATTTTTTATTTATTTATATTTTTTTTCTTAGCTTTGACTAGGTCATTTTATCTGAGACGTGTGAAAATTTAAAACAGCAATATATTCATGATAAACAAGGCTAGAAAAAGTCATGTATTTTACCGGTATATATTTTTAAATGTATTTGTAAATTTTTATAAATAAACATATACATCTTTGGCCTCCATTAATAAGTGCACACGTGCTTACGTAATTTATTGTAAGGATTAACACTGTAGCTACTTTAAAATCAACGACGCGGGACAATTACTTTTAACAAAAAAAAAAAATTAAATAAAAAGTTTTTTCTTTTTTTTTTTTTGGCCTTCAAGTGGACAAATTGCAAATAAAAAATATTATTTATGTTTCATTTTTTATTTTTTTATTTAAAGACTTTGTTTTATTAATTTATGATTTATGATTTTTTAAATATATATAATCAAGTACAATAATTTAAAAAATATTTAGTCATTTAATTTTAACAAGTTCGTATTATATTTTAATTAAGTAAAACTTTCACTTCATTAATTTATAATTTGTTTATTTTTCAATTATATGTATTTTATTATTAACAGTATAACAGAGTCATAAATGACATGCTTGCTATTTATAATTCAGCAACAATTTGTGCTCACAATGATCCATTTAGATGTGGACTACGTCTTTATCCAGGTAATTTTTATATTAAAAAATTTATATAAACATATATAATTTATAATTTTATCAAACATTAAAATATTATTTGATCTTAATTAGTGTATTTGTTTTGAAAGTAAATTTTAAATAAATAGTTTATTTATTTTTATTAAAATTATGTTGAGAAAGAAAGCTTAAAGTGAGTTGATAACCGTAGCTAAATGCGTTTATACTGAGTGAAAATATTTTAAGTGAGAGTAAATTCTAATAATGTGATAATGTAAATTATATATTACGATGATAAATAAATAAATAAATAAATAAATAAAATTATTATTATATTTTTTTATTTTTATAATATAAAAATGTAAAAGTTTGACTAAATAAAATTAACATTTAGAGCAAATATTTATTCATTTTTTTTTATTTTTTTTTGTGTAGATATATCAAGGATAATGGCTAAAAGTCGTGATTGGGATGAATTACAATGGGTTTGGGTTGAATGGCGTCGTCGAAGTGGTTCACAAATACGTGAATTATATGGTCAATTAATTCATCTGAATAATGATGTTGCTGAACAAAATAGTAAGTTAAATTCAACAATAAATTATATATTTATTTTAAAACTATAATCAATATTATCTCATTTAGATTTTACTGATGCTGCTGAATACTGGATGTTTCCATATGAAACACCAAAATTTGATCAAGAAATTGATGAAGTATGGGAAACAATACGTCCACTTTATGAAGAACTTCATGCATATATTAGAAAAAGATTGAGAGATATTTATGGACCAGAAAAAATTGGTGGACATACACCACTACCTGCTCATATACTTGGTATTATTCAAATTACTATTATTTTTTTTTTAAATAGCCAAAAATATTACTAAACGTACATGAATAATTTAATTAATATTCAGGCAACGTGTGGGCACAATCATGGACAAATCTTTTAGACATAACAACACCATATCCTGGAAAATATTACATGGACGTTACTGAAGAAATGCAAGCTCAGGTAATTGTTATTTCAACAATCTAAAAGCTAATTAAAAAATTAAATATTATTATTAAATAATTATATAAATTCAGGGATACACACCAATAGACATGTTTCGTGTTGCTGAAGAATTTTATTTATCATTAAATCTAAGTGCAATGCCACCAGAATTTTGGGCTGGAAGTATAATTGGTGAACCAGGTGATAGACCATTTATTTGTCAAGCATCTGCTTGGGATTTTTGTAATCGTGTAGATTACAGGTAATTAATTAAAATAAACAAAAAAAAAAAAAAAGTATAATTATTTTTTTAGAAATTTTATTCATTTATTTTGATGTTAATATAATTTTATTTTTCAGAATTAAAATGTGTACCAAAGTTACAATGAAAGATTTAATTACTGTTCATCATGAAATGGCACATATACAATATTTTTTAAAATACAGTGGACAACCACGTGAATTTAGAGATGGTGCTAATCCAGGTAAGCATTACCTAATGTCTAGTTTTCATACACCATCATCATCATCATCATCATCATCAACATTATGTATTACGTGGTTAATCACTTTCTTACGTGTACAAATAAAAAATTACAACCGGAAGATGATATGTATATAAATTTACTACAATTTAAAGCTTTGAAAGTAAAACAAACTTGAAGTTAATTCTTCAATATACCATCATAAAAACTTGTATGGATTTCTCAATCTTATGTAACATGTTGATCTAGCTATTTAATTTAACAACGTAATATCAAAATTTTCACTTGAATTAAATTTAATTTTATATTTATTTATTTTTATTAATATTCATTCAACCAAATGATAATTTTTAATATATTATAAATTTTATAACAAAATTGTTTAAATTATATTTTTTTCTGTTTACTGATATACAATAATTTAACTTTCACTTGATTCAAATATTTTTCTTGTATTTCCTTGTCCAAACTCAATGGTCACTCTCTGTATATATGATTTACGCTTCGACGCATATTTTATATCAAACTTTTTAATACCGGAAGACTTCCGGCACTTTATTTTTATTTTTCATGTCAGTTAAAATACTGATACAATTTTTTTTTTTATATATAAAAATATAAATAAATAATTTTATAGTAAAAATGAAAAGAGAAAATTTATAAAAAATTAATTAATATTTATTTTTTGATACAGGTTTTCATGAAGCTGTTGGTGAAGCAATTGCATTGAGTGTTGGTACACCAAAACATTTACAAAAACTTGGTTTAGCAAATAAATATATTGATGAACCACAAGCTGATATGAATTATTTATTTTCATTGGCTATGGAAAAATTAGTATTATTACCATTTAGTATTGCTGTTGATAAATGGAGATGGGATGTATTTAGAGGTGTTGTTAATCGTCAAGAATATAATTGTCATTGGCACAGATTAATGGAACAATATGCTGGTACAAAACCTCCAGTATTACGTTCAGAAGATGATTTTGATCCTGGTGCTAAATATCATATACCTGCTAATGTTCCATACATTCGGTAAGTAAAATTATAAATTATTTATTTTTTAAATTAAATAAAAAAAAAGCAAGACATGTTTTTTTTTTTTTTCTTTGGTTTTATTTGTTGAAAAATAATTACTTTGTGTTGGATAGAAAATTTAGTGTACATATTTATAATTAAAACTTTAGTCAAGTTGTTTTTTTTTTTTTTTTATACAAAAAATAATATAAATTTCTAATCAGGTCATTTTGATTCGCATTATGCAATATCACTTTTAATGAAATCCATTTTATTTTATTCAATGAAATTATTAAATTTCACGAATAAAAAATTGGTTATTTTAAAATATATATATAAACGGCTTATTAAGTATTCACGGTGAATCACGAGTTACATAATTTATTATCAAATTATTCTGTGATGAAAATTAGTAAAAAAAAAAAAAAAAAAATTATTTAACAAGCTAACTATGAGCGATATATATTGATTAAAATTAAAAAAAAAATTATTGATAACCATGATGTGATTCGTATCCTGAACTACCACCATATTCACCACCTGTTGAAATTTCATGATGTTCAGGTTCATGATGTTCATGATGTTCGTGAATATGAACTGGATATGGTACTTTTACTGGATAGGGAACGTGTTTTTTAACTTCATATGGTACCTGTAATAATAATGATTAATTTTCCAATCATTTTTATACAATAAGTTTATTATTAATGTGATAAATTTTCATGACAACTTACGTGTTTTATAACTGGTACTGGGTATTTACGTTCAACTGGTACTTTGACTGGATATGGGATAGTTTTTTCAACTGGATAAGGCTTTAATAAAAAGAATAAAATACAATTATTAAATCAAAAGATAACAAAAAAAAAAAAAATTATATGAAAGTTTATAAATAAATTTTTGATATTTAATTATTTAGAAAATTATTATTTAGTAATTAATTTTAAATTCTTACCGCTGGTACATGTTCATATACTTTTACTGGATATGGAATTTTCTTTTCAACTGTAAAATAAATATATTAAAATTATATAAAAAGTTCGTGTTTATTGCAAATTGCTTGGCCATCAGCCATGAAGAAAGAATAATTTTGTCACAATAATTATTTCAACAATTATTTATTTTTTTAATTTTTATTTTTTCATAATAAAAACATGAAGAAATTGATAATTAAGGAAGTAATTATAATGACAAAAAATACTTTGATAAAAAACAAAATTATAAATATAAAATTAATTTATTGTTACCTGGATATGGTTGAGGAACATGTACTTTAACTTCATGATGAACAGTTTTTGGAACTGGATAAGGCTAGTAAATTAAAATACAAAAATTAATAAAATGATAATTAAATTTTAAAATATATAAAAATTTAATACTTACTGCTGGAACATGAGTCTTGTAAGGAACTGGTCTGTCTACTGGAATATGTACTGGATAGTGAACTATTTAAATCAAATGAATAAAAATATAAAAATAAATTCAAATTAAAAATAAATATTTAAAAAATTTAAAAATATCAAATACTTGCCAACTTTTTCAACTGGATAAGGTGCTGGTATTTTGACTGGAACTTTGACGTAGACTATTTAAAAAAATAATAATAATAAAATTATTAAAATACATAAGGAAATTAAAATTTTTATAATTCAAATAAATAATATATATTTCATTAAATTACCTTTGTATGGTACTGGTACTTTTTTTTCAACTGCATAAGGTTGTGGATAATATGATTTAACTGGATATGGTATTTCTTTTTCAACTGGTACATGAACTTTTTTTTCAACATGATATGGTACTTTAATTGTTTTTTCAATGGTTATTTGTTTAAGTTTTGTTTCTTCATGATGTCCATGTCCATGACTATATGATTCTTCACCTCCTGTACTACCTTCTAGTCCACCAAGACTACCAATATCTTGTCCCATCCATAAACCCTCATATCCACCACCATAATCACCCTCAGAACTGTAGAGACCACGTTTTTCATGTTTTTTTTCTTCACCACCCTCAATTGTTATTTTGCTTGATTCAGCACTTGTTGAATCTTTTTTTGTTTCATCTTCTTTGCATATTGCCAAGTCTACAAATAGACTGAGCACCAATAGTGCAAACACCTGAGAAATAGAATTAACTTGTTAAATTAATCACATAATTTTCTTCATAATAAAAAAAAAAAAAAAAACAAATTTCACTGTAATTTTAAATCAACTTACAATTATTTTCATGGTCACTCTTGTACTCTTAACAATGTTATCGTTATCCAGAGTAAACTGTATTGATCCCCCCTTGATACAATCGTCTTTATATATTCTCACAAGTTGGTTATGCTTTCCCCGCCAACATCCTAGTTCCACTGGATTTATTTTCATCGTTGAAAGTAAAATACTATTCTTCATATATATATATATCAATGTACAACCACATCGACATATTACAAAAGCAATGCAATGCAATGCAATGCAAAAAAAAAACCATCTCCAAGTTGTAAATATTTTGTTTATACATTTCCTTCATTTGATATATATCTACTACTTGTTTAATAAATTTTTTTTATTTTTCGATAGTAATAAAATCAAAATATACCGGATGTTATATATTATATTAGATTTTGATATCATTAAATTATATTTATGATCATCTTTATCGTTTTAAAAAATAATCATTAGTTACATTATTAAATATTATAAATTTTATTTCAATATTAACAGGTAGCTATTGAATAAATAATAATTAAATTTAAAATAATAATAATTAAGAAGACACAGGAAGTTTATTCATTTGTAGTTAAAATTCAATGAAGTAAATAAAAATTAATTAGGCATCACTTCCTTTGATGAATATCGAGCATTATTATAAAATTATTATGTATTTTTATTTAATATGGTCTGCAAGATGGTTTGGTGAAAGTTTTAATTGAACAAAAAAATAATAACAAAATAATATGTGGATATATTATGACGTGATGAGTCTTTTTGCTAAACTCTACTTTCAACTAAATCTAATGATATAGTTTTTATTTTATTGTCACACTTTTGTACATATTGAGTAACACAATGCCAACAAGTTATTTTCATTGTTATGATATTAAAAATAATAAACAAAAATTCGTTTTGCTCAGTGAATCTTTTATCTATTTAATGAACATATTTAAAAAAAATATATATAAAAAATAAATAAATAAATCAATAGATATTCTATGAAGGGTAAATAATTAACATGTTGGAAATAAAATTTTTTAAAAATTAATTTTATCTTTGATATAATCCAGTTACATGTATGTATAATTTTAAAAATTAACACCTCAAGTTTCAATCAAAAAACAAGTGAAAGGTAGTTAATTTAGTATAAATTCAGAAGAACTTGTCTAGCCAAGTAATAAACAAGATTTTCTGCTGCTTCATTTATCATCTGTCATGATGGGCAATGCAGAAAGTAAAAGTATTTATTTTTTTTTTTAAATAATAAAAAAAACTTACTACAATTATAATAGTTAAATATTAAATTTTTAAAATTATTTATTTATTTTTTTTTATACAAAATTACGTTTGTTTTTTTTATTTCAACTCGTAAATAATTAATACGTTTAGAAAATCAACGTTTTTTTTTAAAATCACCAATTTAAATCGTTCAACTTCTTATTTTTTATTTATTTATTTTTTTTTTTTCCATAAATTAATAAATTTTTATTAAATTATTGTAACTATCAATATGAAAATCAATTAATCCTTGATTTTATTATAAAAAAAATATAAAAATAATAATTAAAAAAATGGCCATTCACGTCTATTTCGGTTGTTAATTAATTCTTCATTTTGTTCCATAATTTTAATTGGATACTGATATTGTGATCCAGATGAATAATCAGTTGTACCAGTTGGTATATAATAAATCATTGGTTTTTGTTCCATACCATAATGGCCCATTTGTGATTGATGTCTTGATATTTTATCATTTTGTTGATAAATAAAATCTCTCTGATCAATTGGCATTGCTGCTTTATTGTCATTGTTGTTGTGATTGTTGTAATTATTATTAGCCATAAATTGATATGGATTTTGATATGACAATTGTCTAACAAATCTAATTGGATAATTATTATTTTTATCATGATTATTTTGTTGTATATTTAATAATTCTTTATCATTAATTGAACGTTTATAAAGTAATCCACGTTTGATTTGTGCGACAGCTAATTCACCGGCTTCTCTTTCCTTCATAATACGTTCATATTCTTTACGTTGTATTGGCGTAATAAAACCAGGAAGTTGTTCTGTTGAATCGTACTTCCTTACACTTGAGTGAGATGCACGTACAGTTTCAGTTACGGTTGTAGAATTTCCACTTTCAAGTGCTTTTTCAACAGCCTTTTCAGCAACACGTTCAGCAGCACGTTCAACAGCTAATTCAGCAGCTCGTTCAAGTTCTTCACGACGAGTTGCAAAACCACTTTTTAAAATACTCAAAATTAAAAATATTATTCCAATTATCTGCATCATCTAATCATAGAAACAAAAATATACTTATGTCTATTATATTTTGACATTTAATTTTATTTTTTGTTTTAATTAATTACCAATTTTTTTTATCAATTTATTTTGTTTATATTTTTTTAGAGTAAAGTTTATGCAATTGACAGTTGCATAATTATTTAATTAGAATATTTTTTTATTTGATTATTCAATTGACAAATTAAATTTAATATTTAAATGAGTAAATTTATTTGAAAATTTTGATAGAAAATTTAATAAACTTGATTGATAAATTGATAAAAAGATTTTGAAAAATAATTTATTTATTTTTTTCTTTTTTATAGTATCACTTAATTTTTTAATTAAAAAAAAACTGGATAATTGAAAAATAATTATAAATTTTTACTAACCGAATTATTTTTTTTCATGATGACAACAGCACAATATTTGACTATTCAAAACAAAGTCCAAAAGTAAACTAGATATTCGAGAATATAATACGTCTAATATTTATACTACTCAACTTTCCCTGTTTTGTTTAAAGTTACAATTGTAAAATTATTTTTATTTTTTTATAATTATATTTTTCCAAGAAGATCAACAAAATTTTATTGGCTCATTGCACAAAATAATTTTATAATTTTCACTATTTATTTCACTAGACCATTTTTACTATTAATTTTTTATTTTTTTATGTCTATTTACAGTTTAAATATCTTTTTAATAAAAAAATATCGTAAAATATTATTATTTTTTTTCTTTCTCATTACATCAATGTCTAGTAACTTTAAACCAATAACATAATTTTTATTTTTTAAATTTCTCTTAAATTTTTCATTCATCTATTATTTAAATAAATTTTAATATTTTATTTCTGCAATTTTTTTTTTTTTAATTTATTCTTACGCATTACAAACACTTTCTCAATTTTTTTACAAAAATTTATTATAAAAATTTATTATTTTTCTCAAGGATAATAAGTAAAAGAAAAATAAAAAATTATTTATTTATTATAAAAAAAATTAAAATATTAAATTTATACAAAACAATATAATTATAATATTTTATAAATTTATAATTTCCAATTAATTTAATATTGATAAAGTTATTAATAATAACAAAATAACAAAAAAATCACGAAATTATTTATATTTATTTATTTTATTTCTCTTGTGCAACATTCCATGAAATGAATAGTTGAAATAAAAATTATTCTTTTGACTAGAGACCGATGAAAATAATCATAGAAAAAAAAATAATATAATAATTTAGCTTCTATAATTATTAAATGTTTATAACAATATATCTTATAACTTTAATATCCACCAAGTATATAAAATTTAACAATCACATTGCATTAATAATTATAATTGTTTTTATTTTTTTAATTTTTCTTTTTATGCTCTAGTTGTAAAAAAATTATAAAGTTTATGTATTTTATTTTTTCTCCTTATTTATATTTTTATTTTCATTATTATAATTTTGTTTATCAAATTGAATATTAACAGTCTCATAATCTGGTGAATTATTTGATAAATTATCTGATTTATAAATAAATTCTTCATTATTTTTATAATGTTCACGATATTCTTCTGATGATGGTCGATGATTTTCATTAAATTCATAATTACCATCAGATATTACTGATGCTGGTGAATCATTGATGTAATAAGGCACTAGTTTTTCTTTAAATATCGGAATTGGTTGACTAACAAATGTTGGAATTTTTAAATTAATTGGAATTTTACGTTCAATTGGATATGGTTCAATCGATGGTATTTTAACTTGATAATAACTCTTTCGTTCAACTGGTACAGGCTAAAATAAAAACAATTTTTTTTAAATTAAAATTTATAATTTTACTAAAAATTATTTATCACTAACCTTTGGAACATAAACTCGATAAGGTATTTTTCTTTCAATTGGCACATGAACTGCATATGGAACTGTCAAAATAAATTATCAATTATTAACATATAATTAAAATTAATTCATAAAAAAAATTTATTAATTTATTAATTTTTAAATGAGAAATAAATAATAAAAAAAAAACTTTCTCTTTTAATTACTCAAATTTTAAATTCAAAAACGTGCAAATAATATTTAAATTATTAATAAAATTGTAGATTATTTTTTATCTTATTGTTGAATTAATTTGATGTTTTGAATCATGAAAAAAATATTAGAAATATTTAATTTATTATTTATAGAAACTTTAGTAGTTTTTGCCTTTTTTTTTTTTTATTATTATTGATATATGTATTTTCTTTTTGTAATTGTATTTAAATATAATTGACTGTTCTTACTTTTTTTTTCAATTGCATATGGTGCTGGAATGTAGGATGGTACTTTTATATAAACTTTATAAGGAACTGGTACTTGTTTTTCTAAAATAAAAAATATACAAATTAGTTTGATTAATTTTTCTCTCAGACAATTATTGTTTTAAAATAAAATAATAAAATAAAATACATACCAACTGCATAAGGTTGTGGAACATGAATTTTTACCTCATATGGAATTTTTTTAACAATTGGAACATGTTGAATTTTTTCAACCTCATATGGTACTTCAACATTTTTAATAATAGTTATAACTTTTTCTTCTTCTTCATCTGATTTTTTATTTTTTTTATTATTTCCATTATCAGTATTAACAATTGTTTCTTCAACTTTATTATCTTTTGTATTTTGATTATCAAATTTATCTTGACTTTCCAAAACACTCAAATCCATTGTTGGAATTCCAGCTTGATATTCTGGAATATCTTCATCACGAAGAACTCCTGATAATTTATCCAAAATAATAATAAATTAATTAATATAAAATTATGATAAATTTCATTCAATATTTATGACATACCAACTGTTGGATCATTGAAATCCTTTAAATCCATTGTACGATAGACTGAAAATTGTCGTTTATTCCATGAATATCGTTCTCTTGAATAATCTCTAATATTATTTTTATTATCATCATTATCACAATCAAGTTTTTTTCCAATTGTCAAAGATGATGCTGTTATTATCGTTATAAAACTCAGCATTATTATTGTCATTGTCAAGGTCACGCTTTTCTATTAAAAATATAATTCATATTAATTTTCATATCAATTTATAACAATTATTTTTTAAATTTAAAAATTATTCAAAACTCAAAGCTACAAAAAATAATATGTACTACTTTAAAATCAATTGTCAAATTAATATTATTAATATAAAAATAATTAACATGCATTTTTAAAAACCCATAAATAATAAAATGTAAATAAATTTTTAAAATCACTTAAAAAAAAAATTTTAATTTCACTTGTTTTATTTTCCAAAATATTTTCTGTTAAAAAATTATTTTTATTAATTCTTTTGCAATTTTTTAAAACCAGACTATCATTATTGATGATCTAATCCATAATTAAATATTACTTTCTACAACTGTCACTGATATTATTAAAAATATAGAAAAAAAATTTAATCACTGTCAAAAATTCAATCAAGCTCACCACGTGTTTCATGTTGAAAAAAAAAACCATACAAATATTTTCAATAAAATAAATAATTAATAAAAAAATTTGTCTTTAATTATTATTTTATTTATTTATTTTTTTTGATGTGCCAAGGTTTAATATGTTTTGTTAACTGATATTTAATTTATGTTACATTTTCTTCTATATAAAATAGTAAACCCCCCTGCTTTAGCTATGTCTTTCACAAAGTCAAAATCATATAAAATAATTCAACACATCCACATATTTATATACTAAAAACAATGAATGCTCATTTTTTTTTTTTTTTTTTTTAATACAGTAATTATCAACTTTTTCCCCTCTTTCTTTTGGCCTATTTTTTTTTTTTTTTTCTTTTTTCATTTGTATTTAATGGGCAATGATGATCAGTGGGAGTTAATCGCTTTCTTAATTTCCCTCTGAATTTTCAAGCGAAAACTTAGCAAGGTCTAATCCTTGAAAGTGAATTAAATTTTTTTATTATTATTTTTAAAATATTATTACTTATTAACACGATATATATTTAAATTATGTAAATAATTTAAATTTAATTTTTTAAAATTAATAATCAATTGTTTATCGAATCATCAAATCAAAAAATAATTACAATTAAATTTTTTTATCAATTAAAAAATTACCTAAAATTCATAAAATTATTATAAATTAAAATGACAATTTTAAATTCAATTTATTGTTTATTTATTATCAAAATACAATTGATAAATTTTTAAATATTAATTACAAAAAAAAAAAATTTATAAAATAATTGCAACATAAATTTTGTTAAATACAAATTTCACTTTCTTTTTAAAAAAAAAATTAAAATAAAATAATGACAAAACGAATTGTTATATTGTAATTATTATTCTTAAAAAAATTTCAAGTTATTATTGAGGATAGACATGAAATATTGTTAGTCAAGATGAGAATCTTGTTAAATGCATTGAAAATGAAAACAGATTCTCTCTCGTGATATTTACTTCATGCCTTTTGATCATACAATTTTAATTTTTTCATTTTAAACTAGATGTATATTTTTTTTCAATTTATATATAAATTTAATTTTCGTGTATGTTCATTTACAAATTAATATCTCATGGACAATTAAACATCATTTAGATGGAGACAAGTGTGCTATCATTTACTCTTAATATAAATTTCATACGCTCATGTGATTTTATATTCACATTATTTTTTATGGTTGAAAAATACAACTGTAGAAACATCGATAAAAATATTTAATTTTTAATTTACATATTTATTAACAATAGTGAATGGTTATTTTAATTATTTTCAAATTTTTTTTCTAGAAAATTTATATTCATTAAAAAAAATAATAAATAAATTGTGGTTTTTTGTTTTTAATATTTTACTTTTCATTCTTTGAAAAATTCTCAGTTACTTTTCTAATTTTATTTAAAAAGAATAAATATATTTTGAATATTCATTTTGTTAATTTAAAATATTACTATTTATTAAACACAATATTATCATTGTATATATATTTTTATTTTTATTTTCAATATAATATACAAATTATTTTTTAAAATTTAATCATGAGAAAATTTTTAACAGTGAGAATATTATTATTCATTGAATAAATTTTTTTTATCTATTTTAATACAAATAAATTTAAATATATTATATCAATATTAACAATTAAAAATACAATAATAAATAAATATTTTTCTTACCGATTGTAGCATAAGTTGTTAGTTCAATATTATTCCACATTTTTAAAAAATGGCTCTCAAGTTTAAGCACATACTGAAACAAATATTAAATTACCTAAAAAACAAATTAATAAAATAAAATGATTTTTAATTTAAAATAAAGAAAAAAATACTTATTTTAATAAATCACATTTTATTTGTCAATATATATATGAAATAATTTTTATCAATAATTTATTAACAATCCAAGCAAAATTTTTGACGTGAAAGTTGTCTTTATTTTATTATTTTTATTTTTTAAATATTGACATGGATGGAAGTTTAATGTAATTTGCAATAATGTCATTTAGTTTTTTTTTGAAAAAAAAATATAAAAATTGCATCGTATGTGTTTGTGACATGATACTCAACCAAGCATGACATTTAGGAATATTATTTTATCCAGTACATGTTATATCTAGCTCGCGACACTGTTGAAATTACCATTAAAATAAAAAATAAAAAATAAAAAATTTATAAAACCACGTTTTCTTGACACGACATTAAATTTATTTATTATTTTATTTATCATTTGCGTGTTGTACGCAATATGGAAAAGTTAAATGTCGATTTGTGTGATATTCATGAAAAGTAATAAAATATATATAAAGTGAATCGTTGTTATGCTATTACAAACTCACATTATTATAAGTAGATAATCCGGTATATGATCAGACAACTCTTACTTTCAACCCTAACTTGTTTTATTACTCTCACAAACTATCAAGTTACATAATATTTTTTTGCAATGTTTATAAATTTAATTAAAATATTAATAATTCAATAGAAATATTATTTTTTTAATTAAATTTATCAATTTATATTAAATATAATTATTTTAAAAATTTATTAATACAAAATAAATTAAATACAACAAATTTTTTTTTTTTTTATTTAATTTCTATTTATTTTTTTTTTTATTGTACAAAAATACATAAGCTTTGCCTCTATAGATAGTAAAATAGAGAAAACAAAAAAACATTGGCATTTTTAAAATTTTATTACGGTGTTTATCAATCATAAATTAATTTTTTGTTTTTTTTTTTTATTAAAAATAAAAAAGTAAAAAAAAAATAATAATATTATTTTAAACAGTTGACAAATTAATTTTTGTAATTATAAATAATATATTTTTTTTATTAAATTTTCAATATTAAATAACACATCAATAATTCATTGACGAGTGAAAATTTATATATATTATTATATAAAAAAAAAAATAAGTCATACTGATATATTTTTTTTTTTTTTTGATGATTGGGTGGGTTGAAGTCGTACCGTCTATAAATCGCATTCATGGAAATTAAACGTTACTTTTAACTTCATATAAAGATGTAAATTAATAACATTAATATATCGTCAGGTAATCGATGTGTGAATGCGCGTTTTGTTTTTTATTTTTCTTATAAACAAAAATAATAATAATAATAATTTAAAAAAAAAAAAAAAAAAACACCTGTCTTTTTGCCACGTTATAAATTTTCTTCTATATTTGCTTTCTTAAAATTGATTGTCATTTAATTAATGATGGTAGTCGTATGACTCATAACCACCATGAGTTGGCTCAGGGTGTCCATATGTTGGTTGTGGATGTTCTTGGTGGTGTTCAACATGTACTGGTACAGCTACTGGTACCTTGACTGCATAAGGTTGTGGAACCAAAACTTGTTTCTAAATAAATAAAATTAATAAATAAATTAGAAAATATTATTTTTTTAAATATTTTTTATTTTTTAAATTACTTACTTCAACTGGGTATGGTCTGTCAACGTATACTTTTTGGTGAACAATTTTTTCAACTGGGTATGGTACCTTTAATTAAAATAATTTCATTGTTAAATTATTAATTTTTATTTAAACATTATGAAAATTAAAAATCTAATTTTATTATTTGATATACTTACTTTGACTGGGTATGGTCTGTCAACTGGTACGTGTTTTTCTTTGATTACCTTTGAAAAATTAATTAATTAATTAATATAAAAAATTAATAGATTAATTTATAAATCAATTAATCAATCAAGTATAACTTACTTCTTTGATAACTGGGTATGGTTGTGGAATATGAACTGGGACCTAAAATTAAATAAAAAACAATTTAGATAAATTATATTTAAATGTATTGACTTGAATATTTTTTATTGATAAAAATATTTATATAGATCAATGTTAAACTCACCTTAACATGAACTGGTCTGTCAACATAGATTTTTTTCTAAATAAAAAATAATACACAAAAATAATTATTAAAAAAATAATTGAATTGAAAAATAAATGAATAAAAAGTTAAAACTTACCTCGACAGGGTAGTATACTTTTTTTTCAACTTCAACTGGGTATGGCTGATAAAAAATGATAAATAATTATAAACAAAAAAAAATTATAAAAAATATCATCTCAAAAATATATTATATTAATTATCTAAACTTACTGCTGGAACATGAACTGGAACCTTAACATGAACTGGGTATGGCTATTTAAAAAAAAATAAATTAATTAAATATAAATAATTAAATAATATAAAAAATTAAAGAAAAATATTTATCAGCAATCATCACTTACAGCTGGTACATGTACTGGAACCTAAAAAATAAAAATAAAAAACCACATATTAATTATTTGACAAAAAAAAAAAAGAAATACTAATTATTCAAAGTAAAAAATGTATTTATAATAAAGTACTATTTTTTTTGAATAATTAAATATTTAAATGAATGAATTATGTTATAATTTAAATGTAAAATAATAATACCTTGACTGGGTATGGTCTGTCTACATGTTTAACATGTTCTTTGATAACTGGATAAGGTACCTTAACTGGATATGGTACATTTTTAACAAGTGTTACAGTTTTAACAACATGTTCTCCATGATAATCACCACCATAACTACCAATTTGACCCAAATCTAAATCACCATGTCCAGATGAACCAGAACCAATTTCATAACCACCATCATATGCATATCCATAACCAAGACCAGAAATACCACGTTTTTCAGTTTTTTTAGCTGGTTCTTCAGCTTTGGTTTCAGTATCAGCAACTGATTTTTTTTCTTCATCAGCAAATGCCACAGTGGCCAAGAGAGCCAACACAAACTGAAACACACAAATTTTTATTTTTTATAATTCACTTTTAAATAATATTAATATATATATATATATTTTTTTTTTTATAATTAAACAATAGTAATAATAATTGACGTACCAATCTCATCATTTTGAAATTAATGTAGATTCTGGGTACGTCCAGAAAGTAAACTGGATGCTGATTGCTTGTTGTTCAGGGCCTTATATACATGCCACACTTTCGCCTTCTTCATTCTGGCCCAAGTTTTTATGCCCGCCTATAAACCCCCACATTTCTTTGTTTAAATATATATATAAATAAATACTGTATGCTAAGTTTGTTAACAACATACATAAATATCCCACCCAAACTTGGTAAACCAATCCAACATATATATACTATATCCTATTTTAAAATGTGTTATGTTATAAAAATTTATTTTATTATTAAATGACAACCAAATACCATCAGCAAAACTATTATGTGCACTGTTTTTCATTTTTTTCCCTTGGGATTCCCTTGTGTGTTTATTTATCATGAGGATTAAGTGTAACATTAAATATGTAATACATGTCTTTTTTTTTTTTTTAAATTCTTTATTTGATTCTGTTACCTATTAAACTTTACCACATAAATGTACATAGACTCAAAGTATATATAAACTTTTTCCTGGTTATTTTATGATCTAACATACTAATCAAATAAATGAAAAAAAAAAACAAAAAATAAATAAATAAATCATCAAATAGTATTTATACATCAATAAATTTTGGCATATAAAATAATATAAATTAATGAATCATTTAATTTTCTATGTTTTATTTAATTTATAAATTTGATGAAACTTTTTTTTTTTTGTCATAATATATTACATATAAATATTCATTTAAAAGTTTAGTATATTTTTCTTGAATATTACGTAAATAATATTACCAAGTTACGTGGATATCACCTTCTTATGGTGTTACCATCATCAAAAAGAAAAAATAAAAAAATAAAAATAGTATTATAAATTTGATTATACAATATTTTAAATGGTATAATTATATTTATTATTTATTTAACAGAAATTTTGTTGCTGGTGTATTGCAATTTCAATTGTATCGAGGTCTGTGTCAAGTTGCTGGACAACGTTCTCCAAATGATCCACGACGTCCACTTCATCGTTGTGATTTTTATAAAAGTCCAGAGGCTGGTAATTTACTTGGGTAAGTCATTCAAATAAATAATCATTTTTTTTTTTTTTTTTATAATAGATAAATTCATAATTCAAAGTAAATCAATAATAATATATGAGAGTAAATTTAAATGACCCAACTATTTTTTGCATTCATTTTTTATATTTATTTTATTTTCAATTCTATAAATTATAAAAAAAATAACACATATGATTGATGAGTATTTTAAAAATAAAAAAAAATACATTTTTTATATTTTTTTTTAAACTCTGATTTGACCTATTGATTATTTTGCATAAAACGCATTAATTTTTGTTATTAATTTATATTCAAAAAAAATATATTTGAATGAATTTTATTTTGTCTATAAGTGACCCTTTAAACCAGGATGCTCTCTTTGCTTGACATTTTGATTTCTTAAAACTTGATTCAAGGGTGTCCAGTTTGTACCAACTTACTTTCCCCGAACTTGTCAATACTATAATTAATTAACACAATTATCATCAATAATTTTATTAATTCATTTTATTTATTTTCTTAAATGAGGGTTGTGTGAGTTAAAAAATAAATATCCATGGTTTTTTTTTTGCATAATACAGGTAGTGATGAAAGAGAAACTAAAATACATATACACATATGAAAACTTGATATATAATATATTTTAATGTAGATGATATAATTTTTATTTTTTTAAATAATAGTATATATTAGAGTTTTATAATCAAGACCAGACAATTGACAGTAATTACCATCTATTTTTAATCTTCTATGATTTTTTTTTTTTTTTTTTTTATTTATTTTTTTTTTTTTTATTAATATTTTCAACGTATTCGTTATTCTAATATGTAACATGTATAATTTAGTTTCTTATGCAAATAAATTCCCATCGGCAAGGCAAGCAACATCGTCCTTTCTTTTTTTTTTTTTTTTTTTTTTTTTTTTATTTAAAAAAAATTCTATACTTGTTCACATATTCTCTCATTAATTGACAGTGCATTTTCTTAGAATTTTAAAAAATTGAATTATTAATAAAACAATTTTTTTTATCGAAAAAATATTTGATATTTAATTTTAATTATTTTCAAATATATATTATTTCCCATGTTGTGAATTATATCATAAATATTATATGTACTGAAAGGGTTCTCAGTCTCATTCTCAGACGCTATTCTTACAAGTTAAATAGACTTTGAATTTTCTCATCTGAGATTGCTGCAATGACGCAATTGCATATATACATAGGTGCAATGCGACTGCACTTATTTGCAGGTATATAAATAATATATTTATAATGGGGATACCATTTTAAAAGAATAAAATAAAAAAATATTTTTAAAAAATTTCTACTAATGGCTCTTATGTGTATAAATGCATAATAATATATAAAAAAAAAAAAATTTAAATTGTTATAATTATTTTTTAAATTTTATATATAATTTATATTATAAAAAAAAATAATTTATTTAAATATATATTAAAATGATAATTAAATTTATCAATTCACCTTGATAAATTAATTTTATATTGATTTTTATTTTATACTTTTTTATTGACTATATATTTTTTATATATTATTTTATTTTTTTTTTTCATAAATTTATTTAGTTTTTATTCTATTTTTATTTAAAATTAAATTACTGAATTTTCTGGGCATAACTCTCTTTTTCTCGATGCATGTCGACGTAATAATTTATAAATTAAAGTTTAAAAAAAATTACATTTTTTTTTTCAACATGACACACTATAATAGCTAAAAAAAAATATATAAAATTATAAAAATAATTATTTATATACAAAATGGTATTCTTCTTTTTTTTTTTTTAAAACAAAACTCGATCAAATATTTCTTGGTTGATTAAACACAAAGTCAAACAAATATATACAATCACAATTTATAAAATAAAATTGCGAAATTTATATTGTATAAATATAAGAAAAAGTATTTGAATTTAAAATCTATATAATCCTCGTAAATTAGATTGTAAAAATGATGATTATAAATACATAATTTAATATTTAATATTTTATTTATAGTAAATTATAATTTTACATCACAGTGTCCTTGTGTTTAAATTTAATTCAATAATATTCAATTTTTTTTTTTATTCATTTTAATAATAAATAAAATCATTCGTTATAAATAAATTGTTAATAAATATAAAATATTTTTTTAACAAATGCAATACACAATCTAATGAATATCTATATATTTAAACACACATATTTATTTATTACAAAATTTTTGTTTATTTTTTTTGCACAGGAAATTCACTATTTCGTTTACCCTATTACCGGAAATTATAAGTTCAATGAATTACGACAACTTTATAGGTAGTATTCTTATTTCTTACTCAAACATTATTTTAAATAAAAATTTAAAAAAAAACTTCGTACAGTCCATTCACTAGTTCTCACGGAACTTTGTATGTGTGTATTGATTCGGTGATAAATTAAATAAAAAAAAAATAATATTATAATTAAAAAAAAAAAAAATTAAAAATATCAAGAGATGGTATTCAATATCTAAACATAATCTTACATCAAAATAATTATACTGTAATCTTTTAAATTACATATACAAGTCTTAAATAATTTCCTGTATTTTATTTTAAATATTTTAAACAAAAAAAAATAAATAAAATAAAATATATATCAATAAACAAATCAATGTTGACAAAATTAAACTACATAATTATTTTATAAATTTAAAAAAAAATTAATTATAATAATTTGTATATATATATATTTTAAAATAATCAAATTCCATAAATTCTTTAAATTCTTTTTTATAAATAAAATTCATTCAACTATAATTTTCAAATATAATTTATAGATTTTTTTTTTTATACTAAGTTTATTTTGAATGTATCCGGTCTGATGTGTGCAAATACTATCTAATTATTGTATGTCGTAACTTGATATACATGCTAGATATAAATTTACCCATTTCACTTTGTTAATTTATATTTATAATAAATTGACCACTATAAACAAAAGCTAAAAAATATGTAATTTTTTTTTTTAGCATTTATTTGTCGTATTACAAATAGGGGAAATTTAAAAATAAAAATAAAAAATAATTAAATATTCTCTCGGTGAAAATAAGTGTTTATAAACGTGATTAAATTTATAAATTTATTTATTATAAATTACATTTAATATGATCAGGATGAATTTATAATAAATATATAAATGACCTTCTGATTAAATGTCAAGTGCATGTTTAATCACAGTTATGATAATTTTAAATATAAAAAAATATATAGATCACTTTGTTAACACACCTATTTGATAAATAAAATGAATTTAAAATTTAAATAAATATTTATCATATAATTAATTCAATTACTTTGCTATAAATTAATGTTTTTATTTAAAATTATTTATATATTTTCTGTTCAACAGTCATTTGATAATTTTTTATTATTTTTTTTTCTTAGAAAAATGATGGAAAAAGGATCATCAGTACCATGGCAAGAGACACTTGAAGAAGCTATTGGTGAATTTAGATTAGATGGTAATGCAATGAGAGAATTTTTTCAACCACTTGAAGAATGGCTTAGAGCTGAAAATTTAAGAACTGGTGAAATTGTTGGATGGTCATATGGTAAGTTGAACTATTAAATTACATAATTAATATTAAATAATATAACTTGACAGTTTAAAAATACCACACATAGATATATATATATCATAAAATTGCGGAAAAAGTTTCTAAAAATAAAAAAAAATAATAAATAAATAAAAATAAATACACACTTGAATAATAATTATCTATATATACATACGCATATATTTATTTATAAATAAAAAATTTAGCTTGACTTTGCAATCAATTGAAATACTGTCAAAGTAAATGTTTATAATTGTCATGATTTCTATGTGTACATATTATCCGTGGGACTTTGAATGATTATGAAATGAATGAGAAGTAAATGGATCATGTATTTCATGATTTAAAAAAATATATATATAATAAAAACACTTGAGTCTATTATAATAGTAATATTTGCAAAATAAAATAGTTGAAGATATTGATGTGATTTAAGTAAAAGGTATATAGAATTATCATTAGAAAAAATATTCAATGATAAAAAAATTAAGTTAAAAAAAAATATAAAAACAATACAGATTAAAATATATTTATAAATAAAATATATAAAATAATAAAATGAATATATCTGTATAAATATGGAGAAGAAATGTCTAGAATCGTGAGACATGTTCGATGTCTAAAGTCGATCTCATTTCCATGCCTCGTTTGTTTTAATCTCACGACATACTTAACTTACTAACATTACACCTACATTATTTTAACATTTGCAATATTTTTTATTTCATTTTTTTTTTTTGTCTATAATTATTATTATTTTTCTTTTAATTTTATTGCAAAAAAATGAAAATAAAACACACAATTGACAATTAATTTTACAATTTTATACATTTGAATTATAAATTTATGAGCAAAGATATGTTGATGGATTTAATAAAACTGTTTGTTAATGTTTTTTTATTAATTTATAAATTTATTACAGATGGTGACTATTGCAAACGAAGTATTGAAACTGCTGGTTTACAAGTATTTGGTAATGGTTGGTATAATTCAGCATTATCAACAAAATCATCATCAATTTTGATTGGTATATTTATTATTGTCAATGGAATTTTATATTTTTAAAATTATTTTAAATAAACTATTTTTAATTATATATTAAGGAATATGTGAAAAATTTTTACTGGTTGAATGAACAAATAATTTTAATTATAAATCAACAGTAAATTTGTAATATTTTTTCCAGTAAATAATTTAAATTACAAATTTTATATATTTATAGAATAATTTTCATTAAAATTTAAATAAAAAAATTAATATAATTACATGAATTTTGTTATTTATAATTTTTTTTTTTATCTGATTAATTAAAAATATAAAAATGAAAATTAAATTAATATATTTTAAAGTTTACAATAAATTAATTAGTAAAAAATTTATATTTTTATTTTTGTCTCAACGTATTGCCTAATTTTGCTAAAAAATAAATATATATCAAATTGCGTAAAAAAATTTTTTATTTAATTTAATAAAACAGTCATTTTAAAATATAAAAAACACATGTTTCTACCAATTCATTACGTACTTTTTTTGTTTATATTTATTTTTGGTTGATGACAGAATATGCATAACGACAATAACACTTTTCTTTTCGTCACCAAAAAACTTGTTTATTTAACTTGCGCAATTAAAGAAGACCGGTAATATTTATCTTGACATTAATCATGTGCATAATGATTTTTCGAAAAATTTAAATCACAAAACAATAAAAAATTTCTAATGCAAAGTTTCATATTTTACTTTCACTATTGATGGATACTTAGGTTACAAAGAAAAATGATACATATTGATTTGAAAATAAATTTAAAAAAAAATTGTAATTCAAAACGGTGCTAATGTGACAATAAATTTTTTATTTAAAATATAATTAAAGTACAAATAAATGTTAATAATAATAATAAATAAATATAGCTTCAACTTCATTGTAAATAAAAAAAAAAAAAACAAATTTGAATTATCGATTGCAAAATTAAAAATAAAAAAAATAAATAAATAGGTCATTGCAAAATTTAAAAAAAATAATAAATATATTTAAAATTAATATGAAGCTAGATTATAACTCGTTATCTTTGATTTTATGTATCGAATTATGCAATAATTATTCGCATTTTACGGTAAAAATTTTAATGATTACACATCGTTGAAATGTATATGATTTTTTTTAAAATAAAATATTCGGCTTTATAAACATGTAAATTACGGAATAGCTACTGTGTCAATTATAACTCAAGCATCAATAAAACATCATATTTATATATTTAAAATAATTTTTTTTTTTTTTCAATAAAGAAAAAAATTAATTTAAAGCAAAAAAAACTGTTACATCATTGAATGAATGATCATTGACTAAATTATTCAATTTCAAGACTGTAAAATTTATTGAATCGCATAATATCCATATTAAAATATAATAAAACAGCTGATAATTTTTTTCTTTCATTTATTTTTTTTATATAATATAAAAAAATAGCAATGAAAAAAAAAAGTAGTAAAATAATTTAAATAATAAAATATATATTTATTTTATTTTGATTTATTGAATTAAAAAAAAATAGATTATTACAAATATGATAATTAAGTCAAATAAGTTTATAAAAAAAAAAAATGTAATCAATCAGTTAAAAGATTGACATGTAATTAAAATGCTGTAAAAATAAAAAACAATAAATATGTATAATTAATAAATAATAATTATAAATATATTCATCAATTAAATTGAAAATTTATTATTTTTTAATTTTTATTTTCATATGAGAACATTAAATATATTTTATAAATAAATTTTTAATTTATAAAAAAAAAACTCTAATTACAATTAGGTATGTCTATTATGTCGTTAGTATTTAAGATAAACTACTTGTTCAACTGATGATGAAGAAAGCCATCAAAATGATAAAAAAAAAATTCGTTAAATTGAATCGTGAGACATAATTTGCCCAGCTGTTTCTAATTATCTATAAACCTATTTTAAAAAACACACATGTACATAGATTTATATGTTAACAGATCATCTAACTTTACAATATATGAGAAAAAATTGTCATCAAGATTTATTCTCTATTGTAGTAAAATTAAAAAATTTAAAAAAATTATAACTAAACACATTTTCGTCATCAGTTTAGAAATTATGGCATGCAATTTTTATTTTTTCTTTTTGCATAATATGAAGGTCAGGTAGTTAATAATCAGAGTATAAAGAAACAAAAAAAACATAAATAAATAAACTTGATGAAATTGGCCTTTCAGAATATTTCGATTGCGATTGGAACTATGTTGATAAATATAAAAAAAAATATTATATTATAATAGATTATAAAATTATTTTATTTAAGAAGTAATGACTAGATAGATGCGAATAAATTATTTGTATATGTACAAGTAATCATTTGTAGAAAATTCAATTATCTTGATGATTTTATACATCAGTGTTTTACTGATGAAGCTAATGATTTTGTATATTATTTTGTTTCTAACATAGAAATTCCAACTCACAGTAATGATGTTTAAATATGACGAAATATTTACAGTAGAAAAAAAAACAATGTAAGTAGTTCCAGAAACTTGACATTTGTTTTATTAAAAAAAAAAAAATATTAACAAGAGAATAACGAAATGTTAAAAAATAATTAGATGCAATTAACTAAGAAATTTATTTATAATTTTATAATAATTTTTAGTAATTTAAATATCAAAATTATTTTATTTATTTGATTTATTTTAATTAATTCATTTTTATTTTTGTTATTTACAATTTGCGAATTTATTCTCAATTAACAATTGTCGTTTTTGTACCAGGAACCGACAAAGTAATATAAATATATAAAACCCTTTAAATTGTTCAACGAATAAGATGAATGAACGTCATCCCATAAAATAAGAGGGGAAAAATAAAATTTAACAAAAAAAAAAATACGAAATAGATCAAAGTTCATTGTGCCACAAGTGCATACGGGTGACAACCGTTGTTTTCAATTAGACCTTTCAGCTAAGATCGCTATTAAAAGAAAAATAAAAAATAGAAAAATATAAATAATAAAAAAAAAACTACGAGTTGTTAAAGATTCAACAATGATCACATTAGTTTAACTATTTGAAGCGGTGAGATAAAAATATTTTCTCTTCAAGCTAAAATACAACAACTTTTATAAATAAATTTTCTAATATTGAATAATAATTAGTTGAAATTTTAGCATTTAAATATGATTTAAATAATAATTAATTTAATTTATATTTATGTATTTAATAATTGATAATCAATGTCATATTTTTAAAGATTTATTTTGGATAAATTGATTGTTGTTTTGCAATAATTTTTATGTTAAAAAAAATATTATTATTATTGTCTAAGAAATGTGAATGGCATCATCTGATGTTCATAAAAAAGTGCATAACTTCTATGGTGTGGTTTTTATATTATTTTTCATTTTATCTGTGTTAATGTTTAAGAATTTAGAAAACAAGTTGACAGACTGTGTGACTAACACCATAAAAATTCGGGGTAAAAAATATATCACAAGATCTTCCTGAATAACAAAGATTTACGAGTTTACTTATTTTAGATGATGAAAATTTAAGAAAATATATATAAAATTATATGGATATGGTATTTTAACTGATTATATGTTGCCAAATGAACAAGATTCCAATGTTAGTGGGTAAAAAAAAAAAATCTATTGCTTCAATTACAGGTATTTTTAAATCGAGAGAAATTTTATTTTATTTATTTAAAATAAATCAATCAATTATATTCAAATAATTAACAGACTCATATATTCATAACAGCTAGACGATTCATGTAATATATATTTAAATGAAAAAAGGATGATGAATATAAAAAAAAAAAACTCCAAAGAGTAATTTGATGATGTGTTTGGTTTGTGAATTAAGTCAGTCATCATTTGATGTCGTGGTTGTTAATGTCGACAAAAATATAAAATACATTAAACCATTTTTTACTTAAATAAAAAAAAAATTAAATTATTAAATAATTATAAAATTAATAAAATTAAAAAGTGTAAAAAAAAAAAAAAATACAGTGTTAAAAAAAAATTATTAATTTTTTAAATAAATAAAATATAATTATGTATAAATTTTTATATAAAAGTGTGTAATATTAAAATTTATAATTATTCAATTTTTCATTGCCAATTTGTCGGCACGAAATTTCCGTTGTGGTGTAAACGAGATGGGGTTATCCTGGCAAGTGAAATACAGTGACCTCGTTATCGTCCTTGTTCTGATAATTACATCATCAGGTGAACCACTGACCGGTGAAAATGTATGCCAACGAATGGAAAAGTAAGCTAGTAATTATATTATTTATTAACTAAAATAAATTATTTAAATATTTAATAAATTATTTTTAAAAGAAAATTAAAAAACAAGTTACTTATCTAATAAATTAAAATTATATTTTTTCAACTCACAATTTTCATTATAATTAAATTTATTTTGATTTTATTTTGCTTTATAAAATTTTTTAAATCTCATCTAAATTTACCTTCCACCTTTTGATTAATGCTCATCAACACTGGATAAATTTTCAGCTTAATTTTTCTACCCTTGAATGAGTCTAGACCTCTCAATTAATTACTTGATGTTTTAAAAAAAAATTTATTTTTATTTTTTAATACATAAAATTCTTTACAGCTATTAACTAGTATAATTATAAAAAATAATTTTTATTATAAATATTTGCATTATTGATAATATATAACACCTCGTAAAAAAATAAAATTATGAGTACATTTAAAAAAAAAAATTTTAACAATTAAATTTAATAATTTAAGAAGAGTAAATACGAAATAATTTTTATCTTCTCACGATCAACATGATTGCAAATTTTTTAAATATATTGCACAGTATAGATATTTAATATATTTTTTTTTTTTTACTACGAATTAATTTAACAATTTTAACTTTCTAAAATTCATTCAATATTTTACTGTAATCATTATTATAAAATAAAATAAAAAATCATCATAAATATTATATCAACATGCTAAATGATTTATTTAAAAACTGTAATAAAATTTAAAATAAAATTTTTATGTGTAAATAGTTATACAGCTACTTGGAAAGAATCTTACGAGGAATATGTTCCAGTTTATACAACAACTTGGTGCATGTCAATACCACCAAAATGTATGAGAACTTATCAAGAATTAAGAATTCGTTATAGAACTAAGGTAAATAAATAAAAAATTAAATTTAAATATTTTTTAATTTGTAAATTTATAAATTGCTTATTTTATTCTTCAAATATTAACAAATATTTTTATTTTAAATATTGAAAAAAATTAATTATCTTTAACTAGAATCATTAAAATTCAAAACCATAAAATTCAAGTTGAAAAACTATTAAATTAAACTATATATATAATATTATTTATTTAATATTTTTCTAAACAAATTGAGACGTGGAAAAAAATAATAAAATTACAGTGAAAGTTGTGACAAATATCAACAGTTAAATATTATTATTTAAAATTGAATTATTCAAAAGATGATGATGGTATATACAGATTGTAGATTAGCTAAATTAAATCACCCACGTTAACATGATTTTTTTTAATTTTTTATTTAGCAAAATATATTATTTAGTAATATATATATAAACATTTAATTATTATTTTCGAAACTTGTACTGTAATTTACATGATCAGTGTTCAATTATTATTTATAAAAAAATAAAAATAAAAATTATATTTAATTAATGATTATGTTAAATTGATTAGACTATTTCTATGTAACATAATAATATTAGTAAGAATAAAATAATTATTATAAAAATAAACTCGTGACATTCCTTCATGAATAAAAAAATTAAAAAAAAAATTGTAACATCGGTGAAAGAGGCGAAAGGCAAGTCATAAAAAAAAACACGTATCGTTTTTCAGATTGTCATTAGATATATTACGCAGAAATTAAAAGTGTTTATTTAAAAATTTAATAAACAAAAATTAAGATAATAATTTTATCTAAAATTATTTAAATTAAATTTATTTTAATTATTGAATTTATATTTTTTAGACAGGAATTAGACAAAAAAATATAACAGAATGCTGTGATGGATATGCTCCACAAAAATTAACAATTGATAATGAAAATAATTATGTTATAAATTGTGTTGCTATTTCACAATGTAAAGCTGGTTTTATTGGAAAAAATTGTGATGCAGGTAAATTAAAATTAAATCAATATTATTATTATAAAAATTAATAATTAATTGTTTTAAAAAAAAATATATTAAAATGTTAACAAACAATGACAAAAAAAAAAAAAAAAATGAAAAAATGTAATTAATATTTCTTTTATTTACGCAAACGTCAAACTGTGAAACAATCTGCAAATATATATACGACATATAAGAAAGTTACAGAAGCCCGGAAATTATAGAACACCAAAAGTTTCACAAGGCTTTTCAAGGAGATTTCTTTTTACTGCATAACGTATATATATTATTTACCATATCTAATATACAACTTGAAGAAAAGCATTCAATAAATATTAAATGTCTAAAATTTTTTCTATAAAAAAAAAAATAAAAAATATATTTATCAAAATTACAGTAACTTGATCATCTTCATACTTGAGTTGTGAGAAATATATATATTTTTCTACTTTTATAATAATTTAAATGAACAATCAAAATTTGTTGACATAAAAAATATTAATTGTATACAATTTAAAAAATACAGTTGTCTTTGAAATACATAATTTTTTATTTATAGAATTAAATTATTCAAAAAAAACATAAACAAAATTATTCAACTCCAAAAGCTTCATAAATTCAAGATCATATTTGCAATATTATTTATAAATTACTCAAGATAATTAATTTAAATGATACATCAAGTGTGAAAGTTTGCATAGTAATTTGTGATTAACATTAACTGAACTTAAATATATAATTTATATTTAAAAACTATAAAAAAAAATATGACAAAATGAAATCATCATTGAAAATAATATAACATGTAAAATTATCAATTAAAATTATATATTCAAATACCAGTTAAACTGGTATATAAACATTATTTATTTAACAAATTAAATTATTTAAAAATACATTTATTTTTATTTTAAAATTAATGACTCAATAACAGATAAATTTATAAAAATAAATATAAAAAATTTAATTATTCAATAAGAAAAAATATTAAAAGATTGCAAAAAAATATATTATATCATAACACAGTAATTTTTATTATTGAATCATTAATTTCAATGTTAAAATTTATTTTTTTATACAGTTTGTCCACAAGGTACCTGGGGAAGAAATTGCCAAGAAGCTTGCAATTGTAACAATCAAATGTGTAATCCAATCAATGGATTGTGTCAATGTCCACCAGGTTGGATTGGTAACAAGTAAATAAAATTATAAAATTAAATTAATAATATAAAAATTCAAATATTAATTAAAAAATATTTAAAAGTTGTACAGATAAATGTAAAATTGGAAAATGGGGATCTGATTGTAAATCAAATTGTTCATGTTCAAATGAAAATAATACATGTCATCATGTGACTGGAAATTGTATTAAAATAATTAAATCTATTGATAAATTGTCACGGATTTTAAATAATAAATTATTAAACGTATCAACATCAACAATATCTACCCTTTTAAATGGAACAATAAATGATGATGATGATGATTCAATAAATAAATTTAACAGTGACACAATAAATTTAAAAAATAACAGTCAGTATATAAATCATTTATTTATTTTATTTATTTTATTAATTAATAATATCATTATTATATTATCAAATAAATATATTATTTAATTTTATTGTTTATTTTATTATTTTTTTTTATATAAATAATTGATGAAAAAGGTGACAACGAGGTGAATGTTACAACTGAAATTTCACAAAATTCCAATTTTGCAACAACAATAATTAACAAATTCCATGAGCATACTACGAATCAAGATATACGTGTGATAAAGATCAATAAATCAACAACTAAACCAATTTTGGCAGTGGTTCATGTATCTGGTAAAACATTTACAGAACATGACAAAATGATTATAACACCAGAAGGTATTAAAAATAATATTTATCAATTTAAAAATAATATAAATGTTTATTTTTATTTGATAAAAATATTTAATGATTTATTTATTAAATTTTTACAGTACAAACTGTACCACTTTCACTGGAAATTGTTGCAATTATTATCATTGGATGTATGATGTCATTGGGATTGATGATTATGATTGTTTTAGCACTTTTACATATTAGAACAAAATTATTTGAAACAATAAGATTATCAATTTATGATACTGGAAAATTAGATAATCATGAAACAACATTAACACGTCAAAAATTTAATGATGAAATTAAATTTCAATCAATCAAACATAACAATAGAATATCATGTCAATCATCAGACTATGGTAAATTATTTTTTATTTTTAATTATCAATAAAATAAAAATATATTTACAAAATTAACAGTAAAAAAATATACATATATTTTATTTATTTTATTATTTTCTCACGTAGTATTTGCGTTTAAATATTGTGACCCCTGTTATATAAAATGATTACAAATGATGCATTACAGGATGAAAAAAAAAAAAAAAAAAAAAAAAAAACAAATAAACATAACAAAAAATAAATAATTGGTAGATTACATTCATCCGGTTTTGTTACATGCAAATTCTCTCCCTGATATATTATTTTTTATTTTCTCATTTAAATTGACAAAACAAATAAAATCACAACAAATTAATCACAACATAATGTCAAATGATTGACTTGTAAAATAATAATATAAATTAATCAAGAAATAAATAATTTGTGACTCATTTTTTGTTATTATTTTATTCAACTGATTATTATTTTATTTATTGGATTGGTTTTAAGTAAAATTCATTGGTAAATTATTTTTAAAAATTTTTAAAATGACACATTATCATTTCAGAAACACCAAGATGTATTGTTCCAGATAGACCATTAACTTTACCAAGACCAATCAGCACAATGAGTACACCAACAAGAGAATCAACATATTCAAATCAATTTCCAAATATTCAATTATTCAATTCACCAAGAGGTAAATTATTTATCATTAAATATTTATAACTTTTAATGTAATTATAATTTATCACTGAATGATCCACCAACGTCAAACCTTCAATCTATACATATTACTAATTAATTTTTATTGAATAATTTTATTACATTTAACTATTTTTTTTTTTTAACATTTCAAAACAGGATGTTACCATAAACTTCCTGCAAATCATTTAATATATTAGATTCTTATCAAAAAAATTCGAAAGTCTTTAAAAGAAAATTGCTATGTATTTTTTTTTTTATTTTATAGATCTTGGAACTATGCCATTTAATTCAATTCATGTGTATATAATATATATATTTTAAATATAAAACGTTTAAACTATTTATCACAAATCATTTTATATATAAACGGAAACAATTTACTTGCCAACTTTTATATATCATTTTCTTGATATCTATGATATAAATAAATGATATTATTTATTTTATTTTTTTTTATAGAATTATTAGAAGCACATTACGACAGACCACCAGCAACAAATACTTTTCGTCAAATAACATTTCCTGTTCATAATGAAGGTGAACATTTGTATGATGAAATACCACTTCGATCAACAATATTCAAAAAATATCACGACACAATAAATAAAATTTAAAAACAAAAAAACAACAACAATATGTGCCATTTTAAAATAATTATTGTAATTTTATAATTTTATAAAAAAAAAATCTATATTAATAATAAATTTTATATCAATTTGTTCTTGACACAAATGAATTTTTAATAAAAATTAAAAAAATCGTCATTGATCTCATTAATATTAACCTACGCATTTTATTTAATTATAAAATTATTTTTATAAATTTTAATTCTAAAAATAATTAATATTATTTCAATGATATGTAAACAAGAAATAAAAATGAGGTCATATGTTATTTTGAATAAAAATTTTTAATAAAACGTAATACATTGATCTATTTTTTTTTTTTTTTTTAAGAAAAATAAAAATTTAAAAATAAAAAAATATTTGTATCATTTGACCTGTGCTTGTCAACAAGTTGATAAGTATTTGATGTAATATTAAAATTATTCAGTAATTGTTTGACAACCATTTAGTTAAGATGAATTTTAAATATTTAAATTTGATGATATTTTTATTTTTAACAATTTTTATAATTGCAACAGTTGGACAATATGGTGTAAAAGGAGGTCATTATCAACAGACATTATCAAGTCGTCCAGCAAATGAAACAGGATATTGTTATAAAAAAATTCCGTAAGTAAAATTTTTTTATTTATTTTAATATATATTTATTAATAATAATTTTAAATGATGATTATAATCATCAAGATATTATAATAAAATTTGATCTCTTTTTGCAAACTTTGCATCAACATCAAAGGTTTATTGTTTAAATAAAAATAAAAAAAAGATAATGATAGTATCGTATTTTTAAAAAAAAATTGTTGACTGTGATACTTGAGACTTGTTAAAAACAAAAAAAAAAAAATAAATTTAAAATATTATATAACTAGAATTCTATTTATCAACAGTCAAGATAACAAGATGCTGAGTTAATTTGACCTCAACCTTTGAATATAAATTAACCAAGTGTAAATAAAATGCTGCGTATATTAATCATAAAATTAATCAATAAGATAAATAATAAATGTTACATTTCAAATGATATTTTTTTATATTTAAGTTATCAACAAGCCAGATCAAATGGTAATCGTGCAGAAAGTATAAATAATGACAATGTGGTAAATATATTATGCGTTGAATAATATTAATAAATTGTAGAAAAAAAAATAACAAGTTGTTTTTAAAAATATCATGATTTTCTAGATTATATGTATATTTTTTTATTATTAAATTTATTTAATTTATTAGCAATCAAATAGCTGGACAATTATTTTGGATTGTTGTGATGGTTATGAACGTAATGTAACAACTGGACGTTGTGAAAGTAATTGTGAAACAAACTGTTTTGGTGGTAATTGTGTTGATGGATCATGTACTTGTCAATCAGGATGGAATTATGAAGATGGTGTTTGCAAACCAATATGTATTGATGGATGTCCAGATAGAAATTCATACGTACGTTATAAAATTTATTATTTATCAATAATTGATGATCAATAAATTGAATGTAATTTTTTTAAAAATAATTAACAGTGTTTTGCACCTCCAAATGTATGTGAATGTAAATTTGGCTGGGAAAAAATAAATGATGATCGATGTCGTCCAGTCTGTCCAGGTGGTTGTGTCAATGGACGGGTAAATTAAAATCTAAAAATAAAATTAATAGAAATTTAAATGAACTTAAAAGTATTGTATGTTTTTTTTTTGGATATATTTAACAGTGTATAGCACCTCGAGTTTGTGAATGTAATCCAGGATTTATTTTGAATGAAGGAAGACAAATTTGTGAACCAATATGTGAAGGTGGTTGTCCACATGGTGAATGTAAACAACCTGGTATTTGTTCATGTAATCCTGGGTAAATCATTATTAAATATATAAAACAAGATGTTGTATAATGATCTTCTAAATAATCAATTATATATTATAAAATTATTTTTACAATATAGATATGTTAATCCACCTGGTGATAGAGAAACATGTCAACCTGATTGTAGTCCATTAAATTGTGGTGGTCAAAGTCAAGGACAATGTATATCACCAAATACATGTATTTGTTCACCAGGTTATACACGTGGTGAACAAAATAATTGTATACCTGAATGTAAAAATGGTTGTCCAATAAATTCACGTTGTATGTCTTCAGACAGATGCATTTGCAATGCTGGTTTTGCTCTTGATTATAGAAATAACAAATGTATTCCTGTTGACAATCAACATGGATATTCAACAGTACAACCAATCAATACAAATAATCATCAAGATAATAATGAACCATTGAATCAACGTGGTGATGTGTATCACTATCGTGATAATAATCAACCATCAAATCAACGTGGTGATGTTTATCATCCAATAAATAGTCAACCATCAAATCAACGTGGTCAATTACCAGTTGATGTTTATCATCGTGATGAATATTACTGTGAACGTCCTTGTATAAATGGTGAATGTATGGGATATAATATTTGCAGTTGTAAAAATGGATATATTCCAGATCCTTATGATTTAACAAGAACACGTTGTATACCATTTTGTCCTGGTGGTTGTCCAAATGGGTTTGTATATATTTTTATTATATCACATCTCATTTATGTTTCCAATTTATTTCATCATATCTTTCTAAAAAATTATTTCAGTGTTTGCTCTGGACCTGGTTTTTGTATTTGCAAACCAGGCTACATAAAGGATCGAAGTGGTGTCAAAGGAAGTCAACGTTGTATTCTTCGAATTGATTACTAAAAATTTTACAAAAATAATAATATTAAAATGTATAAAAAATACTAATTAATAATAATTTTATTATAAAAGCTTTTAGAGCTTTTAGAGCTTTTATTGAATGAAAATAATTGATATTTATGTGTGTCTATTTTTGAAAATAAATTGAAATTAATATTTAATATTTATAAAATTTTTATAAATATACATTGATTACTAAAAGAGATTTGTTTCTTCAAGTAATTTATTATAATCAATCCTAGTTATATTTTTTTTTTCATTTCATCGATTTTTTAAACCTGTAAAAAATAGGTTAATAGAAGAGGGGTTGATGATGCGCAGAGGTGGATGTACCTTTTTTTTTTTTTTTTTGATATTTTTTGATATTTTTTTCTCTTTACACCCTTGCAAAAAGGGGTTTGTGTTTTTGATATTGAATGGTTGTTGGCATCACTGGTTAATGCTACCGCGCATCTTCTTCTTCCAATATTACGAGCAAGCGCTTTGCTTTACGTTATAATTTCATAGGATTTTAACCCTTGTGTGTATATATTTTTTGTTTGATAAAAAAAATTTCATGCTGCCTCAAGTTACTTTTAAATATAATATATTAAAACGTGATTAAATTTATATTCCAAATAAAAATAAACAAATGATAAGATAAATAAAATTTATAATAAATTAATTGTTAATTAAATATTAAGTGTTACAATGAATAATAATTTTAATAATTATAAAATAATAATAATAAATAATATTAAATGTATAACTGATGGTGATGTATAACATACTAATGCCACAAAGGCGATGATAGAACATTTAAGATTGACTTGCTGTTGTTGCTACTGGTTAACTTGTCTTTTTATATTTTTAATAACAAATTGTTATTGTTATACAATATCAAATGATCAGGATAAAACATTAATTGACAATAGTGGTAATGAATTATCGACAAGTTACAGAGTACAACGAATGCTCATCAATTTTGGTAATGATAATTTTCATAAAGAACAAATTGATTTTGATATTTCTTATGGAGAAGATGAAGAAGATGATGAGGATTATTTTGAACCAAATACAACTGGTAATAAATTAAATTTATTTTATTATTTTTAACATAGAAAAAAAAAAAAAACAATAAAATTTTAATTGTAATTAATAATTAAATTTTTTAATTAATTAAATTAAAATTTATCAAAGAAAATATTTTATTTTATTTATAAAAATTATCAAAAGTGTCAAGTGGATTTTTAATTAATTCTTTTTTATTATAATTTTATTAAATAAATTTTTAAATAATTATTTTTAATTTTTTTTAATTTTATTATTTAATTTCATTCAGATTAAAAAAAAGCTTATTATTTATAACAATGAGCTGATGAATATGTTGAAATTTATTAAAACCACTCGAGAAATATATTCATTATCTTTATAGATTTTCATTTGTTATTCTTAACTTTGAAAATATATATATATACATTTTTATTTTTTAACAATAGCTTCACGTGTTAAATGCACTTCAAATTGTCTCTATTCATCAAATACATTCACTGACTTTATCTACAAACATATATCTTTTATAAAACCAAGTACTATCGACTTGAACACTTGAATTTTCTTTTTTTAATTTATATTTAATTTATACAATTTTTTTTAAATTAAAAAAATTCCCAGTAATAGTAAAAATAAAATAAAATTATATGTAGTTTTTTCATTTGGAAAATTAAACGTTAAAGAAAATTTAATTTTTTTTATTTTCAAGTATTCTTTAGAATTTTTGTAGTTTTATACTTGAACTATATATAATTTAAATAAATTTTAATTTATTTAATTTAATTTTATTTATAAACTAAAAAATATCAAGGACAATATAAAAAAGTTTATTAAAGTTTTATATTTTTATATTTTTTATACAATTGAAATTTAAATAATCTGCAGTGCAGATTAGGTTGGTTAAAAGTATTGATTTTAAATAAAAGTACAAAGTGCATCAATGTAAATTAATTAAAAATTTTTGATATATAATAAATTTTTTCATTTATCAAATTATAATATATATTATAATAATAATAAATATAATAATAAATTAAAATATTTATATTTAAGAGAAAGGACGTTTTTTGGGTTCACCATGTGATAAAACATGCAATCCAGATTTACAACATGTTATCTGTGACTCAGTTACAAATTTATGTGACTGTGAAAAATCATATCCAGTACGACTTGGACCTACAAAAGGTTGTGCAAAACGTAAGTAGGTAATGTTCAAGACTCAAATGTCCTTGGTTTAATGTAAGAGAGCTCTCAACCATGACCAATTCCATCTCTTTTAGCCTAGAAAACAAGTGAAAAAAAAATATTATATATTATCTTTAGCTATACATGCAAATATATTTTTTACAATCAAAGTTTACTCTAGTTGTTAAATTAATTTTATAATTATATATTTGAATAATTAAAACAGCAAAAAAACTTGGTGAGCAGTGTTTTTATCGAGCCACATGTACATTTACTGATCAACATGCAACTTGTACACAAATTCTTCATAATGCTATTTGTGATTGTGATGAGGGATATCACAAAGTTGCTATTACTAGGTCAAATAAAAAATCATTTTGTGTTGAAGGTAATAATTATTATTAAATGATATTTATTAATAAATCAAAAATAATTATTTTTATTTAAATTAATAGATCTCGTGACAATATCAACTGATTTACCAACTCTTTTTGGGGTAGCATCTGGTATTGCTGTATTAGGTGGATTAATTTGTTTTGTTCTTAAATTATCAAATCCAACAAGACCAACTAATCGTTATATTGATGCTCATCATGGCCCAACAATGTTATTCATGAGTGATACAGGTAAATGTAATAATTAAACAAAATTATTTTTTACATTGCATTACATGAAGAAATATATATATAAAAATTTTTTTCAATTATATAATTAAATAAAACCTTGAATTTATATATTTACATTCTATTTGTTTAAATTTTTAAATGAAAATAACAACAAATTATAATTTAAATTGTATTTGTTGTTATTTTTATTTATTTATTTTATTTTTTGATGTTTTTTAGGTATACCAATGACAATTGCTGGACGTTCATCATCACGTACAAGTCAACGTAGTGATCCAGGTCCATTGAGTTGTTCAACATTTGGTAGACGTACTAGTAGCGGTAATAGTGGACGTGGACCACTTGTTCCAGCATCAAGAGCAGGTGCGGCAAGAGCCGCTGCCATCTTGCTTATTTCGTGTCATTTAAGGGATGCTGATACTAAAGATGGAAATAAACATCGACGTACCCTTAGTGATGTTGCTGAGGGATCGTCAAATGATCTTGGTAGAACGATAATAACGTTATTCAAAGACAATGAAATTTTAATTTTATTTTAATTTATTTATTTATTTATTTATGTTACAAAAAAAAATAGCTCTTCTCTTTCGGGTCTTTCGGAAAATATAATAAATAATTTGATATTTTTTATTTATTTTTTTTTTTTAAATTGATTTTATCAATTTTTCTGTAAGACCCATTATCTATTATCTTTGCGTTCGATATTTGACCCAGTTAAATGGTCTTTTAAATATGTCAGTTATGTATCGTTGAGTGTTGTTGTCAATGTTACTATTTTTTTTAAATTTTTTATATTTTTTTATGTCGCTTTTATTCCGTGTTTATTATCATCACACACTTGACAGATATATATATTTATTTTTATTTATTAAAACATAAATTTTAAATTAACAAAAAATATATATTTAAAAATTTATTTTATTTTATTTTTAAAATTACGCAATTTATTATCAAATTTTTTTCAAGTGAAATTTTACAAAAAAGTATTTATTTTATATATATATTTTTTTTTATCTTGACAAAACTTTTTTTTTTTAATATCTTAATGGATTGAGAGTACTTACTTTCATCTTGAAAAACAATTTCACATTAAAAAAATAAAAAGAAGATTTTTTTTTTATGAATCATAAAAATGATTGACTTTGATATATTTATCAATTTACATAACGAGTCAGCAAGATGGCAGCGGTCGTTTACAAATATATACATTAACAATTATAAAAAAAATATATTTAATTGGTAAGAAGCACTAATTAATCGCTGCACCTTGCACAAAATTTTATATATATAAATAATACCTGCAAATTGTATGTTTAATTTTTATTCAATTTCATTGCATATTGCTTTTCAATTTATGGATAATTTTAACTAAAAATAGTGCTTTTTTTTTCTTGCAAATACTGAAATAAATATGGCTATCAAGAAGCTGAATTTTATCTTAAAAATATATATATATAAATGTAGTACTTGTGAGTCATCGTCATTACGACAGTAAATATATATATATTTAAAAAAATAAAAAATAAAAAAGTAAACATATAAAAATGTATGGGCGCAGTTGCATGACTAGTAGTTGTATATTTGGTTTGTTTAAATTTTTTTTTTTTTTGTCTTTATATTAACTTCAATATTATGCAGTTACATATATATAAAAACTGCACCTTTCTTACATTACAATAACATATGACTTTCTCTCTTGTCAGGTTCACGACGTCCAAGTCTTGCATCGATGCATAGCTCTATATCATCAGCAAGAAGTTACAGTGCAAAAAGATTAGAAAAAGAAAGAAATGAAAAAGAACAACGTTTAGCATTACATGAATTGAGAAATTTAAAACATCGAGAACAAGAATTACAAAATGATTTACAAAGTGTACCAATACCTAGTCCAAGAACACCACATGATGATTTATTGCCATCAGTTGATGAAGGAAAAGAAATTCATCATGAGGTAGCTAAGAAAAAATTAAAATAAAAATTAATTATAAATTTTAATAAATTTAATATATTATTTTTCATTTACTTGAATTAGAAAATTATTTAATTTATTTTTTTAAATAAACAGATTGCAACAACATCAAAAAATGACATGTCATATGCTTCAACATCAACAGCAATGATTCATTCTGAACGAACCACACAATTAACAAAACAAGAATTAGTATCTTGTTCAACATTAAAAGGAGTGTCGAATGATACCGAGACGGCCTTCAATGATCCAATTGCCCATACATCTAATAAAAATAATAATAAAACCACTGGCCACAATGTTGTAGACATTTTTAAAAAATAATTTATTTTACAATAATATATTTAATAATTTTTTATTTTAGTATTTGTGGGGCTCGCTCAAAAAACATCATGAAAATAAATTAAATATATCATTCAAATTATATACAAAAAAAATAAATAAAATATAGATAAATTTTTAATCAATAATTAAATTAAAATAAATTAATTAAATTATGCACAATGTTAAGTATCACAAGGGCATTAACAGGGAATTTTCATTGTATCAATATGATTGACTATTCAATAAAAAGTTTGTATTATTATAAAGAAAATAATAATAATAATAATTTATAGAAATAATTTTAAAATTATGTCAGTATGTATTGATTACAATGGATATTTGTTTTCCTCATCAACTTGTGCCTTGTGCACTTTGAAAAAAAAAAAAAAAAACATGATTATTAAATATATTAAAAAGAAAAAAGTTTGAAGGAATAAAAAAATATGTTATTGTTTTAGAATATTATATTATTGATTGTAAAATATTGTTGATAATTTTATTTATATTATAAGTTTAAATGAAGAAAAAAAAAAAAAGTTACTTTATTTAAAAAAGTAATTGTTAAACTTTTAATGTAAAATGCAAAAGATAAAAATAAAATTGGAGGAATTTTAATATTATTATTTTAATTAAGTGTTTTTTTTTTTTATATATAAATATTAAAAAGTCAAGAATTTACTAAATATATTATTTATGTAATGTTGATTATCTGAGAACAATGTATGTAATAATTATGGAATAATAACAATAAATTTTCATAAACAAAATTAATATAAATTATTAAAAAATTTATCCATATTAAATGTAAAAACAAGTCTCGTATTTTAACAAAAAATAAAAGATTAAAATTAATATTTTATATTGAAAATATACTAGATACTGAATACACGCAATCATAGAAAAAAAATATCCTTTGTTGATAAAAAAATTTAATTAATATAAAATTATAAAATATTTAAATCACAAGTGACGATTTTAGTAAAATTAATTTGATGAAAAATTTAAATATTAAAAAAGATGATTTTTATAAATGAAAAATATTTTTTCATCAGTTTGAATGTTCAACAAAACAGTTAAACATTGGATAAAAAAAAAAAATGTAAAAGGCTTTGTGTTGATTTACCAAATATTTAAATAATATTTCAAGTTTTTAAAAGAATTTTTGTTTTTTAAAAATGTTAACGTCAAGTGAGGACTTGATAAATGTAGCATTTGAAAAAGATGAAAATATTGAATCACTTGAAAATGTTTTGAAACCAACAATAATTATTTCTTGGCTTTTGGGTGGAGGTGTATCAAGACCATTAAAATCACCATTATTTTTAACAATATTTCTACGTTTAATTAATTTTTCAGTATGTACTGTTATTGTTGTTTACGGTGCAATTGATTTTTTTTTCTTTGAAAATGTATTTAAAAGTGATACATTTAAAATTATTTATTATTTCAACAAGGGTGTTTGTTATATATCCTCTTACTATTATGTATTTCAAGGATTAATATATTATAAAAAGTGGCCAATATATGTTAGAAAAATTAATAATATTGATGAAAAAATGAAACAAAGTGGTTTGAAAAATGATAATAATTCAATTAAAAAATTTCAAGCAATTACATTACTAGCAACATTTTTACTTGGACCAATATTATGTATTGGTCATGCAATTTATTATCTTTATTATTTTCCTGAAGATTTATTTCCTTCAGATCTTTTATTGTATCATACAATAACACAATCTCTCAGTGTTAATTTTGGATATACATTAACAGCATTTGGTATATTTACACGTTTGAGAGTTATCAACAGAAGAATATCAAAAATTAATAATAAATTTAAAGCAACAATGATTATTATTGAAATACAAAGAGCTCGAGAAGTTCATCATGGTTTGTACTTTCAAATAATCATCATCAAAGTTACTTAAAAATTTAAATAAATAATTTATTTTGATTAAATTTTGTATCATTTTTTTTTTTAGCAATATGTCGTTTTGTTAGATTTATAAATTCAATTCATGGTATTCATTTATTATTATCATCATTAAATGCATTTACCATGATTGTTGGTACATTGTTTCGTATATATATGGGAGTTGTTGAAAATCGTGGTGGTTTTATGACAATAAATAATATATTATGGATGACATATGCATCACAATTTGCATTGACATGTTGGATATGTACATTTGCTTGTCGAGAATCAGCTAAAACTGGTATAATTATTCACGAAATTATTGTGAGGTAATAATATATTATTGAGTAATAAAATATTAAATATAAAGTTATAATAAATAATTATTTAACAGACGAATGCCAAAAGGTCCAAGATCATGTGAACTTTATGCTGTTGAAACAAATCAAGATGATCATGAAGTTTTATTACGCAATGAAATATCAGATTTTTCAGCACAACTTGATCACAGTATTATTAAATTTACAGCATGTGAATTTTTTTCAATGAATAATGAATTATTACAATGTGTAAGTTTAATTTAAATATATATTATTATTAAATTTATTTATTTTTATTTTTTTTAAATCATAAATAATATTGATAATAAATAATTTAAATTATTCAATAATTATTTAATGGGCATTTTTATTATTTTCAGTTTATCGGTGTTATCACGACGTATCTTATTATTTTGGTTCAATTTTATGTTCCTGAGCATTGATACAAATACATCAATCCAAAAGAAAAAAATAACAAAACCAAAATACATAATTATTTTAATAATAATAATAATTTGCACTCACTCACCAGAAATATTTCAACTTTTGCACATTTAAAATCGTGATTTATAAAAAAAACAATTGATGCACTTTTTCACTATATATATTCACGATTAATAATTAATAATCTTTGGAGTATTTATCTTTTTATTAATTTGATAATGTGCGTATTTCAGTCTCCACTATTTTATTGTTCTGGCACTATGAAATTATATTTAATAAAATTAAACTACACATTTGAAAAGTAAGATTGATAAAGCATTCCCATTGCATTTGTTGCAAATAGAGTAAAACAACTCCACCATGTTGCTAAACCAAATAATCCTCTGAATACATCTGTCGTAAATATCTATCAAAATAAATAAATAAATAGTTTGTTATTAGAATTTTTTGCTTGAATTATTAATGAAATAAAAAATTAAAAAAAATATATATAATCACCTCTTTTAATGAACCTAAAGCTAGATGTAATTCTTCAGCAGTTTGTGCAGCTGATTTTTCATCAAACTCAAAAACTTCTTCAGAACTTGTTGGAATTTTTGATTCATCATTTATTGAACACTCATCTGGTGAAATTTCAATAGCCATACCATTCCAAGTGTATTCACCTTGATTAAAATAAATAAATAAGTAATTTAACAAAAGAAAAATTTAATCAAAATATTAATTTATAAATATAGATAATTACCAAGTGTTTTATACATGAAAGAAAAAAATAGACATATCATCAGTGGTGCTATGAATTGTATTGTTACAACACAAAGGTAATAAAATACAGCAGCAATCTAAAAATATATATTAATAATTAATTAATTTTTATAAGTAAATTTATTTATTATTTGTATTTTAAATTTAATTAATAACTAACTTTTGTTTGTAATTCAATATTTGTTATTCTACCAGCTTCTTTTTTTTGATACTCAAGTCTTTGATCAGCTAAATTTAAATATGATTGTAAATAAAATGGCATCAAAGCTAATTTTAATAATACAACAACAACAACTGATAATAATCTCATAGTATCAAATGCAGCTGATGTCATTCTGCAAAAAAAAAAAAAAAAAGTTTAAATTAAAGTAATATTTTTTTTTTATAGAAAAAAATAAACTTACAATGGTTCATCCATTCCAGAAAAAATTCTTACAGTAAGATAATCTCTACTGATTGGTTTGATCCAAAGATAAACAAGAAATAAAGGTGATGCAAAACTAATATTTGAAAGTAATGTTAAAAATTTATTGTCTTTGTAGTATCTAAAATGAAAAATAAATTTAAAATCGAAATATTATACTAAAATTATATATGAAAATGAAAATAATAATAATTTACTTGAGTAAATCCCAGTGCATTTTTGACATACGCATACCAGGAAATGTAAATAATGATCCAAGTAATCCACACCACAAAGCTAAGAAAAATTTCAATACAATTTGTGATGCAGGTCCTCTAAAAATAAATTTAAAAAAATAAATAAAATAATTAAATAATAATAATTAAATTAAATTAAAAAATACTTACGCAGAATGAATTCCTTGATTACCAAGAAATGTTGATGCACTGTGATTAAAACTTATGTATGCTTTATCAAGACCAATTTCTAATGTATTTTCATCAATAATTAATACAATCATTGCAACAAGTAAATATGCAAATCCAGCAACAATACAAGTTGAACGTTCACCAACACTTTCTTCACCTTTGAAATATTGTATCCAAAGTGTAACTAACATTTTACTAGAATATTATTAAGAAATATATAGTAAAACAATAAACAATTTGATCATTTTTTTTTTCTTTTCAAAAGGATACAATGCAAATACAATGACCAAGACACACCAAAGCATACTGAGATTCAATTCATCAACAATTGGATAAAAATAATTATAAACCTGAAATAATAATGAATAATTAATTAAATTTATAATGATAAATAATTTTTTTAATAATAAATACATACTTCTGTTAAAATATATGTTATAACAGCATAAATTGAAAAATCTAATAACCATTGAAATTCAGTATAATATTTTAAATGTATAACATCAAGTTCTGACACTTTAGTTGTTTCAAGTTTAATATCTAAACTTCTACGTATATGAAATGTATCAGATTTTTTTCCATTTTCAAAATTTTTACCATTTTTTTTTGGTTTTTCTTTTGGTATACCAGCAATATTTTTTAATTGTTGATCAGTTGGATAAAGATAACGAATTAATCTGTAATTAAATAATGATAATTAATAATAATATTATTAGATTTTTTTTTTTTTTATATTAATTATTAATAATTACCCAGTTGAACATAGTAACCATCTTGAGAATGAAAAATATGGACTTATTTTTTGTATCAAACTGACCATGACAAGGGTGATAACAAGTTGAGCTCCTAAAAGTGCCTAAAATATATATTTTAATTTAGAATTATAATTACTTATTATTTTATTTATTATTGATAATTAATTTATATGTTTATTATTTTTTTTAGTAAACAATTAATGTCTTACCATTTTTTTTTTTTTTTTGTTGATTGTTGAATATTTAAAAAACTGAAAAATGAAAATGGAACAAATTTTAAATTAGAAAACTGGGTTTTTCAATTTCACGTGTATAGAAAATAAAAATTTATTTAATTGACATACATACACACTGGAGTTATGAATAGACCTAGAGTTCTAAAATATACACAGCTAAATTAGTTTTGTCAAATAAAAATGTTACAAATTTAACCTAACTATTTTATAATCTGTAATGAATTTGTTTTTTTTTTCGAACTTAATTTTTAATTTATTTAACAGAAAAATAAATAAATAATAAAAAATAATATTAACAATTATTTTATAAATAATTATATATTAATTTAATTATAAACATTTTATTGATAAATAATTTATTTAGATAAATGACATGTTTATTTATTATTATAATTATTATTTTTTTTATTTTTTGACTAAGGCGTCATCTAGACATTACAGATAAACATATAAGTTTTCTTCGTATGATAAAAACGATATCAGCATTAACTAGATAATAGATAAATAATAATAACTTGAAATATTATAAAAAAATAAATAAAATATACCTACTATGAATAATAAATATGAATTTTTTCTATTATTTATCAAAGAATTTAAAAAGAGTATTTATAAAAACTGAAAAAAAACGATTTATATTTATAAATATTTTTGAGTTATTTATTTCAATTGAAAATATAATAATCAAGTTTTATGAATTGAAAATTTAATTGAGTGAAAATAAAATATACGAGTTTGAAATCTACGGGTTTGAAATATACGGGTTTGAAATGAAATCTACGGGTTTGAAATATACGGGTTTGAAATATACGGGTTTGAAATATACGGGTTTGAAATATACGGGTTTGAAATATACGGGTTTGAAATATACGGGTTTGAAATATACGGGTTTGAAATATACGGGTTTGAAATATACGGGTTTGAAATATACGGGTTTGAAATATACGGGTTTGAAATATACGGGTTTGAAATATACGGGTTTGAAATATACGGGTTTGAAATATACGGGTTTGAAATATACGGGTTTGAAATATACGGGTTTGAAATATACGGGTTTGAAATATACGGGTTTGAAATATACGGGTTTGAAATATACGGGTTTGAAATATACGGGTTTGAAATATACGGGTTTGAAATATACGGGTTTGAAATATACGGGTTTGAAATATACGGGTTTGAAATATACGGGTTTGAAATATACGGGTTTGAAATATACGGGTTTGAAATATACGGGTTTGAAATATACGGGTTTGAAATATACGGGTTTGAAATATACGGGTTTGAAATATACGGGTTTGAAATATACGGGTTTGAAATATACGGGTTTGAAATATACGGGTTTGAAATATACGGGTTTGAAATATACGGGTTTGAAATATACGGGTTTGAGATATACGGGTTTTTTTTTTTTTATTATTATTCTTAAAAAAATAAAAAATAAATAATCGAATAATTAAAAAGTATTTGACCATGTTATGACAAGTAGAGAATTTAGATTACTGACTTTCAAGCTGCATTATGAAAATGGCAGATGGCGCAACTATATTATCACTTAGAAAAAATAAGACTCAAATGTCAATTGAAGTTAAAGACCTATTGTCAGAAAAATAATTAAAAAAACAAAAAAATAACAATAATGATAGAGGGTTTGAAATATACGGGTTTGAGATATACGGGTTTGAGATATACGGGTTTGAAATATACGGGTTTGAAATATACGGGTTTGAAATATACGGGTTTGAGATATACGGGTTTGAAATATACGGGTTTGAAATATACGGGTTTGAAATATACGGGTTTGAAATATACGGGTTTGAGATATACGGGTTTGAAATATACGGGTTTGAAATATACGGGTTTGAAATATACGGGTTTGATAATAACTGAATAATAAATAAATAATACTAACTTGAAATATTATAAATAAATAAATAAAATATACCTATTATGAATAACAATTATAAATTTCCTTCTATTTTTTAATGAAGAATTTAGAAATGAGTATGTATAAAAACTAAAAATAAAACGATTTATATTTATATATATTTTTAAATTATTTATTTCCATTGGAAAAACAATAATCAAGTTATTAAAATTATTTGTGGAAAAATTAATTAGCTACCATTTATATGCCTTTTTTTTCTTGAAGGAGTAAAAAAATATAAAACAATATCTGGTAAGTGTACTTTTTTTTATCATTGTTTTTTTGTTATACTTTGATACAATTTCATTGTTCAGTCTGTTTGACTGTCCTGTGATTTTATTATTTTTTTCATTGTCTGAGGTCAGTGTGTAATCGAAATATTCAAATATATTTTTTCTTTATCATTTTTTATTTTATTTTAAAAAAAATATTCAAATTATTCAAATAATAATATAAAAATATTAAAACCAGTCACATAAAGGTCGATATACCTTTGTTGTATTTTCTCATTGACTTAATCATAAGTCAATAAAAAAAAAATATTTATTTCATTCAGAAATTTGTTTGTAAAATGTCTGAAGGATAAAAAGGACATCAAAATATATAATAATTATGCACACTCACTCGTTTATCAAGATTTCTTCAAGAATATCAAAAAATATTATTATTTATTTTTCAAAATTGATAATTTTTTTATTTCATTTTTCTTGACAAAGTTATTAAACAATATTTTTAATTTTTTTTTTCCCATAAATCTTTAGATCAATAAAAATAATAAAAAAAAATAAAAACAATTGATGAATGTTATAATAACAACGTAGATTATTTATTTAATCAAAATTATCTTTTTTTTTTAATATCAAAAAAATTGACAATGTCATTTTGTCAGATGGAAAATTGATTTTAAATAATTTTTTTTTTATGTTTAATAAGAAAATACTTGAACAAATATTGACATTTTATTTTGTAAAATTACTTTTGTTTGAAGCTAACCTTTTTTTTTTTTTTTTACTTTATAGAGTATAATTTGTCAGTCAACTTATTCAAAAAAATAAATAATAAAATATATTTTAGATTCAGTAAAATAAATTTTATTAACATTATGAAAAAAAATTTTTCACAAGAGAATAGGTTTAAGGCATTGATCAACATCAACAGTAAAAATTGCGACAGACTTTCTTTGATTTGAAAAAAAAAAAAATAAATGAAAATCCCACCTCTATTTATTTATTTTCACTGGTTTTATTTTATGATCTTTTTGACATATTTATCTTGGATATCTTCCAAGTAATTTGTTTTCTTCAATAATATATAAAAAAAAATATATAAAAATATTTTTTTTTATTTAAATTGACAAATATAAATCATTTCCTATTATAAATTTTACCAAAAATTATGTTTTTTATTTATTTATCTCATATATTTTACAGTGAATATGATTTTGATAATAATTCATTTATTGATTTATTTTTATCACGATAAATAAATAATAAAAATTATTTTAAAAAATTTATATTTTCTATCATTTAATTATGAAAATTATTTGTATTATTTTCATAAATTTTTGATTATTCACATTCAATTGACACGTTAATAATTTTAGTTCAAGTTTCAAAAGAATTAAATTAATTTTTCGATAATTTTTTTATTTATTTTGATAGAAATTTATTAATTGTAATTGTGTTTTAATATACACTTCAATACCATCGATAATATATGAAATATAAAAAAAATATTTCCAAGTAAATACATGATAAATTATTTGTTTTTTTTATCTATTAATAAAATATGTTAAAAATCATTTGCGCAAGCTTGAATGAATGAACGTGCTTTTGAAAGCTCAGTATCACTTTCAGTGCGGTAGTAGAACAACCCTTAAATATTTTTACTATGACTTGTTGAATTATCATTAATTTAATAAAATATTTTGAATAATATACTAATTAACTTAAAAATTTGATTTAGTTAATAATTTATAAAATGATAATTATTATTTTAATAAAATAAAAATATTAATTTTATAAAAAAATATATAAAATGATTTATTTATATTTTTATTACTTTTTTAAATATTTTTACAATAAATTTAATTTTAAAATTATGAAAACATTAAAATATTATATTGTTAATATTAAAAATATATTTTATAAATATTATAATAACTTTATTTTACAAACAAGATAAAATACAAGTAAATTTATAAAAAGTAAATTAAATAATTTTTTAATTATTCAATATTATCTATTTTATAAAAAAAATTTATTTACTATTTTTTATTAATTGATAAGAATTTTTTTATGAAATTCCAATGCAAGTATATTTATTGAATAAAATTTTGGCTTTATTTTATTTAATTATAAAACTAAAATATAATTTTTTTAAAATTTAAAATATTAAGTCAAAAGATTTTAATTATCCTGAATAATAAAAATTAAAAAAATTAAAACAATTGAAAGTAATATAAAGAAAAATAAATACAGTTAAAGTGAAAAGTTATTTTGATAAAAAAATTATTATAATTTTAATTTAATATCAAAATGAATGATTTAAATTTAGACCGACTTTATAATTGTAGTGCACCAATACTTGAGGAAGATCTTGAATATGTTTTACAATTAAATAAAACTCAACTGTTAAAAGTGTTGAATGAAGTATTTGTACTTTCAAAAACACGTGATATATTGAAAAATAATTTAAGTGATTGTTTAACAAGTGGTAATCAACGTCCATTTGATTTATTGTGGTGGCAAAAACTTTCTTGGTCAGCAGTCTATGCTATCATAGTTGTGATAGCGACAGGTGGAAACATCATTGTCATGTGGATTGTTCTAGGTATTTATCAATTTGAATCAATTAAAATTATAAAAAATAATTTAAATTAATTTTTACAATATCTAATTATTTATTTAGACATATTTATTTAAATTTCAACAACCAGAATTTTTATTGTTTTATAAAAAATAAGAAAAAAATTTCTTGTTGATTTTCAATTTGATATGGTCATTTAGTTAATTTTATTTAAATATTATTAATAAATACAAACCGCCAATTGAAAATATAATTAGCATATATTTTTAAATGAATAAAAATTTTTTATAAAATTGAAATATAAAAATCATAAATTATATTTTAAATTCAATTTAAAATATCTTGTTAAATAAAATATTTTCAAAAGAAAAAATAAATCAAATAAAAGTCATTGAGATAATTGAAAGTTTTTAAATTTAAATTTATAAAATTTTTCTCATGTGATATTATAATTTTTTTTTTTTTAAATAATTAAATTTTATTATTTATGATATTTAAAAGTCCAAAAGTTAACTTTTATATTCTTAAATTTTCAAGTTTAGATAATACAATTTTTTTATAATAATATTACTAAACATTATCAATATTTTCACTTAGTCTAAATATATTAATTTAATAGTATTATTGGTTTTTCATTAAATGCATAATTAAATTATCATCTATAATGTTCAAAACCATATAATAAACAAAATATTTAGTTAATTAAATATCCATTATGGATATACACCTATCTGTTTTACAAAATTTCATTTATTTATTAATTGAAACATGTTAATAATGATTTTTATAATAAATTTGGTTCATAATGCAAATGAAGCTATATTTTTCATGTTTTTAAACCAGATAAAATTATCATTAAATTATATTTATATAAAATAAAATAGCAATATAAAATAAAATAAAAATATAAAAATTGTCAACATAATAAATATAAAATTTAAATTTCAGATTAATTTTTTGTCTTTTTTAATTAAAAAAATTTCTTTCTTTAGGGAATGTCAGTCAAAATTATGATGAAAATTGCTTCATCAACTGCTTTTGTTTTATACTTAAATATAAAATTTTAATTTGAAATGTAAAATTATTATAATAACACAGTTGATATAGATAATTATTACAATTATAATTTAGACTGAAAATACTATTGTTAATCTGAATATATGATATCAAATAATCAAATCAACAACCACAATAGCAAAAGATAATACATACTTGCAAAATAACAGTTTTAATGATTATCCATGTTGTTAGAATTTCAAGTCTATTGAAAACTACCACAGTCTGTTAGACAACTACTTCAAATGAAATTCAATATATGGTTTTCAATGGTCCAATCATTTAAAAAAGGATCGTATTCAAAAATAAATATATAATCTTCAATACACTTCATCAATTTTGATTCTTTTATATAAATTTTACTGTATATATTTTTTATTTATTTTTTTCAATACATCTTGTAAAAATCTCAAAAAAGTTCCATTTAAATTTTTTTATTTTTTTTTTTATAAATTTAAAAAAATAATTATTAAAATTTATTGAAAAATAAATTTACACTTTGATTGAGTGCTCACAAGGTTAAAAAAAAAATATATATTTTGATATAGATATTTATAAAATCTACTAGAAAAAAATAAAATAAAATTGTTTTATTTTTGATACGTGCTTATACACATACTCATGAGATTTATCAGTTTACTAAAAGAACTAAAAGGACTAAAAGGACTAAAAGGACTAATAGTGTATGAATGTATAGTCTGCAGCCCATTTATTGATGCCTGAAATAAAGCACGTTTAAATATAAAAAATAAAATACAAATTTTACTCTATTTTTTCTATTTTCTTTTGACCAACGTTGTACAATAGAAGAATTTTTTACATGACATGTTTGAGCATAACATTAAAACAATAGACAACACAAAGAAAATTAAAATAAAAAATCTTTTTTATTATTATATTTTATAAAATGACATGTCAACTACAATGTACACCCACATTTTCACATTGAGAAATAAATTAAAATTAAATTTAGTTTATCTTTGTTTAAGATAAGAAATTTTTTTTATTACAAAAAATAAGCTAAGAAAATCTAAGATGAAATTACGACTGAGTTGAAATTTTTTTTTTTTATAAATTTATATTATTTTATATTTTTTTTTATGATTATTTGAATTTTTTATATGAATCTATAAACATATATAATTTAAGCAATGAAAGGGGAGTTTTATATAGTGTGACTATAAAATATAATTTTAAAATTGAAAATGTGAAGAAAAAATAAATAATATTAAAAATTTTTTGAAATTCTTATTTTTTATTAATAAAAAAATTTCAAATTGGATATTTTTTGTGTAATGATAAAAACAAAATTTGATAAAAAAAATAAATTTAATATTCTAAATATTTTGTTGTTTACTATAATTTTTGTGTCAACATAGTAAATTGTATTTTATTTTTTTTTTTAAGTGACTAAATCATCTGAGGAAATTTATCCACTCATTGTAAACTCATGTACAGAATTAAATTTAAATTTTTATTATTGATTTATTATTGTCAAGGAAATTACCTCAAGGTTATCATTGAATTTTATCAGTTGAATATAATATTTTAAAAATAAAATTACAATTTACATATTAATTTATGAGCTGGATTTTTCATTTTTTAATTTAACAATATATATTTTCCAATGAAAATACATGATACTGTAGTGAATTAGTTTTTTAAAATTTTTTATTATAAAATAAAATAAAATATATAAAAAAAAATTATAAAATCATCAAAAAACATGAAATAGTTAATTAAATTTTTAAATATTTTGATGACAAATTTAAAAATAAAATTTTTCAAAAAGATATAAAATTAAAATTTGTAATAATAAATGAAACTTGTTGAAAATAACTTTTTTATATTTATATATCTTTTGATTTATATAGGGACATCACATTTTTGATAACATGATTTACCTCATCAGAATTTATTGCAATCAATACTACATGAAGAACAAATATAGTTTATCCTCTAAAATCCACAATAAAAAACAAAAAAATTTTATAGTAATTTCCTCTTTGTTTTTATTTAAATATTTACATATTTTCGTTTACTAAAAAACTTGATTGTATTTTATACAAATAGTATTTTTTTTATTATTATTTACATTTGATTCTTTGAAGTATTTTGAATGTAATATGATGACCTTAATGCCATCAAAAGTTTTGCATATAATAATCTTACTTTGACCTATAGAGATTGAACTTCTCAAGTGTATATTTAAACTAATATATTTAGTTTATATATATACATATTCATGTTGTGTATGACGATACACTTATTTTGTAAATGTAAACACCTTCTCATACTCAAAAAAGTTTGGATAATTGAACAACTTTTGCGAATGACTGTGTCTTTGCATGCAACCGTAATCAGTCATGCTATTTTTTTTTTATTACTTTTTATTTAATAACATACGAAATGTTAGATTTATTTGTTTTTTATTTTCAATTCTACGAATACATTTATGTTAATTTAAATAATTATAGTAAAAAAAAATATATATTTTGATAAGATTATAATTTTTTACGATATTTTTTTGCTCCAAAAAAAACAACTAATTTATATAAATATTTTTTTAATTTTTTATAGTAATTATGAAAAAAGAAATTTTTGTAAGATTTATTATTTTTTAAATTAACTAATTATGGTAAATAATGATGAAGCTGTTATATACGTTTTAATAAAAAATATTATCAATTAAAATAATAATTTTATTTTATGATTTTTTGATGAAATAATTAGTAAGTATTTAGAAAAAATTGCTCAATTAATAATTTTTTTGATATAAATAATAAAAAAAAAAATATATATTAACGTGAAAATTATGAGTAATGTTTGTATTAAGTATCAATTTTTTTTTTCATATTTCTGTTTATTCAATATTAATTTTACTGGATAATGACAAAAGTTTCAACAAAGTTTTTTTATTTTTTTATTTATTTCTATACCTTTATCAAACACCAACGCAATTTCTTAATTCAAAATGTGCTTTTCACTTCTTATCGAAGTTTAATCATTTATTTTTTGTCACAATAAAATTTCTTTTATTATTTTTTTTTATTTTGTTTTTTTATTTTTGTCTACAGTGACACTTTTTATACAATTTAAATTATAATATTTTGATTAAAATCATTGAATGACATCAAGAAATTGTATTTTAAATTATCAAAAAAAAAAATAACAAAAAAAAATTAAATTAAAATAAATAAAAATTCAGTCGAACTTTACAATGGCTTTTTATATTATTTTTTTTTTTTTTTTTTGGTTTTATCAGTATTATTAACTTAAAACAACTCATTTTTTTAGTCTAATGTAATTGGCTTTTACATATTATCATAAATTCAAGTTATATAAATAAAAAAAATATCAACAATATCTACATTTCGTTATGTGACATTTAAATTCCATAGCTTATTGTAGAATACTTTTCTTTTGTTCAATTTAAATCGTAACAAGTGTGCTTCAATTTTAATAAAAGTTGTCATAGAAAAAAATAATAAATAAATCATTCAACTGTATAAATAAAATCACATGCTCTGTTGCCTTATCACTGTTGTTGAAGAAATATAATAATATCGCAGACAAATTCCTCTACTTGAAAGTTATATAAATCGAAAAAATATCGTTTATACATTTTTTATTTTCTATTTATTATATAAATAAAAAAAAAGAAAAAAATTGTTACAAGATATGTTTTTTGTGGCAATTTATAAATATCATAATAATGAAGATAAAAATAATAATGAAACTAATTAACTTATCGTTTAAGAAAATAATTTCAAGTGATTATTACAAGACCTTTTTTGATAATAAAAATTTTAAGTTGTACTAAAAATTATAAAGTAATAATATCTCTTTCATAATTATTATCGTTTTAATTATATACAACAACATCTTTAAAAAGTTAATAAAAAAAATTATTTTACAAAAAATTACTCATCAACAATGAAAATTCATGAGGAAAAAAACACCTAAAATTAATTGTTTGAATTTAAAATTATTTTTATTTTCAATTTTCATTAAGTCCTATGGTAAATAAAAATAAATAAAATAATTTTTAAAACTGTAAAATATTTATTTAAATAATGCAAATATATGTGCACAAATTTTGTGAAAAGAAATGCAAATTGTTGGTTGTCATGTTATAATATTTATACAGAATAATATTCCATGAAATTATATGATGAACCAGATGATAAATTTATTTAAAATTATTTCAACGATATACTTTTGAAACACCTTATATATACAAAAAATATTTTAACAAAATACAAAAATATATAAAATAACTGGTATAATAAATATTTTTTTAAATTTGATAAAGTTGTATTTGGATAAATTATTTTTAACAAATTTGACTTAAACTAATTCAAAATTATCCAGAACAAGTTTGTGTATATTTTCCATTAAATTTTACGGTTCCAATTTTTTTTAGATTAAGTTATATTACAAATGACTTGAACATGATGAAGGAAGTAAACGCGCATAGAAATTAAATTTAGTTTTTTATTTTTATATTTAATTTTATTTTTTCTATTTTTTATCTAGTATATACTTGACTGGAATATTAATATCAAGATGAATAATATTATAGTTTATTGTGTTATATATCCTGTACCAATATCAATTTTATTTTAAATTTATAATTTTAGTATTTTTATTTGTTCATTTTTTTTTTTTATAAAATAAATAACTAAAAATAATAAATTGTATTAATTTTTTTTGACAGATGTTCAGCTTTAAATGTCATCAAAGTAACCATTGAAATGTATTTGACAATACCTTTATCCATTTATATATTAAAGCCTGTATATATCTTTAAATAATCCAAGGCTTTAATAAATATATAAAAGGGTCACTGAAACAATTAAAATTTCTCAAAGGATTTATTACAATTACTAAAATTCAAGAATTTTACTATAATTACAAACTTTAAAAGTCAATTTTTTTTATTTTTCTTTTGTCTTTTAATTTATGAGGATAATAATCAATAGATTTAAAGTTTGGTTTATAAATTAAATTGTATAGCTAAATGACAAGATTTTTTATCAAATATTTTTTATTCAATCTTGACGTTATATATTTTTTATTGCAACTATTTTACTTGTTTATTTCAAGAAAGTAAAAGTTAATTACTTGATAAGAAACGACGTAACTTTTTAAAAATTATATTTAAATATTTTATTTTTTTTTATTTTTATATTTTTTTCATTTATTATATAAAAGAAACCTTCAATTTTATTTCAAGGTCTTGTCAAGTGATCGCTCACATACTCATTAAAATTATCAATATAAGTTATCGTTTTTTTTTTTAATTTTAAATACGTAATAGTGATAAGAACAATTTAATTCAACAAAATTTTGTAATTTCATCTGATTGAGAAAAAACTAATGGCACAACAATAACTATAAAAATAAAAATTAAATTCATTTTCTCAAACGTTTTTTTTTTTTCCAAAAAACAGTTTACAAAATTATTTATATTTCTCAATTTTAAACAAGTTTTTTGTAAAGATTATTCAGTATCAAACATGCTCATTACATGTTGATAAAATTCATTGATATAAAAAAATTATATACTAATTAACATTTAAAGAAAAATAAAAATAATAATAATACATTTTTTTTATCCTTTATTTTTCAAACAATCTTGTTAATATTTTTACATTTAAAATTTTATTAATATATTTTCCATAAATATAATTCCTCTTAATTTTTGTGCATTATTTTATTATTATATTATTTAAATTAAAAATTAAATTTTAAATTGATAATTCAGCTGGACACTTGAGAAATGGTGGTGGTATATATGAAAGACTGAATAAAGTACACAATACATTATTCAATAAATAATCAATTAATTTTGTTACACTATTTAATGTTGGATCAAGAAGATCAAGTAACTTAGAAAGACCAAGTGATTTGACAAGTCCATCAACCAATACTTTAACTAAAAATAGTACTCCATCAAGTAAAAGTTTAACAACAAATAATAAACCTCCAACAAGAAAAATGACTGGTGTCAATAATATTTTGACACCAGTTGCAACTGGTGTTAATTCTGCATTTTTAATTATATTATTTGATTGTATAAGTCGTATCACAGCTGATCTGAAATCTATTTAATAAAATACAGTTATTATGTCAATTTAAATATTTATATTGTATAGAAAAATTGAAAAAATTTTGTTGTTACCTTTTGGTGGTGATTGATAAGTAGGTATTGGAGCATTTGTTGTTGTTTCTTTAGTAGTTTGATCATTTTCAGCAGTTGTAGTTTCATCAGATTGACAAAATACAATTGGTAAAATAATTGTAACTATGAAAAATATTAAATTAACGTATTTAAACATTTTTATAAAATTTTTTTTTAATCAACTGTATAATTTTTCTTTTTATACACTGCTTTTATAAGTTTCCATTTATAAAAAAATATTATATTGTATTTAGACAATTATGTCGTTAAGATTATTTCAAATGACATGTGAATTATATGCTGATAATTATTTGTCGATAATTATTAGAAAGTTGATAACATTTGTTGAAAATAAAAAATACAAAAAATTGTTTGAATATTTTTTTAAAATAATTATATTATTTTATTTATAAATGACCTTGTCGAAATAAAATGTAACATTTTAAATTATATATTGATTATTAAATATATTATTTCTATTTATATCATTTATTTAAATTTGACAGGTACAGTTAAACTTTATTTTTATGCATTTATTATTATACAATGAGTTAATCATTATTTCTTTTCAATAATATATAGATTTTATTTCCTGTAAAGTATATTAAATTTTATTTAATCTATAAATGTTTTGTAAGTTGTGTAAAATATTTACAGCTTAATATTCAATAAATAAAAATATTTTTATGGTCGAAATGTTTCTTAACATATCAAAAATAAAACCCATAAAAAATGAGAAAATATTAAAATAAATATAAAAATTTTCATCACAATCGTAATTTATATATATATATTTTTTTTTGTAAATATTAATCATAATCTCTCAAAAATTTACGAGATATAATAAAAATTAATATTTTTAATGGTTTTTAAGAATTTATCGAAATAATTTTAACTTGTAAATTTTTCGAGATATGTACAAAAAAAAAAAAAATATTTAAATTTATTAACGTTGATAAATTTTGTAGAAAAATATCATTTGTATAATTTGAAAAAAAAAAAAAAAACATGGCTAAATTATTCAAGGGATGAATTCACATATTTTTATTTGTTTTTGTATGTATATTTATGTATACGTTTTTCGAATATGAATTTTTGTATGAATTTTTTTTTTTCTTTATCACCTAAAGCTATAAAGCCTTTAATAAAACCAAAAGTATCTTAACTTGGTGGTTAATAAAACTTGACAATTCTATCTTTGACATATGTTTTGTTTATTTTTTTATTATTTTTTTAGCCTTTAACGTTTTTACTGAATTTAATAAAAAAAATATATTATTATTGGCCTAAAAAAAAAAAATAACGGAAGATAATATCGAGATAAAAAAATTTACAAAATGGATAACAGTGAAATACGATCTAATGAATCTTCTTTTTAGGGTGCGAGTTTATTCATAATTTTCTTTTTTTTTTTTCAAGATCTCTATAAATTTTCAGACCCTTTTTCAAGTTGAGATAATATAGTAAACGAAATTATTACCAATTTTTAAAACAAGCAACAATTTTATAGATAATTAATCAAACTAAATTAAATTGAAAAAAAATAATTAAACTGTCAAATTTACTTATACATTTTATTTAAAAAATAAAATAATTTTATTTTTTTTTATAAAAAACTAAATTCATTTTAAATTGTCTCAATTTTATTTTATTTATATTAAATAAAAGTGAGTATATTTATTTTTTTATTTTTTTATTATAAAATTTATTTAACTTTACTGTTAAAAGAAGATTTATAAAAATAATAATAAAAAATTTTTACATGTTTTACAAAGAATATGTTTGTACAATAGAATAATGGCAATAAAAGAATATTGCTTTTCAATAGGAAGTACTTTTAAAGAAAAAAAGCAATAAAGCTTTATGGATTCATTGCATTTACAGTGTTAAATAAGACAAGATCAATTGATATCATGAAAAGATTTTTCATTATTTATTCAGTCTAAAAAAATATTAAAAAATTTATTAAATTCATTATACATCAAATGATAAGATAAAAAATAAAATAATAATTATTAATTATTATATAAATAAATTAACCTATTATTATTTTTTTTATTATTTTTTTTTTTTAAATGTATTTATTTATTTTTATTGTTTCAGCACACAGAAGAATGAGAACAGTTACCAATTATTTGCTGGTAAATTTATCAATAACTGACTTGATGATGACATTGCTCAACTGTGTATTCAATTTTATTTTTATGCTCAATTCAAATTGGCCATTTGGAGTTTTTTATTGTACTATTAACAATTTTGTTGCACATGTGACTGTTGCATCAAGTACATTTACTCTTGTTGTTATTGCATTTGACAGGTAAGAATATAAATGAAAAATAAATTAAATAAATTATATTTATTAACAAAACTATTTTGTTTTTATCGAAAATAAAATGATAAAAAAATTATTTTTCAAGTTTATAAAAATTAAAATAATAATGTCGTTACTTTAATTTGTTTATTTTATTAACATTTTTTTTTCAACAGTTAACACCAATGATGTAAAAAATTACTTTGAAATAAATTTTTTTAAACACTTTAAATTGTATACGAATGCATTATATATAAAAATTTTATTTATATATTTATTTTACTCTTTTTTTTCAAGAACATACACAACATTCTTGAGTCTGCTTCAGAATTATTGGAAAACGATATATTTCCAACACTACTGCTCCAAAGAACTTGACATTTTTATATTTATTTATTTTCATGTTTCAATTTTATTTCAATTTATCAATACTTGTTGTTTCTATATATTTCAAGATAATATATTTTTATATATATATACATAAAAATTTAATTATTATGAAAATGTGAAATAACAAAAATAAATATTTAACTGAATAAACTGTCACTGGTTTTATAAATGCTGTTTATCATTGTCGATCAAATAAACAACCTCAATATTATCGAGGTTGATAATACATATTGATAAATTATTATTACACATTGTCATAAAATATATGTTAACACTGTATTGTTATCATAACATCTGGGTTCATTTTATAATAATACATCACAAATATTTATTCGACAAATATCATGGATTTTTTAATTTTAAATTTTCCATTGTTGTTTTTTTTTTTCCTAATAACATGAGTGACATTCAGTCAGTGATGGAAAATAAATCAGTATTTTTGAGACACACATGTTTAATGTACCGTAAAAACAATAAATTCAACAAAAAAAAAAAACTGATATCTTTAAATTTAATTTCTTTGGATTTCGATTATTTCGAGATTTTCGAATTGGAAAAAAATTCAATTGTCTTATATTTTTTTTTATTGATCCTATCAATTAATCATGTCACAATATTTTTTATTCATCAATAATATTAAGTTGAAAATATTTTTTTTTTTCAAAGAATTTAATAAAAAACAAAACGTATATTTATTAACACTTTAATAAATTAAAACTTCATGATATAAAAATTTCTATAATCCAATAACTCAGTAGGTGAATTTACCACAATACAAAGTTTAAAAAAAAAAGAACTATAATTTATTTAGGATATATATATATTTTTTTTTATCATTTACTTTTATTAATATTTAATTGAAAATGTTTAATAACAATTAAAATAACAGAATAGCACTAGTTAAATAATTAACTACCATTAAAATTACAAAATTTAATTTAAATTCTTTTTAAATTAAAACTAAAAGTTTATATTTAAAATATATAATAATAATTTTTTTTCAATTACAGGTTCATTTTTTTATAAAATTCAAACTTATTTTTATAAAATTATTGGAAGAATAAAATCATTATTTATGTTGTTAAAATCAATCAATCTTTTATAGAATTAAAATTTACATTTAATTATTTTTAAAATAATTTATCATCACTAATTTATACAGTAACAAAACTATAATTTTATAAAAGTATTTTTTATTCAATTTTACTTTAATCTTAGTGGAAAATCATACGTTATCATTATAAAGTAGAAAATTATTTTATATACTAAAAATTTTTGAAAGCTTTGTGGTTATCTCTTGCCACTTATTTGCTTATTTTTTTTATTTATATATTTTTTTTTTTCTACAAACTAAGCAGAAACTTTGATATTACCATGAAGATAATATCTACCTGCTATTGAAAATAACTTTTAAAATTTTCTATACAGCAATAAATGTTTTGTTCATTATATTATTTATCATTATAATTTATTTGAATTATTTATTAAAATTTTGTCTTCATGAAAAATAATTGTGGTATTTATAATTTTTTTTATTGATGTACATGAATTTAATGAGAAATTTTTTAAACTTTTTTAAATACATAAATCTAGTTTCAAAAATATATAAATTAAAAGAAAATTGTATATATTTTTTTTAGGAATTAAATATTTTATTGTCTAATGAAAAGTTGAAAAAAAAAAGTGATTGTTATTGTACATTTTTTTTTATTGTTAATTGTCTTTGTTTGTATTCAAACAATGACAACGTGATATAACAAAAAATTTTTTTTTCTCCAGGGATTTTATTTTGTATGCAAAAAAATATCTCATTGGCACAAACAATTAAAATAGTTTTACACTGATTGAGCTATTTACATATTCTCGTTCATTTGAAAAATAAAATTCATCTTTTAAAAAAATTTTTTAATTAAAAATCTATCATTTTTATGGAATAATAATTTTCCATAAATATTTTGTCACGTTTTTATTTTAGCGAGCTTTTATTTATTTTATTTCAATAAAAAAATATTTACATAATACAATATTTCAATGTCAATATTCAATTTTATTATTCTGCAAAAAAAAAAAATTGAAAAATAATTTTCACTATTAAAATACTTTTTTTAAATATTTTTTTACTTATTTTAAAATTTAAATTACGTAGTCAGTTTTTTAATTAGAATATTTTATTCTTAATAAAATATCTTGAGAAATAAAAATTAATTTTTTTACTACTACTTTTGCAATTGCATATTTTTTATTATATAAAATTTATATAAATATTTTTATTTTTTGTAATTAGTCTATTAATAAAGCTTTCAGTGTTGATGGTTTTATTTTTTTTTTAATTTATAAATATTAAATTAAATTTATGAAGTTATATAATTTAAGTAATTTAAATATCAAAAATATGAAATGAATTTGATTATTTAGTATTTAATTAAATATAATTTTAAATAGAAATTTTTTTTTTTAAATTAGTTTATTGATATGTCTTAATTCAAGTCACGAAAAAACAACAAAGTTAAGTATCTTTAAAGTTTTCAACATCATGATTTAGACTATCAAACTTCAAGCCACATGACATATAATTTAAAAACTTAATTCAAGTAATTTTCACTTAATCTCTCGACCCTTGTGTGTCTTAAAAATGTAAAATTTAAATCGATAATATAAAATATAATACTCTTGACTTTGATATTAAATAATTAAATTTACATTGATTATCATCTTTTTTAATTAAAATAATTATCAAAACAATATTGATCAATAATCCAAGTATATTTTCTTTCATCAATTCACATATTAAATAAATATTAAAAAAAAATTTAAATTATTAAAAAACTAATTGAAAAATATTATTTTGTATTAAATAAAAAAATAAAATATAAAATATTCAAGCATTTATTATTCATTTGTGTTGTCATAAAAAATAAATGCAATATGAATACAATAAAAAGTTGACCTATTCATATTTTATGTTGAATTATTTAAAATATTTTATTCAATATTTATAACAAAGAAAATAAGTACATATATATATTAAAATTAATAAGATTTAAAAAAAATATATTAAAATGGTAAAAAAAAATTGCCATTAAATTTTCTACAACATAGAAAATTTTTTTCTTGGTGATGACTTTTAAGTGTTGTGTTCAAAATAAAATAAAAATATATATTGTTACACGTTTTTTCAATAAATCAATTTTTTTATTTTTATTTTTTAAAAGAAACAGTCTTGCAGTTTTTTTTTTTTTTCATATATATATATAACACAAAATAAAATAATAAAAACTTCATATTTTTTTGTTGGCTTGTTAAAAATAACGTCTTGACTGAAGTTGGCTTAATTTGTTTTGTTTGTTTGTTTTTTAGTTTTTCTTTTTATTTATTTTTTAACAAGTTTTTTTTTTTTCATATGATGCTAAAAAATAAATAATACAAATGCAACATTTTTTGTTTAACAAAAGATTGATCGTACAATTTCAAAAAAGTATTCATTATTTATTTTTATTATATACTATTTTTATTTATTGCCCAAAATAACACTAAACTTTTGTTGTACTGTCACATTATGTGAAATGATTTTTCCAGAAATATATATACTTTTTATATGCTAATCATTATTTTTTTTATATTTAAATTTTTAACAATAATAATACATTTAAAGTGATGAATTTATCATTTTTATTAACACACTATTTTTTATCTATGAATAAAAAAAAAAAATTTATACATTATCATCACAAAGAACAGATTATATTTTGAATAAAAAAAATCGCATTTATTTATTTATATATTTTTTAAATATATTGAAAAAAAAAACCAAACAGATTTGTCATTTCTTTTGATTTTTATATCGGTTTTTCATGTTACAAAAATATTATTTCATGACAAGGTATAAAAAATAAATTTCAAATGTCAAAAAAATATAAATTTCTAAAAATGAATTATTTTTTTTTATACCAAGTGTTTTTTAATATTGAAAAAACCAAGTATATATTATATAATCCAGCTAAAAATAATGTATTTTGAATATTTGAATGTAAATTTATGTTTATTATTTGAACAATTTCAATAATCAAATGAATATAAAATTTACTTGTAGGTAGTTATCAAAATAAACATGACAATACAACTTAAACATTAATTTTTTTAAAAGTTTATAATAAAAAAAAACTCATTAACATTATTTAAATAATAAAATATATCATTATTATATTTTTTATCAAATTTTAAAGAACAAATAATATTTGAAAAAGTTATTTTAAATTTAATCCAAAAGTTTTTTAATTTCATTTTATTATTATTTTTTTTATTTATTTTTATAGTTCAATTGGTATTTTTTATTTCAAGTACATGAAAAAAATAAATATATATATATTTAAAAATGATATTTAACATTATTAATTTTATATTTAATTTATTTTTTATTTACCTTTTTTAAATTATTATTTACTGTATGTAGATTTGTGTTTTAAATTGAGCTTGAAATGAGGATCAAAAAAATATTCATATTGAGCTTAAATCTTTCGTGTCAATTATATCAATTATTACTAAAAAAAAAAAAAAATATTTAACAAGATACCAGAGATCATAACTAGCCAATATTTTTTTTACTTTATTCCCTTTTATTACAATAAATTATTCAACTTTAACATCACTAAATTCATAATAAATTCATTAAATATTTATACAGATATACATTGTCCTTCATAAATACTTTTTATTTATTTTTTTTTTTTGGTAACATTGAACTGAAATTTATCGATTTCTCATCAGTAAAATATTATTTATGGTTTTATCCAGATAGATATCCTGAAGAGAGCTTTATAATAACAAACCTTTTTTTTGCCCATTTTTTGGATCATTCAACAATGACCTTTTATTCTTTCCTCAAATTTATCAAAGTTTTATTAAAAAAAATTTATTTATTTCAAGATTGATGTATTTAATTTAAATTTTATTTTCTACCTTTATTATTTAAAATATTTTCAATCATAATTTTTATATTGACTATGTCTCTAATGATTTAAATACTTACAAAGTTTCGTGCTTAACTTTGCAACATCAACATTATTGATTATACAATGTGAAATAATTCTCACATTAAATTTATATAATAAATATTATAAATATTTGAATTTAAATAAACTTAAGTATTTATACAAATATTTATTCGAACAAATCAAATTAAACATTTATTTTTTTTTAAATTTTTTAAAGAAATAAAAATACATATTTAAATTGATTTTTCGTCTGACTAATTATTGACTTGTTTCACTTGATTATGTTACATACTCGTGAGATGTATTGTAAATTAAATGAATTAATTATCAATTAAATAAATATTTTAAAAATTAAATTAATTTATAATTGTACTAATAAATTTAAACAATCATATATCAATTTTTAAATATATATTTCAACTTGATAGAACTTGATTACACCACATTGTGAAATTTTGATAACCAACATTTGCTTGGTTAAGAGATATTAATATCCTATATATATTTTTTTTTTTCTATAAAAGACAGTTGATATGGGTGAGACGTGATCTTCATGTTTCATACTTTATTATCTGACCAGTTTTCTATATGATAATGATCCTTGGATATGAATTTGACCAACTAGATGCTTCAATTTATGACAGCAAGCAAATAAATATTTAATTAATAATTTGTTAAAATTTATTTATGTAAAAATAATTGGGCTCAATAAAATTGTAGTTATTTTAAATAATATAATTTTTTAATAATTTTATTACAGATACATGGCCATAATGCGACCACTTCAACATCACATGTCTCGACGACGAACAATAGTTGCTTTAATTTTAATATGGTTTACCTCATCTATGCTTGCAATGCCATGTCTTTTATATTCAACCACAAAAACCCGGAGGTAATTTTATTTACTGCATATAAAAAAATGTATTATAAACCTTTTTTTTATTTAAATTTTATTTTGTTGAATTATTTGTAAATGTCTCATTCTAAAATCTACAAATAAATCGATGAGATAGAATTAAATTCAAGTTGTTTGTTACTAATGAAATTTAATGATACCAATTTTATTTTGTTGTACATCTCAAGGGATTAGATCAAATAAAAAAAACATGAAAAATAAATAATCAAAGAATTTATGTTATAGATAATTGAATTAATTATTTTTTGTTTCAATTTAATTTACAGATATGGAAATGGAAAAAAAAGAATAGTTTGTTACATGCTATGGCCTGATGGAGATTATCTTGATAGCAAAAGTGAATACATGTGAGTTATAAAAATTATTAATAGAATTTATTATTTTTTTATTGTAAAGTTTTTAAAAAAATAAATATACTGAAAATGACATGATGCATTCAATACAAGTCAACATAAAAATTGCATAGTTTGTCTTATTTTTTTATTTCCAGTTTGTTTAAAAAAAAAAATATTTAAATTGTTTTTTCTTCTTATTTTTTTTTAGATACAATCTTGTAATCCTTGGGGTAACATATCTCATACCAATGGCAGTGATGGCAGTATGTTATACACTCATGGGTAGAAAATTATGGGGTTCAAAATCCATTGGGGAGCATACACAGCATCAAAAAGACTCAATGAAATCGAAACGCAAGGTAGATACGTGGTGAAAATTTACCATGAGTTGAATATATATTAACATTTTTTTTTATCAACTCAATATATTTTACACCAATAAAATATTGTCACATAAAATCATATATATATATTTTATTTTTATATTTTTAATCCTATTATAAAAAATACACTTGACTGCATTTTATTCGTAATCTAATTCGTTTAAATTTTTCAGCAGTTGTTTATAATGTTTATATTTTTCTCTACGTGTTGTTCTATGATTACTACGTTTGATTAATCTGGGCAGTTAAAGATTATTTGCTTGATTTGATTTTATATCGATGTCGTTAAAAGTATTGAGTTTATTCATACAAGTTAATCAGAACTTTTCGGCATTCGTATAATATAAGATTACCTCTTTTGAATACCTCTTTTCCTGTTCTATTATCCTGTTATAATTCAGAATTTTACAGAAAATAATTTTTCATTTCTGGTAGAAGTAAAAAATTTCAAATATAATTACAGGATTTTATATTTGTATTAGGCGAATATAATGATTGAAGAGGTATTCAGATTTTTTTTTTTTTCAAAAAAATTTTAAATTTTTATTAGGCAAATATAATGATCGAAGAGGTATTCGAATTTTTTTTTTTCGAAAAAATTTTTAAAATTTTATTAGGCGAATATAATGATCGAAGAGGTATTCAAATTTTTTTTTTTTTCTGAAAAATTTTTAAAATTTTATTAGGCGAATATAATGACCGAAGAGGTATTCAATTTTTTTTTTTTCTGAAAAATTTTTAAAATTTTATTAGGCGAATATAATGACCGAAGAGGTATTCAATTTTTTTTTTTTTTCTGAAAAATTTTTAAAATTTTATTAGGCAAATATAATGATCGAAGAGGTATATGAATTTTTTTTTTTCTGAAAAAAATTTAAAATTTGATTAGGGAAATATAATGACCGAAGAGGTATTAGAATTTTTTTGAAACGGAATAAATTGATCGAAATTTTTTTCCAAAAAATTGAAAGTTATATCAGGGTTTTAGGGCTTGAAAAGAGGTATTCGAGGCATTATATATTTTTTTTCTAGGATCGATATTTTTCGATATATCGATAGTAACTTATCAAAATATATATCGAAAAAATTTCGAGATATATCGATATTTTATGTTTCGAAAAGACGATTTGAAATCGATTTATACTTTTTTTCTAGGTTCGATATTTTTCGATATATCGATAGTAACTTATCGAAATATATATCGAAAAAATTTCGAGATATATCGAAATTTTAGCTCTCAAAAAGACGATTTAAAATCGATTTATACATTTTTTCTAGGTTCGATATTTTTCGATATATCGATAGTAACTTATCGAAATATATATCGAAAAAATTTCGAGATATATCGATATTTTATGTTTAGAAAAAACGATTTGAAATCGATTTATACATTTTTTCTAGGTTCGATATTTTTCGATATATCGATAGTAACTTATCGAAATATATATCGAAAAAATTTCGAGATATATCGAAATTTTATGTTTAGAAAAAACGATTTGAAATCGATTTATACATTTTTTCTAGGTTCGATATTTTTCGATATATCGATAGTAACTTATCGAAAAATATATCGAAAAAATTTCGAGATATATCGAAATTTTAGCTCTCGAAAAGACGAATCCAAATCGATTTATACATTTTTTCTAGGTTCGATATTTTTCGATATATCGATAGTAACTTATCGAAAAATATATCGAAAAAATTTCGAGATATATCGAAATTTTAGCTCTCGAAAAGACAAATCCAAATCGATTTATACATTTTTTCTAGGTTCGATATTTTTCGATATATCGATAGTAACTTATCGAAATATATATCGAAAAAATTTCGAGATATATCGAAATTTTAGCTCTCGAAAAGACAAATCCAAATCGATTTATACATTTTTTCTAGGTTCGATATTTTTCGATATATCGATAGTAACTTATCGAAATATATATCGAAAAAATTTCGAGATATATCGAAATTTTAGCTCTCGAAAAGACGAATCCAAATCGATTTATACATTTTTTCTAGGTTCGATATTTTTCGATATATCGATAGTAACTTATCGAAATATATATCGAAAAAATTTCGAGATATATCGAAATTTTAGCTCTCAAAAAGACGAATCCAAATCGATTTATACTTTTTTTCTAGGATCGATATTTTTCAAGATATCGATAGTAACATTTTCAAAAAATTTTCAAAAAAATTTTGAATTATTTCTATAATTTTGAATTTTCATTAGGCAAATATAATGACCGAAGAGGTATTCGAATTTTTTTTTTTTTCTGAAAAAATTTTCAAAATTTTATTAGGCAAATATAATGACTGAAGAGGTATTCGAATTTTTTTTTTTTCTAAAAAATTTTGAATTTTATTAGGCAAATATAAACATCGAAGAGGTATTTTAAATTTTTTTTTCTTAGAAAAATTTTGAATTTTTATTAGGCGATTATAATAACCGAAGAGGTATTTGAATTTTTTTTTTTTCGAAAAAATTTTCAATTTTTATTAGGCGAATATAAACATCGAAGAGGTATTTTATATATTTTTTTTTCTAAAAAATTTTGAATTTTATTAGGCAAATATAAACATCGAAGAGGTATTTTAAATTTTTTTTTCTTAGAAAAATTTTGAATTTTTATTAGGTGAATATAATAACCAAAGAGGTATTTAAAATTTTTCTTTTTAAAAAAATTTTTGAATTTTTATTAGGAAATTATAATGATTGAAGAGGTATTCGACTTATAGAAAATTATCAAGAGTATTGAAATTTCGTATTGATAGACCAAATAAAAAATTGTTTTAATATATTTTATTGAAAAAATAATATAAATGATTCGACTTAATTTAATTGTGTTTACCAAGTTTTTATCATATTTTTTTATTTCTTTTTTTTTTATAGGTGGTAAAAATGTTTATCATTGTTTTTGTACTATTTGCTGTTTGCTGGCTACCATATCATGGATTCTTTATTTTTCTTCATCATTATCGTAGTATAATGGGCAACAGTTATGTGCAACATGTTTACCTCAGTTTTTATTGGCTTGCAATGTCAAATGCAATGGTTAATCCAATCATTTATTACTGGATGAACACGAGGTTAGTTAATTTTTTTTAATTACATAATTATAAAAAAATACATGAATTTTTTATTGATATGTATATTTTTTAATTTTTACAGTATAAAAACAAGTGATTCATTAACTTTTCATAAGATAATTTAAAAAGTTAAAATAATATGCTGCTATAAAATTTTCAAAGTTATTTAAATTATAAAAAAGTAAATAAAAGTACTTAATTTAATTTTTTTTTCTTGACTTTATTTTCACTTAATTATATTTTATATAATTTATTTAATGAAAATATTTTAATTAATTTATTTTAATATTATTTAATTAAATTTTTATTTCATTCAATATTTTATAAAATAACGTAATTATTTATTCAACGACTATTGTTATTGATAATTGATTTAATCATTGAGTGTAATCACATTACACCACATTGGCTAGTTAATTAAATTTTAATTATAAAAATGTTTTATTAAATATCTTTAGAAAAAAACTATATGTTATGCTTGAATCCTTAAAAAATAAAAACTAATTTAAATTATTTGTTGATAATAATATTAATTCTTAATTCAATTTCTTTATTATTTTTAATTTTTTATTTTATTCAGAATTTTAATTATCGAGTAAAAAAAATTGTATTCTATTTTATACTTTTTACGATACAATTTTGCACATCTGTGTGAGAGGTTTATTACAAAAGAAAAAAAATATTCAAAGCTTCATTTCTATAAGATTCAGGTCACATTAAATATAAATAGAAAGTCAAAATATGTAGAATTAAAATTTCATGATTTATATATGTATATCATAAAATTTAAATAAGCATAAATATAAAAAAAAAATTATAAAATATGCAATTTGTAAATATGCACTTTAAAATTAAAAATTTAATTTCGAATTTATCAAAAATAAAAAATATACCTATTTATTTGAATAAAATAAAAATAAATTTTGTTTTATTATCATGTTACATTATGAGTAACAAAAAAATATTTCAGTTACACAAAATGAAAATGAATGAAAGTTATTTGTTAGCTAAAAAAAAAATAAATAAATAACAAGATAAAAAAATATTTATGTAAGTTATATTTAGCGTTATACAAGAGCTATATGACACCCTTAATATTATTTTTTATTTTTCGAATGTCCCAAAAGAAATCAACGTTTGAATAACATCTATATCTAGTCCAATTTACTGTTCATACATTTCGAATGAATAAAATGTTTTTCATTCAGTTATCTAATACTTTGGACTTGTAGAAATATTCAAGTGTTACAAAAAATAAAAAAAAAATTTCTATGGCGAAAAAAAAATCGATCACCATAGAAACGTGGTGTCTCAAATTTATTTAACTTTTTTCCAACTAGACAAAACAAAAAAATTAAATGAAAATTAAGGTCACAAGCCACAACATTTGATGGAAAAAAATATATATATTACAAAATTTGGCTAATTAAAATTTGTGGTTAAAGTTTTTGTTATTTTTTCAAGCACGACATTTGTAAAAAAAAAAAGATTTATTTATCTAGATGATAATTAATTCAAGGATTTTATATTTTAACAGGTTTCGAGTGTATTTTCAACAAATAATATGTAGATGTTGTTGTATGATACGTCGACAAGATACAGTCAGTCGTCAAATGCATGAATTGACTGGTTTTCATCGTTCTGACATTTCTGGTATGTTTATTAATTTTTATAAAATAATTATAAATTTAATTAAAATAAAAAAAGAATTGTATTATTCATTTATTTTTCAATTTTATTTGTTTATCAAAAGATAATTCGAAAAGTTGTAATGAAGTTTTCACATATGCTATTGTTTTTCTACAAAAAATAACAACAAAACTCTAAGAATTCTCATATAATTATTTTAATAATAATAATAACATTATTTAATTTTTAAAAAACTTTATATAATTTATTTTAATGTAATTTATTAACTAATTAAGTCAATTTAAAAAAAAAATACAATTAAAATTAATTATTTTTAATAACAGAGTAAATAATTATTATCATTATTTTTTTTTTGTTTTATGTGTTGATGAAATTGTCTAATTAAAAATAATATTAATAATCCAAAGTACAGATTTGTATTTTATTTAAAAAACTTTTGATTAACTTTATAAACAAAAAAAAAATAATATTTTTATTTCAATTTTTCAATTTATTATTTATTGATTTATTTGTTCTTTTTAATTATTAATTATTTTTAAAACTAAAGATAATCTTAATACTATTTGTTTAATCTGCATAAAGGTTTTTTTTATTTTTTTTTTTTATTTAAAATCAAGAGCGTTGTTTTATTAATTTGTTTTTTGCTTGAAACATTATCCAGTATTTTTGGTCTATGGCAAAAAACCACATTTTCTCAATCCTTGGATTAAAGCCAATAGTATCAAAAACAATAATAAAAAAAGAAAAAAACAATAAAATATCAAGTACCAAGCGTTTTTCAATAATCATAAAAAATTTTAAAACTTTTTACATATAAATTTATCTAAAAAAAAATAAATTTATAGTATATATTTAATTGAACATTTATAAAGTTTTTATTGTCATAAATGTATCATTGACTGCAATAAGAGAACAGATTTATTGAATAATTTTAATTTAAATTATATGAGTTTGATTTAGTCATATGTTAAACAGTTATAACTTGATAGTTTTTATGATTAAATTTTGATAAAATATTAAATATTTTCAGGACGTATGAAAACAACATCAATACGATGGCGTCATAGTACACCTGATAATCACATTCAGTCATTCCAAATGAATACACGATCAATATGTGAAAAACTTCATCATAAACGTCAAAATGTTGCTATTATTTAAATATTTTAAATATAATAAATATAATGAGCTTTACAAATTTTAAACTTTGTAAATAATAATAATAATAATTATCATTCATTGTTAAATAACTTTTACTTTTATTAGTTTTAAAAAATAAATAAAAGTTTTTTGTTAAATCATTTCAACCTAATTTATTTTAAATTCAAATTAAATTTTTATTTATTTTTTTTTATAGACTTTTTATGTATTTATTCTGTGTCATATTTTTAAAAATAATTAGTATACTTATTATAAAAAAAATATATATATAAATGGAGATAAAACTGATGTACAAATTTTTTCAAAAACTAACAAAAGTTTTTATAAATGTTCGATTAAAGTTATCTTAACTGTGACAATTTAAATAATATTTATTAATAATTTTGTTTTAATAAATATAATAATAGTTTTATCAATGATATTAATTGAATGGTGATAAATAGTAAATTATTTAAATTATTTTAAAAAGTAAATTATCAACATTTGAATGAATTAATTTTCGAAAAGAGTTAAAGACACAAGGGAATTTTTAATAATTTAAATTAAAAAAGTTAACAAAAAAAAACTCATCAAAAGGAATGTTAAAATAATATAAATTCTTTTTTTTTTTTATCACCAAAATAATAATTTCACTTAATAAAAATACAAATTCAAAGTTGCTAATTGTTAATAATTTAAAGCAAAAAAAATAATAAATAAATTTCTCAAGTATACGATTTAATAATAAAAAGAAAAATAATTTATATCAGTGTTATAAAATATATTGTATAAAAAATAATTAAAAATTTTTATTAAATTCATTAAATTGTTTTATTCATTTTCCAATATTCCATGAAATTTTTTTAAATTTATTTTTCAAATAAATGCTGCATGTGACAGTCATTATTCAATTTTAAATTCGAAATGAAAATGATTAAAATTGATAGAAAAAAGGGTAAATAAAATGTTCGAAACAAATTGCTAGCCAATAATTACACTACTGGGAATTTTATTCCATTTAGTAATAACAATAATAATAATTTATTATTTTATTACTAAATATATATACAAATCAAGAAGCAAAAAACACAAGCAAATATAAATTAATAATATTAAAGGCAAATATATACAACGACAATTCTCTAGATCATTCAAAAGACCACTAATAATTTCAACAGACGATGAACAATATGTGTATATGTAATAACCAGGACAAATTAAATGATATTTCAACCGGAAAAACATATGATTCTAATTATAGAAACGAAACGTGTCTACTGATATCAAATAATAATACCAATTAGTTTGATTGCACAAAGTAAAAGGTTTTTATAATTAAGAATCACATAAAGTATATTTAAAAAATCAATAGTCATTTTTGATAATAAATTTTTATTTTTTATACAGGTGTGGTTTAATAAAGAGAAATAAATTTAATTTTAAATTGTAATTTTGTTTTTAAATTTGAAAAACTATTTTTTTGTAATATTTTGACTTGATTCAAAATAATATTCATATATTTTATTAAATCACATTTAAATTTTGTATGTGTTGAATGATTACAAGATTATTATTTTCAAAGTTTTGATATATATTTTAATATTAACTAAGTGTTTTACGTATCTTAATTATTTAAACGTGATAAATCACTTTTATTTTTGTTGTGTCTTTCAAAATTATTAAATATAAAATTGTAGATAATAAGTTTTAAAAGTCAAGATAACTTTGAAATAATTGGTAACTTTGGTACTTGAATCATTTAATTAGAACAAATTGTTTTTTAATAATTATTAATTACAAAACTTTTTAACAATTATATTGAATTTTAATTTATTTTACATGATTTAATTGAATTGTGAAAAATATTTTATTCAAATCATGTGGGAATAAATTTAATAATATAAATTTAACTGCAATTTTTCATTGAATTAATACAGTATTATAATTTTCATAAATATATTCAGTAGTTGCTTTTTTATCGGATTAAATAATATTTAAATTTATTGAACAGTTCATCAAATAGCATCATATTGTTTTAATTTTTTCTGTTTAAATTTATTTTAGTCACGAAATTGACCAATAAATTCAATTTTCAACTTTAAATAAATAAAAAAACAATCTGAAAAATTATTAACATTACAAAAATAATAATTCAAACATTAATTTATATTACAAAAAAAAAAAAAAAATATTTCGACCCAGTAATTTATTGATTTATATTTAATTATTTATTCAATCAATTTTTACTAATTGTATCTGTTTTTTTTTTTGTTGTTTCGCTAGTTAAAATTAATGTCAAGTAAAATTAGTTAATTTCGAAATAAAATAACCGAAAAAAACCTCAACAATTAAATGAACGTTTACAGAATAATAAAAATATTTAAACTTAAATTTGTAAATTAATTAAAAAAGCTTTAAAATTTAGTTTAATTCCTGATGAAAAAAAAAAAAATTAAATTAAATTTAAAAAGTTTGTATAATATGTTCTTTAAGATTTAAAAAATTCTATTAAAAAATTTTTACTATATTTTTTATGATTATTATTGTCAGAGGTCAAATTCTTAAACGAATATTCGTAGAAAAAAAAATTTCTTGAGACTTTTTTTTATAGCTACATTGTTGAATGATATACCAACTTTGATCGTGTCATTTTACCACCCACAATCGATAGAATTCAAACACCAGATGTTAATATATACATCTATATATAAATAACAAATGTATATCATATTCTTTCCACTTTACCTGCCATGTTGTGAGAAAACCACAAAAGTGTTTATCGTAAATCTGGATTTAAAGTAAACAACGATCAAACAGAAAATACTTAACAATAAACTTTAACAAAAGTAACTATTCAAATAAACTTACCAGAGCAAAAGATAAACCAATTAATTATTAATTTTTTTCTTTAATATAATTTAAACTTTTTAAGTAAATTTATTGTTTTTTTTTTATCAAAATAATACTAATGTATTTGGTAAAAATAAAACAAAGTAGTTTGTGGTTTTGACAGATCAATTTTAGTAATAAATTATGATAATATCAATTAATCTCTGTCAGGAAAATTTAACAAAATTAATATTATTATTTTATTTGATAATTAAACTTGAACTGTTTGGTGTATTATTTTGCTAATACAATTGTATTGATCAGTGTATTATGATAACACAATAACAATGAAGTTGTAACAAATGATGCGTGAATTTATTGGCATAAATTACATGAAATTTTTTTAGTTGATTTAGATGATTCAATGTATAATATTTCAAAAACAAATTGTTTAAATTGAAATAAAATTTTTGTAAAATAATTATATATTACTTTACTTTGAAATATTAACAAGTAGATGTAAGTTAACTTGAGAAATTTTATTAAATTTAAATTGTTATTATTTTAATATGTTAAGAATTTCAATAGAAACTTGAATTTAATTTTTTACTATCAAGTTTAATAGTGTCATGCTCATTAGAGTTGAATCAAAAAAATTTCTATCAAATTTAATGTTCTTTAAGTAAAAAAATATGAAATTAATAAAATATTATTTATCAAAGAAAAGGTTCAAAATGAAATGGTATTTTTATTAAATTTTTATGTTGAAAGTATAAAGATATTTTTTATATATTTTTTTGATATTAATATTTGATTTTCAAATGATTGCACAATACCTCTATTTGTTGAATAAAAATATAACTTTAATGTAAATATATTTGTAAAAAAAAATATATATAATATGAAAATACCTCAAGGAAATTTCCTTAAATTTCTTTATAAAAAATAATTTGAGATAGATTTAGTCGTTGATAAATGAAATATATTATCAGTCTTTCAAATCATTCGACAGTTTTTGTAAAATAATTTTGTAAATTTTCCAAGTATGTCTTTGGTTTTTTTTTCTCGTTGGTAAACGATAAAAACTTGTTATATTTTTTTATAAAAATAAATGAGAAAAAATACTGAGAGTATAAAAAATAATGCATTAGTAATGCATGTATAAAATAAAAATGTATAGTGCATTTTTAAGGTCAGTTGATCTTGGTCTAAAATGCTCTGGTAAATTTAAATTTATAGCATCGAAAAAAAAAAAATAAATAAGTAAAAAATTTACAAAATAATGACTAAAGAAAATATTAAAGATTAATAAAAATATTTCAAATTATTTATAAGAATTTGTGATAATTTGACAAAATATAAATATCAATAATGTATCATCATGAATATAAAATTGAATTGAAAAGTCGTTTTAATATTAAAATCATAGACAAGTATAAAAACTCCTGACAAATTAAATTTAAATATCTGGTTAATCATGATTTCAAAATTAAAAAAAGTGGTACATACTTTTTCAAACCTCAAATTCAAAACCTTTTATATAACTTTGTTCTAAAATAAGTTTAAAATTTTCCATCTATCATTTTTATGTCAAATATTTCTTTGAGTTTAAAGTTAGTTTACCTTGAAAAAATTATGATTATATACTCAAAATTAATTGTTGACAAAGTAACACATTGAAGTCTCCAATAAGTTCAAGCTATTTATGAAGAAGGGTTGAATATTTACAATCACTTTGTAAAAGTTCTAACACATGTTGAAAACGATAACGTGAAATACTGGATTCTATAAAATACTTGAATATATATTTGTCTTTTGATGATTTAAATTCCAACACAATACCTTTTCATTTTTTGATTTGACAGCTGTGTCTTTATAAATAGAATAATTTTTGCACACTAATAATTTCTTGCTTAGCCAAGTTTTAAAACAATACCACCACCTGTTGTCTGTGAATAATTTTTAATTTGCTGAATAATTATCATCATAAATATTATATTGTTTATTGAGCTGTATTATCTTTTAAAAATTAAAATAATTAATTAATAATTTTATCAAAATAAATTTAATAACTTACCAAGACTTATGGGCCAATTAAAATATTATAATGCAAAATCAATTTCCATTTTAATATCACCACCAAAACCCAGTGAGTTCAATAATAAATTTGTTTTTTATTTAATCCTTGGCTCGTTGATGAAGAAGACTTGTTTGAGACATTATATTTGTTTATCTAACTGATCTTTAACATGAATAATAATAACTAAATTGATAATTAAAATATTATTATTTTAATTTAATAACAATGAAAAATAATAATTCTTTTTGATAAAGTTAAAGTTGTTGTTGTTGATGTTGTTGATAGTATGATTAATGACACAGGTTAGGTTGGGATTAATTTCGGAATTAGTTATGACATTTTAGTTTTTTTTTTTCACAAAATAAATGCAATTATAATAGATGGTGTTGATTTAAATTTCCTGTTTTTCCTGTCAATCAAAATAACAAACAAATAAATAAATCAAGATACTTGATGTTAAGAATCAAAGATGTTTGAGTGCATGACTCCATGTTGGATTTTTTGACACGTTTGTTGTTAACATTTAGAAACAAAAAAAAAGCCTCATTTATTCTTTTGTTTTTTTTTTTTTTATTGATACTGTTTGATACGTTTGTTAAGAATATTATCTCTGAATTAACATGCATCAAATAAGTAAGTATAGTAATTAATTTTATCAGTGTAAAAATTTATTTGCTAAATAAATAATATGTTGTTTTTTTATTTATTTTACATAATCCAGATGATTACACGAGGCACATGGCATATAATTATGAGTCATCAATTAATCCATCAGTTAATTCAACAATGACATCAACTGAATTATATAATTCATCAAATTATCGTGAAAATTATTCAGTTTTATCACCAATTGTTAATACTCCAAGTCAAAATCATAATCAATATTATTTAAATAGTATTAATAATATAACATCAACTGGTATTTACAATCATTCATCAAATTATCAAAATTATTTAAATCCAATTCCAATTGCTTCAAGTTCTATTGTTAATCAAGATCCATATTATTTAAATCGAATTAATAAAATTGAAAATACACATACAAGAAGTATATCAAGTCTTCAAAATTATATTGAAAGACAAGATTCATTGGTACCAAGTGTTTTATCAACACGTCAAATTCATATTAATCCCAATATTCTTCTTTCAAATTATCAAACACCTAATACAAATCAAAATAGATCAGTGTCATCAACAAGTACAGAGTCACATAGTTCATCAAATCAAAATGATACTGATTTAAAAAAAAAATCAAGATCTCTTGAAACAAAAAATAAATCTTCATGTAATAAAAAATCCTCTCGTTCAACTGGATCAGTTGCAACATTATCAAGAAGTGCAAGAAGACGTAGACAAAGAAAAAGATCTCAAGCATTAAAAGAATATGTTGAAAAAATTCGTGAAATTGATAATGCTACAAGAAAAAAAAAACCAAAAGGTATTGATGCTAGAATTTTGTTAAATGCAAAAGCCAAATTACAATTACAAATATCAACAATAAAAAATAATATAGTTGATGTTTTATCAGCTAAATCTAATTCAACTGACAAAGGTGTTTCACCAATTAAATTTGATGAAAAAAAAAATTCTTCTACTTCAAAAAATAGTCGGTATTCTCCAATTCGTTTTAATGGATTTGAAGATAATAAAAATAATTCGTCTTCAGGCAAAGACAATAAATCATCAGTTAAATATAAATTAATTAAAACTGAAAAATCAACAGAAGTTGATGATCACCAAGTGTAATATTTAAATTACCATGAAGTTATAACAAAAATATTTCTACCAGTTGTTGAAAAATATTATCTCATTTTGTGTTGTTATTATTATTATTAATATGATAAATTTATAAGATTTATTTTTTTTTTCAAAATGTATTCTTAATTTTTACAAAAAAAAAACAAATTTAGTAGAATCAATTTTTTGAAAATTTAATAGAATTAATTTCCTCATTTTTGTTTTTTAATTATCAATAATTGCTGCATTAATTAATGAAATACTTGTTAATATTTTTAATCATTATTATTTTCATATTATTAGTTGCTTAGTTATAATAAATTACCTTTGCATTTTTTTTTATTTTCATTATGTTTTTTTTTTTTTTTTTCATAAAATTTATTTTTTTATATTAAATTAATTGATTGATTTAATATAAAACTACAATTTTTGAATAATCAATAATTGCTAATGTAAACAATGATTAGTTAGTTGCTAATTTTTTTTTCTTTTTAATAATAATTATTTTTTAAATTTACATTGATTTAAATGCAATATTTTACATGTTTAACTATTCAGAAAAACAAATTAAAATATAAAAATTATTTATCAATGTTAAATGTATTATTAAAAAAAATTAACTTTATAGAAATTAGTTGTTAAAACTGTTAATAATTTAGATAATTTGGCACGATAAATTTATAATATTTTTGTTAATTTTATAATCATAAAAATAATAAAAGATTTTGAATAAAATTTATTGTTTTTATTTTTAATTATCATGACTGTCAATTGATGATTTAAAATTTATTATTAATTGAAAATTTCTATCGTTATTTTTACAATTATTAAATCAATTTTTCGTATTTATTTGAAGCAAATTATTTGTATTTGAATTAATATAATTCACATGTTTTTAAACAATAGTAAAATTTATAAAATGAATTTAATATTGTTTTTATTACAATTTATTTTTGTCTATTGTGATGAAGAGAAACAATTTGAAATTGTTTTAAATATAAGCACCGATGATTTTATTATTAATAAAAAATAATATTGAAAATATTGCTGTTACATTGTTGAATTTAAAGACAATAATTATAAATAAAATATTAAATTATTTAAATAAAGTAAATTTATTTTTAATTATTTTTTTCATGATCCATATATTCATTTAACAAACAAAAGAATATTGGATCAGGTTTATTGATGTTTTAATTATTAATTTATCAGAATATTATTATTAATTTTCCATTGAACAATTATTGTGTTATTATTATTTCATTTGTAAAAAATAAAGGCGACAGTTTATAATTTTTAATTTTTAATTATTACATATTATTATTATTATTTATTATTATAAAATAAGATCACATAGAATAAGATTCACAGTTACTTATCGCATTTAATATTTATAAAATCATTTTGCAAGCATCTGTAGATTATTGAAATTATAAAGAAAAAAAATAATATATTTACGGTCAAAATTAAACTTATAAATTATGACTGATTTAATTCAGTGAGGCAAAAAGGTGAATTCACATATTAATTTTTTATTTTCGAAATTTAAATATGTTTTTGTAGTTATTGTTTTGAAATAATGAAAGTATTTTTTTTTTAAAATACAGTCAATTAGATACAAGTTAATTTGTGTTTTTATTTTTTCAAAATTAAAAATAAAAAACAAAAATTATTTGTTATCTATTATACAATTATATCAACTTGATATTTTACAATAACTATTACAACTTTTTATTTTGTATTTAAATATTTCATATGATTTACAAATCAAGCCAATAATCTGTTAATATTTTAAACATATTGTTATTATTTAATGAAAATTATTTTTCTTTCATTACTTTCTTTAAATTATTCAAGTTTTTACATTTTATTTTAAAAATAATAAATCAATAAACTTGATGAGATAAATTTATAGAAATTAATTTGTCAATTAGACAAGATGAAAGTATGAAAAAAAATTTTTAAATGATAATATGACTCAGACAGAACAATATAATTATTATAAATTATAATCAATTAATTTAATTAATATTTATCTCAACAGTCAGGAAGAATTATTGAAACATCTCATTGCTTACTATGACTAAAAGAAAAATTAAAATAATAATAAAAAAAAAAAGAAACTATTTCTCTTAATTAACAGAGAAAAAAAAATGCCTTTAAATTGCAATAATATTATTTTGCAAATTGAAATTACAAATGCAACAAGATTGGCAAATTCTTGTTGCGCCCCCACGACACATCACATTAATCAACATCAGTCATCCTCAAATTAATAATTAACAAAATTGAATTTGTCTACTTGAATATTTCCAGAGTGCAATTATAAATATAATATAAATTAAATAATTAATCAGAGATTATTTATTTTAATATCAAATCAATACAAATTATCATTTTTTGTTGTTTTTTCTTTTTTTTTTAATATAAAAAATGAAATATAATATTATTTAATAAATCTCTGATTAAATTATATAATTTATTAATTTGTAAATTATCATTATAAAATAATAAACTAAATTTTGTAATTTTAAATATTTCGATATTTGCTTGAATGAATTTTAATTACAATTTGTTGATGAGGATATTTGCTTGTTATTTAACGGATATTTGAATATATACGAAAATCAGCAATACTGAGTGTTTGATCAACGTGATCGATTAGCATTCATTATTATAAAACGCTAAACGGCCGTAGGGGCTCTTATGTGTCAGTGCCACTTTGCTTTTTGTGCAAATATATCAGCACGTAAATTTTGGGCAAAACATATTCCAAGTATCTGTAAAAAAAAAAAAATATATATAATAAGTATATTTATTGTTAATAATTTTAATTAAATTAATATATATATTTTTTCAATTTAAAAATTAATATTACAAACATTTAATATTTATAAAATACAATGAAACATGTACAAACATGCACAAGCAGCAATAATTATTTCAAAATTAAAATATAAAAATGTGTAACATTTAATTATCAATTAATTATTATTTTAACAAATGAATATTGATATTTAATTTATTCTTTATTATTTTTTTAAATAAATCATGAAGGTTTATTTTATTTTTGATTTTTTTTCTAAATACCTGTGTAAAAGCTGTTGCAACAATACTTGTCGAAATAACAAGTAAATTTCTATCCATCCAATCTTCAGCAGCTTGAATACATCCTCTTTCGTGTATTTCCAAATCTCGATTCTATAAAAATAAATTAATTCAAAAAAAAAAAAAAATAACTACTGCTTACCGATTTATTTGATGAACATGTTTGTAATTTATCCAGAAACTTTTATGACAGTTTTGTTAGTAATTGCTGTGAATTATTTTTTCAATGAACAAATAATAATAATAGGTAGGGAATTTTTTTTTCTTTTTTTTCTTCTAGTCTTTAGATAAACTATTTAATTATGTAAAAATAAACCTTAACAATATGATATTTAATCTATAAAAATTTAAAAGCTTTATGTTTTTTATTTTTTAATTCTTGAGATGAAGAAAAAAATATATAATTTATTAATGTACTTTGTATTGTGAGTAAAAAAATTAATATATATATTACATTATTGCGTGTTAAAATTGCATTAGTGCAGAGAATATAATATGACTGCTATTGTTGATGGTAATACTCAGAATTTAATGTGCAGTTTGAATGAAAATTATTAAAACATAACGAGTCAATATAGACTAAATAAAAAAACAAAAAAAAAGGATGATTTAAAGTTTCAAGTAAAAAATATTTTAATAAAAATAAAATTATTTTTTGCATCTATATAATAACAGTATAATTATTTTTTTTTAAATTATTTTAATTAGAATATAAATTATAAAATTTATATACTTTTAAAAAAAAAAAAAAACTTACCTGATTAATTTTTTTTTTTTTTTGATAAATTTAATTCTATTAAGCAAAATAAATAATTTAAAATAAAATTTACAATCACGAATTATATTTTAAAACACGATTAATTTAATTTTAAGTGCAGACATATATAAATGCATGAATAATAATGAAAATTAAAAAAAAAAAAAAAGACAATATTCATTTTGTTTTTGAAAATAAAAATAGATAAATGAATATTATTATTTCATGCTTGCAATGAAAACGACAACAACTAACACTTTGATACATTAATGAATATTTTGTTTTTTATTTTATTTTTTTATTAATATACCTGGATGACCATTGTGATGACAATGGCACCAGCAACTGGAATTAAATTGTATTCTAGCCACTCTTCACCAGCCCTCAAGCAACCCCTTTCAAATATATGTCTTTCCCCAGGCTGCATGTTCAATAAAATGTCATTATAAAAATATAAAAAATTAATAAACATAGTGCTTTTATTTAACTAATTAATTATGAAAAAAATAAAAAATAAATAACTGTTATTATTTTTTAAATGAAAAAAATTATTTTAAAAATAATTAAAATAGTAAAAATTAAAATATAAAAAGAGACTGCAATTTTTTTTTTAGTTTTGTATGAAAAAGTTTAATTATTTTTTATGGTATCTTGACCTCGTTCATTTTTAGCAGTAACTTGTTGACATGGTATTCATATTTTTGCGAAGCTTTTCATATAGATTTTGTTTATCGATGTACTCACAAAATCATTACATAAAAGAGTGAATAAAAAAAAAATTTTAATATAATAATAAACAATATTTAAAAGTTGAGTATATTACCATCCAATCACAGTATTAATTAGCAGAGAAAAAAAAATTATTTTTTTATATATATTTAAATTAAAGTGGAATTTGCTTCTTTTATTTTTATTTTATTGACTTTGTCGGTATATGTGTTAATTAAATTTGAAATTTAAAATGAAAAAATATTGTGGTTATTGACCAGATGAAAAAGGAAATATTTACTTGGAAATTATACGAGGAAAACATGTTCACCAAAAAATAAAAACTTTGAAATAATGTGATTTTTTCTTTTCAAGATTAAACTTACGTTTCCTGGTTTTCTAACGTTGTATCCACACTGTTTATTTTTTGTTATACCCTAAAAAAGAAAAATAATTATTAAATAAATATTTTTATAATAATAAAATATATAAAATTAAATTTCAATTTACATTCATCGTATTAGTTTCACGTTTGCAGCAGCTAAATGGTACACCACAAGCTTCACTTGAGCCAATTTCACTTGATGAACAATTGAAATAATTATTTTTGTCCCAATCTTTTGGTCCTTCAATTCCACAACATTGTAGCTAATAAAATAATAAAATAATTAATTAATACAAAGTAATTTATAATTAAAAAAATAGTATTTATAATAAATTTTTTACCCAGTCTTCTTGAATCCAATCGATGAGATTTTGCTGATCCGGATCATCTCTGTAGTGTATTATAAATGCTTGAAAACCTCCAGTTGCTTGTGCTTTTATCTAAAAAATAATATAAATTTTTAATTCTTTTCTTTTATCATAATTATTTAACAAAATCAATAGAGTGTTCAAAACAATATCAATTAACTTAAAAAAAAAAAAATGAAAAACAATAAATTATGTTATTCAAATCAATAAATTAATTAATTTTATTTTATAAATTTATATTTTAAAATACTAAAATTATATTAAATTTGTTTTTAAAAATTTTATTTAACATTTTTAATTATGTTTCAAGTAATTATCTTCTTGTTTTTATTTAACTTTAAAAGAATTAAGTAAATAAAAAAAAAATTCTCGCTATTAGTATCGTTAATTTATTTAAAAATACAAAGAATAAAATAAAAATATTTACCCAATCCTTGAAAATAAAACTCAAAACACCAAGAGTCATTTCCAGCAACAGCAATGAAGTCAGAATAAATGAATACTGTAAAATAAATAAATAAAATAAATGATAAATATATTTAATTTTAAATTAAATTTAAAAAATTTTATTAAATAGTTTATTTTATAAAAAAATATTTAGTAAATAATTCTTTGAAAATTTATTTCTTGACTTGTAATTTTTTTCTGAAAAATTCTAAATATTTATTATGATTTACTTTGATATTAAAATATTTAAAAAAAAATTATTCAAGTTATAAAATTTTTGATAATTAATTTTTAAATTTACAAATAAAAACTTACTGTTGCAAGTAAACATGTATTTTCTCTCAATGCACCAACACATCCAGTAAATCCAATGACAGTTGCAATTGTTCCTGTAAAAAAAATAAAATTTTTATATTTCATTTTGAATATTTCAAGATGCAAAATCATTCCGAGATATCTAAAATACAAAATTTGCATGATCCAATTAGTATCAGCTATCTCAAGTAGTTAGGATACTCAAAATATTTCAAACACTTGAAATTCTAGATCAACTCAGAGATACTGAACAATTTTTTAACTAGATAAGTCGATACTTGTACAAATAAAATATAAATCTACAATTTTTTTTTTTTAACTAACTGAAAAAAAGCTTATTTTATAATTCTTTTTATAAACTAAAAGCTACTTTTAATCTTCAATTAATTTTTAACGAAATATCTACGTTGGTTTTTCATTAATTTATTTTCCATTTTAATATAAAATTTTCAATTTTTATTTTCACTATTTATATTTAATTTAATATTTTAATAATTTTTTCTATTAAAATAAATCAAAAAGTAAGAAAATAATTATAATATCATAGCTTGTCCAACGTAGAGAGAATTTAAAATTTATTTGTTAAAAAGTTTTTCATACAAGATACAAGAAAATGAAAAACAACTGTTAATCTTTCAAAAGATTTTCACAAGGACAGTAAAATGAACTTTATAAATAAAACCACATTTCATGTACAAACAAGAATTTGTACTTGAAAGTTTTTTTAAGTATTATTTCATCTCAAGCCAAAACAACTGGACCAACTGTTGTTCATAAACCATGATATACTTGTCTACATATAACTCATAATAATATTGACAAGAGCATTGTTATATTTCAAAGTAAATTTATATTTGTATTTTTATTTAACAAGTTTTATTATCATCATCATTAAGAAAAAACTTTTATATACATCTTAATAAATTAAGTGTTAAAAAATAAAATAAAATATATTCAAAACTTACCAACTAAAATAAAAATAAATGCTGGATCTAATGCAACATTTGTCAAACGAGGAAAATTACTGAATGTATCTTTTTCTTTCCATGCCCAAAAACCAACTGCCATTACTCCAAGACCAAGCCACTGTAACAAAAAAAATTTAATTAATTAATTTTAAAATCAATATAATAATCAGTTCAACAATGAGTTTTTAAAATTACAAATTACTTAAATTAATCTATGATGTTAACCTTGAATAAAAGTTATTTATATGATCAAATTAAATTAGTTTAACAACCTTTATTGAATGAACAACTATAAACTATTCTAATGGATTGTAAATTAAATGAATATCGATTTTAATTCAACTGTCTTATCATTGTATAAATATATATTACATTTATCAATATGAAGCATGTTTATATTGTAATTGTAAACTATTGATGCTTACATGAATTTATTTAAAGACTACTTTTAAAAGGTAGTCATATTGTTTATCGATATTTAGTACATTAAAAGTTGTATTAAAAAAAATAAATATCAAATATCTATAAATTAATTTTGTTGATAAATTTTAACGTCAAGAAAAAATAATTAAATATATTTGATATAAAATTTTATAATTAATTTAATTTATATATTGATTCATGATTTTTTTATTTGTGTAATAAAAATTCAAGTTTTATTAATGAAATAAAAAATAAATGTATATTCATGAAAATAATTTGAATAAACAAAAAGTTTTTTGTTGATATTGAAGGTTGAATGTACTTATTTCCAATTGCTTCAACAGCATAGAAAATACTTTGGCAGTTAATAATAATGTTTTGTTTTGATGTATATCGAAAAATAAATATCAACTAAAATTTTCAACTTTTTTAATCGTTATTTTAATATTTAAAATGTTATATATGTTAATTTTATGAATGTAAAAAAGAATAAAATTCGCATACATTTTTATGAAATAAAATTTGCAATTTAATAGTGTTTTTTATTTTTTACATGTATATTAAAATATTTATTGATTGAATGAATATCAATTATTATTGCTTCAATTGATTTATCATGTCAAAAAAAAAATTAAATGGCAATTTATAATTACATTTTATTATGAAAGTTTAATTAATTATTACAATATTATTGTCATGAAACTATTGTCTAGAAATATAATTCTTGTATCTCGGACGTTTGGAAAAAATAATTGAATTGAGTACTTCAAACTCACAGGATAATTATTTAAGGGTGTTTTTTAAATAATAGAAGCATAGAATCATGTTTAGGTTGATTAGAAATATTTTTTTAAGCCAACGGGACAACACATTGAATATACTCGACTTTCTTGAGTGTTGTCGCAAAAAAATATAAAATTCAGAAAAAATTAGTAAAAATTAAAATAAATGCTTGAAACTCGCAGGATAATTATTGAAGGGTGTTTTTTCAATATTAAAAGCATAATATCATTAATAAGTTGCCTAGAAATATTTTTTTTAAAAACCAGATGAGTTGACGAAAGTCAGACTTTCTCAAACTCATTTGGAAATTGTAAAAATAAAAGAAAAAATTAGTAAAAATCAAAATAAATGCTTGAAACTCACAGGATAATTATTTTAGGGTGTTTTTTAAATATTAGAAGCATAGAATCATGTTTAGATTGATTAGAAATATTTTTTTAAGCCAACAGGACAATACATTGAAAATACTGGACTTTCACAAGTGATGTCCCAAAAAAAATATAAAATTAAAAAAAATTAATAAAAATTAAAATAAATGCTTGAAACTCGCAGGCTAATCATTTTAGGGTATTTTTTAAATATAAGAAGCATAATATCATTAATAGGTTGCCTAGAAATATTTTTTTAAAAAACCGAATGAGTTTGCAAAAGTCAGACCTTCTCAAAGTCATTTGGAAATAGTAAAAAAATTAAAAAAAATTAGAAATAATCGAAATAAAGACTTGAAACTTACAGGATAATCATTTTAGGGTGTTTTTTGAATTATCAAAGCATAAAATCATGAATAGATTGATTAGAAATATTTTTTTAAGCCAACAGGACAACACATTGAATATACTCGACTTTCTTGAGTGTTGTCCCAAAAAAATATAAAATTCAGAAAAAATTAGTAAAAATCAAAATAAATGCTTGAAATTTACACGATAATTATTTAAGGGTGTTTTTTTAATATTAGAAGCATAATATCATTATAAGGTTGATTAGAAACATTTTTTTTTAAATCCGAATGAGTTTGCAAAAGTAAGACTTTCTCAAAGTCATTTGGAAATTATAAAAAAATTTAAAAAAATTAGAAATATTTGAGATAAGCACTTGAAACTCACAGGATAATTATTTTAGGGTGTTTTTTAAATAATAGAAGCATAATATTATGTATAGGTAGTATTGAAATATATTTTAAGCTAGGAAAATCTCAAGTGATAATTTCGATTATCACCTCTATATGTTTAATCTTTACTTTTCCACTCAAATGTTCATCATAAAATTATTCTATCTAACGGATTACGTGATTATTACGGGAATAAATATTTTTTTACACATATAACGACATATGAGAAATTTTTAAAATATATATTAAATAACTGTCTTGGTTATTTTCACACATTCTTTTCATTATTCTTGATGAATTTAATATATATTTAATAATTTATATACAAAATAAATAAAAATAAATAAAAAATAGTACCATATGATACTCGACTTGCTAAAATATACCAATCGTTATTTTATTTATATTTATATTTATTTATATTTTCTTTATTTCATAGTTTTTGTCAAAAAAAAAAAAAAAATTAGGGGAGAATTCAAAGTGACAAATGAAAGGGCGTATACATATATAAAAGCTCAAGGGAACACAATGCAGATACATATCGACATTCGTAAGTCGTAATGTCATGCCACTTTTTCATGGCACAAAGGTAAAGATAATATAAACTATACGAATATACATATATATTTTTATGTGTATATAAGTTCAAAGAATGAAATAGCAACTGAAAAAGCATTTCTCTTGGGAAATCGATTGTCCGGATCTTGCTGTTACTCAAGCTTTATACCGATTCACACCTCCAACTTTCCAACACCCAAGTTTTAGTTCAAATAGACGTAAATAAAATAAAGAAAAAAAATATATATATATATCAAACAAAAGATAAAATAAAATAAAAAAACAACAACTCTTTTCCTATCAGTTATTTGACTGAAAGATGAAAAATCGAAATAACTTTTGTACTATTTAAAATATATAAGTTAACTCAGCAACATTGATGTTTAAAAAAATATATAAAAAAATATGATAAAAAAAAAAAAAATTATTTGACGTTCATATACAACAGACAAGACTCAATAAACTTGTTAAATTTTCTATTTTATATTAATATATATATAAGGATACTTAAACGTGCTGTAGTTTTATCGCAGTCTCTTGGGTAAAAATGATGCACCAAGTTAAAACTTTAGCACCCTTGAAACTCAATATTTTATTTACAATACGATGCACATCAGTGAATTATTTATAAATAAAATATACGTGAGAAAAAAAAAAAAAAAAAATCAACAGAAGCTTTTTATTCCATCAAGCTATAAACAAAAATTTTAAAACTTGAAATTTTTATTAAAAATAGAATAAACAAAATGGTGTTAATCCAAAGTTACTTTGTTGTATTTCAAAATATTATATTTAATTTAAATTAGGTCATACATTCAAGAGATTGAATAGATAATTCAATGTGATATTTAATCTGTATAAATGATTAATCATCAAGGTGTTCATATATCAAGTACAAATTGGCATTGACATGTTCGATGTTGTGTTAATTTCCCCAGGGTAACAAAACCAAATCTAGAGTTATAAAAAGTGATACTATATATCCTGCAGCTGCTATAAACTCAATTTACATTTTTCTCTATTTTTTTGTCATACAGATGAACGATTGCATATATATTTTATTGAATTCAAATGGCTAGATTTTCTGATAGATAATTTTTTTTTAAATATAAAAATTCAAGAGGAAAAATATATATATATTTTGGTTAAAAGAAATTTGTCATTTGCTAGTTTATTTTATTTTTTTTTGATATTAATATACAAAGTCAGTGTGTGAAAATACAACAACTTTAGAATTTTTTTTTATTATTATTGGAAAAAAATCGATACTATATTTTAACTTACACTATTTTTGTATCTCATATACAATTTATTCTCTTTTTTTTTTAACTCTTGGGACTGAATCCGAGTATGTATTGTATTTTTCTTATATTAATCGATAAATGACATTAATCATAGTCAAGTGAATTCTACCACGACTGATTAGCTTTTCGATTGTTTTAATTATATTTTATTATTAAACCTCAATGAAAATATAAAATGCTATTAAATTTATAGAAAATATAATTTAATATATAATAGAACAAAATAATTTATAAATTATAATTAATTGCATCTGTTGAAGATTAATAATAAATTAATAATTTTAAATTTATTATATTATTATTACAATTAATTTTATTTATTATTTTTATTATTTGTAAGAATAAAAATCATAATTATATAATGTAAAAATATAAATTAGAAAATTTATTTATTATGTAAAAATTTAAAAAGGTTTTAATAAATGCCAGTTAACTGAGAAATATTGTGTATAATTAAAATAAATATGCAACATCATCAAAATTACAAATCCCTATTGTATGTAAAAAAAAATATTTAAAAATTTAAAAAAATGATAATATTAACATTATTGTTGTAATATTTTATATTTCATGTGAATTATTTCAACTAAAAATTCATAAACTATATTATAACAATTTATAATTATTTTTTACAAATTGAAATGTAATTATTTTAGTATAAATTTTAGTAATTTGTTAGTATATATAGTTAATAAAGTGATAAATTTTGTCGACATAAATTAACAGTATATTAACAATAATTCAACGACCCAGATTTATTTTATTTATATACATGGTTAGATTGTCAGTAGTTATTATATTCCAAAAATTGGTCAATGTTAATAATCAAGTATTTCGATTGTAATATATTCTATTACGATGTACATATAATAGATTTTCCCAGAGGCAAAATCGATAATTAACTTGAAGCTCATATGAGTAATGTACCTTGTACAATATACACACATAAAAAATTGTAAAAAGTGTTGATAATTATTCAAAAATAAAAATATGGGTATAAAAAAAATAACAAAAAAAAATATCTATATATCCATTAAATCATTAAATAAAAAAACTACCCTGTTTTGACAAGTTAATTCACTTCCCCATAAGTTTTAGAGAAAAAAGGGAAAAGAGAGTTTGTATATGTAGTTATTAAATTTTTTTTGTTTTTTTTTTTTTTCATTTCAATTTATAAATATACACGTTCAAATTGTTTGCGTGTTTTTATTATTCGCAAAATGTACACGCACACGTCCGGTGATTGAAATAGTTATCAAGACTTCCCACAGTTTTTTTTTTTTTTGTTATTTTATTATTTTGTTATTTTGTAATTATAGACGGAAATATTGGGGAAGGATATATGTAAAAAAACAAAATAAAATATCCAATAAATATTGTTAATAATTACATATGAATCATGCTCATGATATTCATATTGAATTTAATATGATATGAATTTAAATTGAGATAACTAAAAATTATTATTAATTTAGATTGTGAATATTTTTTTTAATGAATAATAAAAATAATATGTAGATATAATTTTATCATTAATTGGTATATATCAAATGGCTTTTAAAACTGATAAATTTGAATAATAAATGTTAGTTTAAAACAAGAATTGATAATGAGACAAATTTTCAATTAACTTGTTGAATTTTAAATAAATGTGTATCTGTTTATTTTGTTTTATGTCAGTTGAATAATGTAGTGTATGTATAATTTTTTTTTTTTTATTTATTTGTTATAGTAATTTTGTAAATAAATGTAATGAAAATTGAGTAGAAATAAAAATGACATAAAAATAATCAAATTGGTTAGTTAAAAGTGCTGTTACAGTTGTTGCCTTTAAATTTGATGAGAAAAAAAAATATAAAAATGTATATTAATATAGTAAATGTTGAAATTGGATAGCTACTTTGTCTTAATGTCTTGTACAATGAAAATAAAAATAAAATGAAAAAAAAATGTATAAAATTTGTGGTGAATATTTTCATGTAAATTATTTACATTTGTCATTCAAACATGTGATATTTTTTTTTTTTTTTAAATAAAAAGTTGTAAGGAAATTTAATTGCAGATTGGATTTGAAAAAAAATAAATAAATACATTTAAAGATTGATTAAATTATTTTAAATAATTTTTATCAAATAAAAATTAAATTACTTTTTAGAAAATTTTTTAAAACGAAGAAATACTTGCAAACTAAAATTTACAATCATCTTTTTTATATCCACAATGTCATTTTTTTAACAATAAATTGATGAACATTGTTGAGATTTGTTGAACTTTATAAAAAAGTTAAAAAAAAAAAAAAAAATTCTCTTGATTCAATTGCTGATGTTGACAGAAAAGCTTGAATTTTACTGAGTGGCATTTATATTGAAAAAGTATATATAATTTTTGTCAACACATTTTGCAAATATTATTTATTATTATTATAAAATATCAAGAAAATAGTAAATAATATTATTATTCAATGTAAATCAATCAATAAGTTCAAATTAAATTATTTAAATTAGCTTGAATTTTTTTAAAATTAGTGTGACCAAATTTAAACAAAAAATTCATGAGAAAAGTTGTAAAATCTCGTTGAACGAACAAATAACATTCCAACCCTTATTATTATTTTTTTTTCTGGCAAGTTATGCTCATTGCCAACGTGTTTTCAACCCCTATTTTTTCGTAGTAATATTATACTAGAGCAATAGTCTAAAGTGATAATTTATGTATAATAAACGTGGTTAACTTGATGGCATTGTTTACAACAAAATTATCTCGTAGACTATGTTTTTTATCTTTTTATTTTCACCAAAAAAAAAATATTATTTGAATAAAAATGTGTGAATTTAATAAATTCGTTACTTAAAAAAATATAGGTCATAATTTTAAACAAAAAATAAATTAAATTTATGATTATCATTTGTATTTTTTTTTTTTTCAATTTTTATTCTATTTTTTTATTCTATCAATCTGTAGAAATTTTTGAAAAAAAATATATAAAAATTGTTTGCTGCAGTGAATATTGAATTTATTCATTTTTTTTTTTTTTTTACAGTATATAAGGGATGAAATAAAGGGTGCAGTTTCATGCAAGATAATCCATTGAGTGGAACATTAAAAAATTCATCGGAGGTATCAACGAAAGTGCATTGGAACATTAAAATATAAAATATAAAATGAAAGAAATCCATTACTACATACAGACACTCAATTTAAACTATAAAATTGTGGTTTTAAAAAATATATAAAAGTAAAAATTATAAAGCAATATTTTAACGTTTGAATAAATTATTTAAATACTCAATGATATTATGCTAAAAAAAAATTTTAAAAATATTTTAAACAATAAATAAAGATTAACTTTTTGCTTAAAAAAATTCCTTTTGACTAAAATAAAATTGTGTGGTAATTTAGCTTTACAATATAACAAACTCATTTGATTTAACTTCAGTCACGTTTCTACTTGAATATCTCAACATTGGTAATTAACAATAATTGTATCTTTTTGTATGAATTTAAGTGTATTTAATTTTAAATTTAAATACAAAAATAACATATGTATTTAATTTTAAATATATACAAATTTAAACCAAAGCAATTGTTATTGGTTATCAAGTAAATTACAATTTAATTATCTCAAATTTTATTATGACAATTTATTTAATTTAAAGTCAGCAGCTTTTATTTGTTTAATAAATTTGATGGTTATAGTTTATTATTATGAGAATATTGTATCAAAAATAATGATAAGATATTTTGTAGATAATTTTTAAAATCAACTAGTATTGATTTATTTTATGTGTTGTACACATATGAAAGTAAATATATATAGATATCACAAATTATAGAAGGAGAAAATCCAATGCACCGAGAGATGATTGGTATACATATAGGCTAAGCCGATCAGGTTCAGAAAAGATTATGTTCAGTCTCTTATTCGTACAGGAATTAGGTTTATTATATCTGAAATGGCCGAAACCATTTGTCTAGATAATCAACCTATATATCTAGCAAAAGCATATTAAATGATGTTACATATTAGTTTTATACATTATACAAATTAAAATTTAGTATGATTTTTTATTTTAATTGATTAAGAATTTACTCAAATATACTCATTAATTTTAATAATAATATTATCATTTATTATCAAATCCAAGGTGTACTAGTTGTGTCAGTCTGTCGTGTAGTAAAAGTGTAGTACTGATGCAATTCCAATAAAAATTAATTTTTTAAATATTTTAAATATGATTCAGGACAACACTGAGTCTCCACTTATAAAATTTATTTTATTTTTTGTATTTAAATGAATAAAAAAAATTATATTCAATATATATTTTTGTACAAAATTTTAAATCCGATTTAACAAATGAATGTATAACTTTAAACATATTTTAAATGTAAAAACTTTCATGTTGGGTATGGCTTGTAAATAGAGTCATAAAAGTTTTGACATTAAAATGAAAAAAAATAAATAAAAATATATATATTAAAAGTTATTTTCATCTAATACCAGTATCAGTTTAACATGTATCAAAATAAAAAAATATGCACTTTATATTTTTATATTCAAATTTCATAGTTGAGCTTTTCAAACAATGTTTATGAATATTAAGTTTTATTTTCTATTGTTTTATTATTTTATCACATAGTTAAATTCCATGAGATCAAAGAATTTCAAAGTATATTATACTCGTGATAAATTTATAGTCGTTACTAAAAATTAATATGAACTTTGACCAGTATTTTTATTTATAAATTTTTTTAAATTAGTAAATAATATATAACAAAAAAAAAATCAATCAATAGTCAATATTTGTATATAATTATTTGATTTAATTTAAAAAAAAAAAAAAGACAATAACACAATCGAAATAGTATTGAAGATAAAAATAATTAGAAATTAAAATATTATTTGATTAGCAGCAATTTTCATTGTCAAAAAAGTAAATTGGTATAATTTGATGGAAAAATAATTATTGAGGATTTTTGCATACTCCTTGAGCCCAATAACCATTAAGAGTATCACAATATCCTGAACAACATTGATCGTTTGCTGTACAAGTATTAGTCCATAGTGGTAAACAGGAATCAGCATTAGCTGAGCCAAAAAATAAAAGACCGAAAATAGCAAGTACAGCCAAGAATATCAATTTGGAATTCATTTTTATTTGTTTTTTTTTTTTTTTGATGCAAACTGAAATAAATATTTGGTATAATTAATTTCAAGTATAATTGTGATAATAAATATGACTTACTCAAAATCAGCTAAGTTAGATTGTGATGTGTTGTTTGACTGATTTAATATTCAATAAAACTGGATATTTATATGATCATCAAACAGTTAAATCACGTTTAAAATAACGTGATCTATTTCATATAATAATAAGGAAAATATAAATCGATAAACATATTTAATCAAAATGGTTTTTCCTGATTTAATATTTTATTTTTCCGTGTTAATAAGTCAAGTTGCAACATATTATATTATGTTGCAAAAAGATTTTTTTTTAATTTATTAAAACAAATTTTTAATTTAACAATGTTATAATAATAAAATAAAAAATTAACAAACTAATAAATATTTTATTTTTTATTTTAAATGATAAAATACACTGGAGATCCGATTTTGTTGGAAAATAAAATCTCAAAGGCTTGAAAGAAACCTTGAGTAAAAAGAGCCACTATAATTAGAGAAAAAAAATAAAATAAAATAAAAATAAAAAAATATATATACAAGCAAACGTTTGGACGTTTTGTGATGTAGCTGGTTGAACAAAGAGTTCACAGACAGTTTTCTAAAGCACAAAGCACGTTAAAGCTTTGGTCACAATATAAGTGTAGTAACTGGTCATGGGGATAAAGAAATGAAACTTTTCCGTACAACTGAAGCGACATAAAAAATAAAATAATAAAAAATAAAAAAATTACTTTTTCTCTATATCCATTGTTCAATGTCCTGGATTTACAAAGCTTCCAATTTTTTTATGTTTTTTGTTTCAAAAAAAATTTCATAAAAGTGTCACTAATTTATCGGTTAAGATGGGATAAGTGAACTCAATTTATAAATACCAAACTAGGTCAACTAAAATTGGTTTAAAAAAATATTATTTAACAATGAAAGTTGATTATAATTATTATCAAAATAAAGCTGCACTTAATATTGATGATTGTGCATAAAAGTGACAACAGTATTGCAAATATAGAAGGCATTTTAAAAAAATTAAAAATATTATTTATTAAAATTGGGGTTGATAAACATGCACATCCAAGGGAGATTGGAGACATTGCATTGCATCAAGAAAATAATAAAATTGGCTAGCATGAAATAATTTCCGGTACGTCAATTTCTTTGCAGACACAAGTTCCAATTTCAAACTGGAAATTTATCTGGTCGTTTATCGAGGGTGAATACGATAATAATAATCGTAAAAAAATATAAAATGATTTTTTTTTTTTAATTTAAATAACAGGAAAATATTTTTATAAATGAAAAAAAATTATTATTTGATAAAAATATATAGATGTGTTATAAATATGAGGAAATATAAATAATAATTTTGCAAAATATTTTTTTTAGCTACAATAAACAAAACTTTTATAAAAAAAAAAGAAAAATTATTTTTTCTTTTTCAGGTGGTTTAAGTTCAACTATTATTCTCTAGAGAGAAACTGAGCTTGAAAATAAAAAATAAAAAAAAGATGAGAAACTTTTATGTATCATGGGACATTGTTCTCTTTTTAGTCTTGTCAAATTAATCAGACAATATATGTGCATTGTTGCTACAGGGTGTATTTAAAATTTAAAAAAAAAAAATTTTTTTGTATTTAAATTTTTTTTTTTTTGTTAGTAAATACTTTTCTTCATTTTATCTTTTAATTTTACAAGGAATTTTTTTACATGCTTATATGCACTAGATAAATATTTTTTTATTAAAAGTACAGCTAAAAAGTTTGAAAAAATAGTGAAAATTATTTTTCTTTGACGTTAATTTGAATATATTTTTGCTGTCATAAAAATATTAAATTTATTTGTATATAATTTTGTTGTTTTTATTTTTTTTTAATCAAGTGTTATCTAAGTAGTTTATATAATCAACATCTGTGAAATAGATAATTGAGGAAATAATTTATTTATAAATTATATTTGTTGTTTAAAATTAAACTTGCAACGCAGTTATCATTGAGACATCGAATCGATCAGTTATCGGGAATAGTCTTGAAGTAAAATAACCATGAATATAATTAATATAAAATTTTTATCAAAATAATTTATAGCAAGAATATTTATTTATTTTTGCGGTTCAGTAACTGAATGATTAATTAAATGTTAAAAATTTAATTTAAACTGTCAAAATCAAACGGTGGTTTATAAATTATCAAATATCAAAGTTCAACTGAAGAATTTTCAATGAACAATTTATATAAAATCAACATGAAAAATCTACATGGAATCATGATTATTCACAATTTCTATATGTATAGTTTGAATATAACAATGATCATGAACAAAATTTTATAGTAGTTGTAGACAGTTCGTAATGTTACTGGAAAATGTCGAACGTGATGTGAAGACTAAATAATTTTTTAAAAGTTATATCATATCAAGTATCATATTGACTTGAAAAATTTAAAATACAACCGACCATCAAATAAGCAATTTTTTTTCTATTTTTTAATTATATAATTTTATATAAAAATAATAAAATATTAAATATAAAAAATTTATTTTTATAATAATTTTTAAAATTTACTGCTTTGTTTTTTTTTTTTTTTTTTCTAAAAAAAAACTAAATTTATTACTTTTGGAAAAATAAAATCATAATGTTTTAGATATCAGTGCAGAAAAAATGCATCATAAATCATGAAATACAATGTGCTTTGTAGCAAAAGTTTTTCAGTTTATCTGTATGTTATATAAATGATAACCAACTTGTATATCTATATATATACAACAAGTTGACATACACAGTGTGTTTTTTTTTTTTTTTTTTTTTGCATCATATATGAATTTTGTTAAATTTAAAATTTCATTTTGTAGATGCAATTTTGTCGGAAGCCTTGATAAAATAATCCAAGTACTCTAGAAGTCTTTATTGCCATACAATATTACCCTTTCAAGATGTAATCTTTTTATTTATATATAAAAATTTCTTCAATTTACATTAAAGTAGCTTGAATATTTAAAAAAAATAATAATTAATAACAATTTAAAAAAATAAATATACAATATTTTATTTATCACAGAGAGAGAAAACAATTTGACCTTTTGATTTGACCAATTTATAAATAAATACGTAGTCAACTATCATGCTCCAAATAATTTGCTCAATATATATCACATAAAATTATGATTTATAAAATGAATATATCAAGATAATAACATGAAAATAGGTCGAACTCAGCCAAGGGCCAAAATAATTTGCATTTATATAGCAAAAAGTGGAAGTCAAGGCATCACATTGAAAATGCAATGATGTAAATCGACTAAAACTATATTAAAATCATGTCACGTAATATGAACACGTGTATATATATAAAAAAAAAAAAAAAAATTGTACAAATGAAAACAAAGTTATTGCTTGGTGTTACATATGTAACTAATTCATCATTATTTATTTTAATTAAATATATAATTTATTTGTCTGTCATTTATATATTTTTTTTCTTACAAAGTAAATGAACTTTAGTTTTTGTCTTTAAAAAATATATATATATATTAAACTCAAGTTGATAATTAAAATGACAACAACAAGTAAAGTGAGGACAAGTAGTTGTTAAATTACACATCAAGTTAAATTGTCTCTTTCTCAATATGAGTTATATGACAGTTGGGTTATCAACAACAGCACCAGCATATGTGAAACATCATAAAGAGGATGTTCATGACAACTGGTACATACAATTGGTAACAGTGTATTATATATATATTTATAGACATATAGATATATGAGCTTTGAAATATATATTCTACAAGATTTACTCGACCGTTATCTGTTTTTGGTATGTACATATATATAATATACATACATCCAGACAATAATTGCACAAATATATGTATATAATATTATTTACAATATAGATGTTATTCACACGAAAGAATATGTATATATATATATACTTAAAAGATAGTCTTTTTCATTTCCTGAAAGAATTTTGTAGGGTGTTTTATTGAAGATGTATAGACATATATGTATTTAGTTTTTCTTTTTTTTTTTTCTGGGTTACGACGCTATACTTAAAAAGTTTTCTATATACTATTATATATCTTATTTAAAATGACCTCTTTAGAATCACCATCAATAGAATAGTTGAAATTTTGAACTTTAAACTAGATTCATAAAAAAAAAAAATATTTTTTTATATGTATTTTGTAGATAAAAGATTTATCGATATATGGAGGGTCAAGTTTGAGACAATAAGTCAGAATTAAATTCCTTTGGGAAATTAGTAAAATAGATCGATGAAAGTTATTGTTCTGAGTGGTCAATGAGCCTAGAATAAAACGTCTGCGAATTGAGAAACACAAACTTGATTTTCCCACGCTTATTCAAAGCCTCGAGGGAATAACATTTATTTTTTTTCAATTTTATTTTGAATCATTAAATATATATATGCATGTTTTGAAATATGTGGTATATGAATATTTTTAAATTTTTCATATTAAACCACAAGATTATTAAATTAATTATTCAAAAATAGAAATGAAAGCTTTTGCAGATTTTCTTGGGAAATGGACAGATCATGCTGCATCAGCATCATCAACATAATTATATTTAGAGAAAGTTTATTCTCTTTAGAAAAAGACAATACATATATTATAAACTTACAACATCATATCATATTATTTTATTTTATTTTTCATCTTAGCTATATGATACATATATAAATTCATGTCAGCTATAAACACCTACATGTTCTTAGCAACATGACAACGACTTAAATGAGTCCATTGGGAAACTGATAAACTGACACAGCAAGTCTGGGCCACAAGTGGAAAGTTACAGTTGAATATTCATTTTGTACTTGCCATATATATCATTTAAAAAATATTATATGCGTTGAAAACTCTTTATAAAAGTTGAAACAGTTATGCATTTAATTGAAATGAAAAACTTAAAATACTTGCAAACTTTTATTATATTTTTTGCATGAAAATAAATTGAAAAAAAAAAAAAAAAAAATTAAATAATTCTCTCACGTAATCAAATAAATAAAACTGATTTTTAAGATTTTTTTTTTGAAGCATTCTACTTGAATTAATTTTTAGAAATCTTGATGGTATAGAATCTTTCGAGTTTTGCACCCCAAGGGTTTCACTTCTCAATTCCATAGGTACCACCACAACAACAACTAACCACTCGCATCTATGAATACCAAAATAATTGCATAAAATAATAATAATAATATAAATTTTAATTTATAAAAAAATTTAATAATATATCATCAAAAAAAAAAAGGTGGAAATATATATGACAGTATAAATTTTTGTCTATTTTTTAAATAAAACTTCCAGATAATTATGTCACATTGAGTTACTCAAAGTATGACATTACCTTTTGTAATATTATGCAGAATATATATCATCTACTATCATAATAGTATAAGACTGTGGTAAACCCAAAACGATTTTTCATGAAGCTTTTAAAATTATTTATGAATAATATTTAAATATTCTTCATCTATTAAAAACTAACACAGTCACAAAATAATATTATATGAAAATTTTATAAATATATTTTTAACGATTTAATTTTATATTTATTATCAAAAAATTCAATTAATTTTTTATCATCAAATTAATAAAATATTAATTAGTAGAAACAACTTTTTACAAGTGTCATATTATAGATAAAATTTTAAAACTTTTGCTAATATTTAAAAAAATAACTTGTAATGATTTATTTAATTTAAATAAAAAAAAATATTATTAATTAAATCAAGGTTGTAAATAATTCTGTCTGACTGAGAATTAATCAAATTATCAAATTAATGAACAAAGAAATAATATAACAAAAGAACAAAGTAATACTTCCAATATGACAAAATCATTTTCTAAATGATAAAGATTAAATTTTAATTGTCATTTAATTATTTTGTTAAAATTTCTTGTTACTATGGTGACATCATAATCATATTAACTGATACAAGTTATTTATATATAAAAAAAAATTACCATTAAATTTGTCAATATGTCAATTTACTAGCTGTCAATTTAAAGTTAAAAATAAAAAAATTATTAATTGTATTTTCAATTGTAACTGTTTGTTAAAAAATTAAATATACAATCAAGTGTCAATCAAACTATTTTTATCTGTAAACTAATTAATTTTTTTACTTCAATAACTAATTTAGACATAAAAATCAAATTTATTTGTACACTTGAATTATATAAATGAAAATAAATCAATAAATTAATGTAAAAATATATTTATATATTTGTAAAATTATAACTCACTTTTTTGTGTGTAATTTAATCAGCAAATATGATACTTTATTGAAATATATAATTTAATCACTCACCTGAAAATAAAAATAAAAAAATATATTAGTATACAAAATATTAGCTAACATGTGGTTGAAAGGTGATTTATTTTGTATCGTGTTAAAAAAAAAAAAAAAAAGTACGAGGTCGATGTAAAATACATAAACAGGATTTAAAATATAAATAGAGTAAATATAAAATCTTGTAAATTCACTTGGAAATTGAAAGTAAGAGTACTTTCTCGATATATATTTTAATGCCAATGCAGTTATATGCATTAATACACAGACTCTTATGACATTTTCAAAGTTAAATTTATATTAATGTTTTAATTTAAATGTTTATATAATATAAACTTTATTGTTATTATTGAAATTTATTAGCTCATATATTAATTAATTTAAAAAAATTTATTTATGCAATATTAATAGTATAATTATGTAATTAATTTGAAGTTTAAATGTATTTTTTTTTTTTATTAATTTTCTTTTGTACAGTAAATTCTCTTCAGAAAGTAAAAAATAAAACAGGATAAATGTGAGTGCAAGAAAAAAGAGTAAAAAATTACGAAGCCATGGGTCAGTGTCTCTTGTCAAGGTCTTTTTACTTCAACATCCTGTATGGCATGACACGACACGCAAACTTGCATTATCAATAATTTTTTTTTTTTTTTATTTATAAATATTTAAAATCTGATATTATCTTTAAATAAAAAAATTATTTAAAATTATTATTTTTAAATTATTATTTTATTATTGTAAAAATTTAAAATAAATTTTTTAATTGCAGTAGCTATTAGTAAAAAAAAAAAATATAAAATAATAAAAAATACTATTTCAAAATAAAGTGAATAGAAATGTCGACTTTGACATAACGAATGAACTAGTGAAATGTTGAAACAAAAAAAAAAAAAAATAAAAGACAAAAGAGGAAATTAAAATAAAAAAAAAAAAACTACGTAACAAATTATTTGGAGAAAAGTATCCGGTTTATTCATGAATTGAAAGTTTTATTTTTTTATTTGATAATGAATGTTGAACCTAGTATATTCTAGTGTATCTATTTTTTTATATATTATATTGTTAGCTAAATTGTATGAAAAAATATAAAAAAATAAAAATAAATGTCATTGTTCTTGTAACCTATAGAATATGTATAGATTTATTTTATTTATACATTTTTTTTTATTAAACAAAAGATTTGTTTTTTTATATATATTTTTATGATTTAACCTCGTTGGTGATTTGAAAGCCAAAACTGAATAATGCATGTATATAAATACAAAACATAATTGTTGGCGTTATGCTTGACGCCCTTCAACAGGGATATCATATAAATGCATCTGTAGATATGTAGAACAGATATTTATTTCAAATAGTTATCAGTCAAATAATTTTGATGCTTAATATGTGCATATATTTTTAAAAATTAAAATTGCATTTTTACAATTTTAGTTGCAATTTAATTATAACAAATGTCTAGTATTGAAGTCGAATAATTTATTTTGAATATTTAAAATAATTTTAATTAATAAAATTAATGTTAAATTACTTAAATTTTATTTTTTAATTTTAAAAATTCAACTGTCATATGTAAATTATTGTTTTACAAAAAAAAATATAGTCAAATGTGTTATTTAAATATTTTATATACAATTTTATTAAATTTTTTATGGAATATATATTTCATCTTATAGATTATGATGATTTTTTTACACTCAGTAGTTTCTTTGTGTGTTTAAAAAAAAAAAAAAAAATATGAAATAAAAAATGTATGTATGTTTATAGTACTTGTACTTGCGTACTATAGTCACAATGAATATCATTTTTGTAATGCTTGAACGCATTTAGGTTAAGGGAAAGAGAAAATCTCCCCAACCTTTTATTGATCGCAACGTTTAGTTTGCGTTGTTGAAACTTGTGCAAGATAAATTCAAAAAATATATATAACTTTTATTTTAACTTATAAATTTGTCAAATTTTACAAGTCAATATAAATTATAAATATAAAATAATTATTTTTCATTTTATTTATACAAAAATATAAAATACAAACAATTTTATATTAAAAAAAAAAAAACTGAATCTCATTGCCATTGTATTTCTTTGAAGAAAATGTAAAAAGAATAAAAAATTCATACAACTTGTAAAAGATGAAAAGAATAGCAATAAAAAAAAAAAAAAAAAAAAATATGAAAGTTGACGATTATACCTTTAGCTTTGAAGATAAAAATGAAATGGTTTTTCAAATAAACTTTACAAACACGTATTAACTTTTTTTTTCAGGTTGATTTTTTACCAATATATTTCAAAAAACACACTGGGCAAGTTCAAAGATTTAATTCAAGTTTTGATGTGGTATATTTTTGTCAAGTTTTTGGCACAAAAGTCGAATGATGTCATCATAGAAACGACAATACTATTTGTGGTCCAACATATTAACTCTAAAGAAGGAAACTTGACCCAAGTACTTGAAGGCCAAGACTCTCGGAAGTTGAATAATTTTTTATTCATCAACTTGATTGCCTTGTATAAATATATATATTTTTTAACAATCATAATAAAATTACCAACATCTAATCTGGCATTTAAATCAGGGTCAATAAATTTGTACTTAAAAATTGATTTAAAAAAAAAATACAAAAATATGGCTTGTTTCGAAAACTATCAGAGCTAATTTATAAAAATCTGATTGACTAAAAGTATATTTATAATTTTTTTTTTGTATAAATTTTGTATCATAAAATTCATTTATTAAAGAGATATACTAGCAGACATTTTGAGAAGATGAAGAGTAATGTTGAGTGAATGAGGACCATGATAAAGAATAGTGATTTTGCGGTCGAGTCATTTTGTTCCTTTGAGACAACAAAATATCAAGATGAAGAATACACATTTGCAAAATAAAAAAAAAAAATAATAATTTCAATTTTTTTTTACTTCAATGTAAAATATATTTTTTTGATATTATAAATTAATGATCATTTATAAATTATACAATAGAATGAGAAAAAAAGTAAATTTAAATCATTTCGAAATTTGACTTTCTGTTTAAACCTTCTAAACAATTTGAGGGCCATTTCGTGGATGAATTTTTATTTTTTTTTTTTCAATTCTTACTTATATCAAAGGTTAAATTTTACTAAAGCCACTGGCGGTTTTACAAAACCAGCAGGTACTAATTAGACAAGGTTAACATCTTCAAAGGCTAACTAATAACAGCCACTAAACAAAATATATATTTAAAAAAAAATATAAAAATATTAAATACAATTTTTTTGTGATATATTATTTTGTTAAATTTTTTCAAGATATTTGTTATGTGATACTGAAACTACTCATCATAAATCTTGAAATTTATATAAAAACATTTTGAAGGGAAATATAATCTCTCGAGTAGGAGGATGCATTGGTTAAATCCCGGATGAATTTAACTTTCATTTATATATGATATATTTATTTTTTTTCTATTTTAAATATAATTTTGGTTCACACTGTTTCACATCCACAGTGAATATATTTAACCATGAGTTGTTGTCAGGCATCAGACGATGAGGGCAAAGGAAAAACTAACGCACTATGAGGGGGCATTAAATAACGTGCTTCACGACACTTTCCGGTGGCCAGTAGATAGTTTACAACACATGCATACTCAATCGGTTGATATGACTCATAGACTTTTGCATGGACTTGTAAAAGGGTCGACGAACTTCATTTTGTCCTTTTTTTTTTTATATAAAATTTTCCTTCTTAAACTAGACTATTATACACCTGGGAATTTTTTTTTATTTATATTTTATAGTTTTACCAAATGTATAGCAGTAAAATAATAAAAATGTAATCATTTATATTTTTGTTTTTTTTAAATTTTTTATTATTCAACTATTTATGTGTTTTATTAATTATTTATTTAATTTTTTAAATAATTATATTATTTTTAAGTTTAAAATTTAAATTTATTAGAATTTATTATATTTATTTTGTTGTTATTTTTTTATTAATGTTTGAATGAATTTTAATAATAATAAAAATGATAAATATTATTTTAAAATAATTATTTGTATATTTAAATATCTCAATATTATTGATGTAAAAAAAAATTATAGAAATTTATAATTTAAAAAGGTTAAATAGTTATTAAAATTTTATAAATATATTGAACGATTGCATTGGTATATAATTCCCGTAGGATGAATTTTTTTTTTTTTTTTTTTTACATTGAAATCTATAGACGATTGGTTTTCAAGTCTAGTTCGCCCACTAGACTACTTTTTTAATTTTTTTTTTTTTACTCTAAAACGAACAAAATATATAACCAGACATTCTATGGACCCTGAGCCCTCATTCCTCTTATAACGAATTTTTTTTTTTTTTTTTTTTATTGATGAACGGTATTTCGATTTTGTTACGTTTTATAAATCATGTCTTTTTTTTTTTTTTTTTTTTTTTTTATTGTCAATGTTCATGAGTCACAAAAAATAATAATAATAATGATACAAATGAATCAGAAAGTTTTCGATAAATTTATTATTAATTTGTCTTGCTTTGGATGAATAACCTGATGGTACTATACAAAAATTATTTCAAGTGGAAAAAAAAAATAACTAACTTGAAAAATAAGTTGATAAAAATAAAATAAAATTCATCGATGGGATAATATTTAACAAAGTAAGACTGACTAGATCAAGACGTTCTACAAGTGTTTTTAAAAAACTTTGTAATAAAAATAAAAAATGACGACGACAAGTCACTTTTAATTTTCTTTATACTTTTTTAATATTTTTTATTAAAAATAATAAAATGTATTTTTATTTAAAATATATATTAAAAATTATAGTTTACTATTATTAATTAAATTGAAAAATTTGAATAATATTTTGTTAATCTTCTTCTTGTTTTTATATAAGAAGGACACTTGTCCTTGACCATGCAAAAGTCTGACTTTCTCATGGTCATTTTGAAATTATAAAAAAATTTTAAAAAAATATTAATAATTGAAATTAATACTTGAAACTTTCAAGATAATTATTTTAGGGTGTTTTTTAAATAATAGAAGCATAGAATCATGTTTAGATTGATTAGAAATATTTTTTTAAGCCAACGGGAGAACACATTGAAAATACTCGACTTTCTTGAGTGTTGTCCCAAAAAAAATATAAAATTAAAAAAAATTAATAAAAATTAAAATAAATGCTTGAAACTCGCAGGCTAATCATTTTAGGGTATTTTTTAAATATAAGAAGCATAATATCATTAATAGGTTGCCTAGAAATATTTTTTTTAAAAACCGAATGAGTGCAAAAGTCAGACCTTCTCAAAGTCATTTGGAAATTGTAAAAAAATTTTAAAAAATTAGAAATAATTGAAATAAAGACTTGAAACTCACAGGATAATCATTTTAGGGTGTTTTCTTAATTATCAAAGCATAAAATCATGAATAGATTGATTAGAAATATTTTTTTAAGCCAACAGGACAACACATTGAATATACTCGACTTTCTTGAGTGTTGTCCTAAAAAAATATAAAATTAAAAAAAATTAGTAAAAATTAAAATAAATGCTTGAAATTCGCAGGCTAATCATTTAAGGGTGTTTTTTTAATATTAGAAGCATAATATCATTATAAGGTTGATTAGAAATATTTTTTTTAAAAACCAGATGAGTTGACGAAAGTCAGACTTTCTCAAACTCATTTGGAAATTGTAAAAATAAAAGAAAAAATTAGTAAAAATCAAAATAAATGCTTGAAATTTACATGATAATTATTTAAGGGTGTTTTTTTAATATTAGAAGCATAATATCATTATAAGGTTGATTAGAAATATTTTTTTAAGCCAACGGGACAACACATTGAATATACTCGACTTTCTTGAGTGTTGTCCCAAAAAAATATAAAATTTAGAAAAAATTAGTAAAAATTAGAATAAATGCTTGAAACTCGCAGGATAATTATTTTAGGGTGTTTTTTAAATATTAGAAGCATAATATCATTAATAGGTTGATTAGAAATATTTTTACTATGATCGAAATGACCATGCAAAAGTCAGACTTTCTCATGGTCATTTCGAAATTATAAAAATTATTAAAAAAACGAATAAAAAAAAATATAATTTCATGAACATCTATATATTTTGTTTAAGTACTTTTATCGACCACTTTAATTTACAAAAAAAATTCACCAAACTTTTGTCAACTTTATAAAAAAAAAAATAAATTACAAAAAAAAAAAAAAAAAAAAAAATACTACACAATTATTATAAATAATTTAAATCAAAACTTTTATATGAAATTTTAATAATAAATTTTGTAAAAAAAAAAACAATTATTTTACAATTAATGAAATATAAAATAAAAAATAATTATTATTCAAAAAATAAAAATAATAATATAAAAGTAAATTATTGTTTGTCAAAATTGCATTGTATGTTTAGAAAGCGGATCGTTAGATTTGACATAAGGTCATTTGACAATCTAACACGCATATATTTTGTTCAATTACTCATGAATATAACTGTTAATAAAAACAATGCTTTATATAAAATATATATAACAAAGTTAATTTTTTTACTAGAACCAAACAAGTTTTATCATCAAAAAATTATCATTATTTTGCTATTAATATATTTTTAAAAAATAATTATAAAAAGCTGAGTAAAAATATAATATTTATTTATGTGTGAATATATTTTTAAACTGGTATTTATAATTTAAAAAAAATATATTTTCATATGAGTATTGATCTTTGTGCATAAACAAGATAAAAAAAATATTTATAAGCATATCAATTTGTTAATATGATTGTAAAATAAAATAAATTTTAATTTAGTTATTAAATTAATTAAATAATATTTATATAAATTCAAATGACATTTAAATAATTATTAAACATAAACAAAATCATTGTTTGATAAAAAAAAAATCTGTTGCCAAGTGAAAAAAATTTATCAAATATTTAATAAATAATTCAACTGAAATTTTTATCGAATTAATTATTAATTCTTTTTTTAACTGACTTATTTTTGTGTATAATATTTGAATTTATTGATTTTTTAATATAATTTTTATCATTTATTTATTTGGAATTATTTAATAATTTTTATTTGTTAAATTTGGGTATTAAAAAGTTTTAAGATGGAAGTAATGTCAATGTAAGATTGAAACTCTTGATGAATGATGAGTAGAGATAGTTGAGTAGTAAAATTAGTAATATATATTGTTTGGAAACAAGAATATAAGTGTTCAATATGATTTCTGTTACTTAGAATAGTATATAATATATATTGAATAGGTTTGTATGAAAATACAGTGTTACAGTTTGAATGAAAATTATTTGAATAGAAGCTGTCTATATTCTATCAGAGCATTGATTGTCACTTTTGAAAATCTAATATTATTATCCCAAGTTTGCAGTGTGATACAAAGCTTTGATATTATTTGAAATCTTTTTAAAAATAAATCAATAAGTTTTTTATCATGTAAATTAAATTCAAGTTTAAATTTAAAATGATATAAATTTTATTTAAACAATTAATGTCATTTTAAAATTTTAAATTTAAATATTTTAATAGTGTAAAATAAATCACAAGAAAAATTTAAATTACATTTTAAAAAATTATTTTATTTACCATGAAATAATATTGCCAATAAAAATTTAATAGTTTTATTATATAATGATGCTGTAAATATATTTTTTTGAACCAAAAAAGTTTTTTTTAATGACACAAAACAAAAAGTTACTTACAACTTAATATTTTATCATTTTTTTCTTTAACATTGTAAATTATAATTTATAAATATTATTAAGAAGAAAAATTTATAAATCTATTATTTATTGTAAAAGTTAGGGATATATATTTATTTAAAAAATTGCAATATTTTTTTTATTTTTATATTTTTCATGTCAACGTAAAAGACATCCAGTAAAAAAAAATATATTTGCTGATGAACAATATGATATGTCTCTCTGGAGAAGAAAAAACAAGTGACAAAATATAAAAATAAAAATTGCAAAAAAATATTATAAATTAAATAAATTGTTAAAAGACACGTTTGATTGTATTATTCTTTCACTCAAGTGGTTTTTCATGAGATTGGATCTACAAAAAACCTCTCTCTGTGAATCGAACGATACAAAAAAAAACCAACGTTATTCTCATGAAACTTTTTATTTAATTTTTTTTTTTGAAAAAACCTTTTACTTTACTATTCTTCACCTCATGTGTGACAAGTATATACCAGTATATATTGCAAAAAAAAATGGTAAAATAATAATAAAATTTAAGCAATGCTGAGCCAATTTCAATGAAACAAAAGAATTCAATTTTGACCAATACAAATATCTTGATAAATGAAGCTAAAATAAAATTTAAAAAAAAAATATATAAAATAATAAATTTCTATCAATAATATTTCACTTGAATTATTGTTAAATTTAAAAAAAAAAATTATTATTATCGACATTCTTTCAAGAAATATATCAAAAAAATAATAATAAAAATTTGAAAAATAATTCGCAACTTAACTCTTTTGTAGCTTCTGTCAAGAGCAAAAAAATACAAATATAATTTAAAAAAAAAATATATAAAAAAACATTAAAAAACACGCAAAGTAGCATTTACTTAAACAATAAAAAAAAAAAAAAAAAATTAACAGTGATCAACAACGTAAAATAAAAAATAATTACAAAATAAATAAAAAAAAAGTTTACGAAATTGACCAAGACTCTTATTAAAGATTATGATTCATACATTCATTGAATAAAAAAAATAAAAAATTATTATTGAAATGTAAATGGTACAGTGTGTAGGCGATGATAATAAAAAAATAAAATAAATAAATAAAGAAAGTAATAATTATCATCGAAGGTCTTTGCAATAAATAAACAGTCAACTTGCCGGAACAGTTATATCGTAATAATCAAATAAAACAATATAAGTATATTTAAAATTTTTTAATATAAAAATTATTAAAATAAATAATTTTCCAATATATCAAATTTAAAAAACTTTAAAACTGCCAATTGAAGTTGAAAAATAAATTTTTATATATATAATTTAATACAGGGATGAAAACCAGTTTTGCCACGTAGCAACTTTTATAATGAGATTCCAACAAACGCCTTTGAATGATAATAAAATATAAAAGAGACACGATTTATCAGCTGAAATATATATTAAGATTAAAAAACAAACGAATCTATTTGATAGTTTAACATATGAATTAACTGGACATGTGTGTAAATAACACATAAAAAAACAGATACAAGACTGTTAATATATTTTAGAAAAAAAACTATTTATAACAGTGAGAAATAATAATAATAAAAAATTAAAAAATTATAGTCTTTTCCGGTTTGACATTGTGGTCATTTGGAAAAACGATAAAGCAACAATTTAAAAAGGAAAAAAAAATTAAAGGGGAACTATCAGATTAAATAATAATAATTAAAATAATAAAATAAAAATTAAAAAATACTGAATGTGTTGCGATATCGACTGAAATATTATTTTATATTTTTTTTTTATTTTAATCTATCAGAATTTTAAATCATAAATATTCATATTTTATAACAACTCAACACAAAAGAATTTCATTTGTTTCAAAAATGAATATATTATTTAAAAAAAAATAAAAAATAGATAAGAAATTGTTTTTGATGTAAAAAAATAAACTATCACATGATTAATTTAAATATCTAATCTTTTTTTTGTTTATTTTAAACAATTTTTTTATCTATAAAATTTTGTTTATTTGATAAATTTTTTTAAATATTTATCAACAAAATATTCAATTTTAAAATAATAAAATAATTATATTTGAAGAAAAAAAAAAATAAAAAATGATTTGTTATTATTATGATGAAAAAATAAATATATTTACCCAGAAAAATACGTTAAATCCAAAGATCGCATATTTTAGACAACAGCTCACTTCACTAGTATCCCTTCTGTATTTTCTCGCTGGCATGATGGAAACACATTTATCATAAATTTATAAAATGATAAATTATTGGCAATAATTTACCCACAAATTACCACAAAATTATTCTTCATATGAACAAACAAAAAAAAATTAAAATAAATAAATAATAAAATTGAATTTAAACAATAATCACAATGTCAACACATAATTATTCAATTGTTTTTTTTGTTGTCGTTATTTATACTATTGTCAATTAAATTGTAGTTAAATTTTAATACTAATTTAAATATTTATTATCACAGTTTAATTATTAATATTTATTTGTTGTTTTAATCAGCTGTTCATTGTGAATGTTATATTATTAACTACAGCTATATTTTATAAAGTTAATCATTGTTACTCCAAACGACAACGATCAACGAACTGGTTGCTTTGCTGGACAACAAAATCCTCCAACCAAACACGATTCAGTCGCGTCATTTTCTCCCTCTCTCTCATACAGCCAATGAAACACCATATCATTGCACTCTCTTCTACTCTCTTCTGCTCTCTCCCCCATGCCCTTCGTGTTATATCGTATCAATTCGGTATATTTCGTTTGTTATTAACAACAATCTTATCGGTTGTTTTTTTTGTTTTTTTTTGTTTTTTGTTTGAATAGATATCTCTCCCCCTCAAAGCTAGACAAACTAGACAAGCCTATAAATTGATCATCCATATGAATCTTGAATTTGTTTATTTATTTAACTGAAATTTTGGGGAAATGAATTACTTTGGTTTTTTTGTTCCTAAAGTTATGAGCTGACAACCCAAATGTCATGTTTTAATTATTTAACAAAATAAAAACTTGAAATAGATTATTAAGTTTATTAACTATTGACATATTATTTATAAAAATAAATATTGACTATTAAATTATAGATAATATTGTCTAGTGTTTGGCAACACTGCTCTCTCTTTAAATTATTCATAAATAAAAAAATTTTATTTTCTAATAAAAAAATTAAAATAAATAATTAAAATATAAATTTAATTATTAACTAATAAATAATTATTTTATTTGTTAACTAATAATGCTATAAAGTGCAACAAATTGCAGTATTAAAAAAAAAAAAAAAAAATTGGGAAATAGATAAATAATAATTTTCACTTGCTGCCATCTTTATCAAAATATTTGTGTTTTGATTTTTTTAACCTTAAAAATTGTAATGTTAATGTTATAAATTTTGTATGTTTGTATCACTCTGTTAAATAAATAAATAAATAATTGTATTATTGAATTATCAACAATTAAATAAACAAATAATTGACATTCAAATTAAACATTAATTATAACAACAATGGCTTTGATATTGAAAAGAGTAAGTGTCAATAAATATCAAACAAACAATTCTCAAAAATGTGTTGTTATTATTATTATAATTTGTTGATAAATTTTTATATATAATTAATTAAACAATATTTATTTTAGGCAATACAAAATATACAATTACAATTACCATGTTGGCAAAGATCATTTCATGCAACTGCAGCTCTTGATAAATCCAGATCTGGTCGTTACAGAGTAACATTAAAACGTACAAGACCATTGACATATGAAATGGCAAATAAACCACATTATTTAGCTCATCGTAAATCATGGAATGCCTGGAATACTTGTTAGTTAATTAAATAAATATTAAAGAAAATTATTAAAAAATTAATATTATTAAATTAAATTAAATTATATTTTTCTTTTAGCTAATGTTGAGGGTGGTCCAAGATCATCAGAAATTGCTGTTGAAGATGAATTTATTCGTCGTTTTATGTCTGGTACATGGCACAATATATTTTTAAGTGAATTGTGTATCAAAAGACAACATAATATCATAAGAATTGCTGGTTTAATCAAACAAAATTTAGCAGCAAGAAAATTATATTTTTTAATTGGTTATACACAAGAATTTTTAAGTTATTGGTTGCAAAGTCCAGTTAAATTAGAATTACAATCTGTCTCAAATCCTCAAGATGTTATATTTAAATATATATAAATTAAATCATCAAATTTGTTATTATTTAATAAATAGTTTTGAGGTAATAATTAATAAATATTATCAATCATTTTATATTTTATTTTTATTTTATAATAATTGCTACAACTTGATCATGATGAAAACCAAGCCCACACATACAAATATTGCATTTATTATTTTTTTTTTCAAATTAATATACAGACAGTTTTATAATTTTTTTTTTATCTAGATACTGAAGGACAATTTTAGGTACAATTAGTTTTCAGACGAATTATTTAAAACAGTCAATTGATTTTTTTTTTTTTTTTTTTCTATTTACGAATAGATACATTAAAAAACAAAATTTGTAGATTGATACATGATTTGTACTTTTTTAATTTAAAAAAAAAAAATGCGAGCAATAGTTTGAAAATTATTTGAATTCTTAACAATTCTTCAAATTCAATTAATTTTATTTAAGATGTAAAGATCCACTTCTAAACAAAAATAAATAAAATAAACTAGATAAATATGATAATATAAAAAATATCAGACTACTATTGAAATCACTTTAATATAATAATATTTTCGGTAAGAAAATTAAGTTACTTCATACTAAATGCTGTATGATTTAAATTTTAAATGAAAAAAATAAAAATAAAGACGAATTATGTCTTATTATCTAATTACAATTATTATTTCAAGAATAACATGAAAATATTCTTGACGATGAAAAATAATTTTATTTAATTACGTAATTTAAAAATGGAAAATATTTTTTAATTTTTTGGTCCAATAATTAACTACGTATTCATTTATAAGAGAAAGAGAGTCAAATTTTGTCTTAAATTTTTTTAATGCAAGCTAAATAATAAACTTGATTTTTATTGACTTTAGATTCAGGATAAAATACTAATTGTTTGAATAAATCACGTAATTTAATTATTATTTTTTTTTAAATTGATAATCGAAGAATTAAAAACAATTCAATCACAAGTTGTGCTAATTTTAATTTTTTTTTTTTATATTTTAATGTCTAATTTAAAATGAAACACAAAAAAAAAAAATAATATTAATAATTAAACTAGACAAAATTTATTTTTTCACAATTAATATCTATATTTAATTTAATTTAGTTATCTAATTAAAATTATTTTCGTTTTTTTTTTTTTTTTTTTTTATTTAAATTTATTCATTTATTAATTTTTATTATTGTAATTACAATTTTTTTTATATTTATTAAAGAATAAATTTAACGGAAAATTAATTAGATACTAAATTATATGCAAGTGAGTATTTCACTGATAATAATTGATCATCATAATTCATTGAGCCAATGATTTTAATTTAATTTACTTATTTTTTATTTTTTGTTTACCAAAAAATAAATAGGAATGCAATTTAATTATTATTTATTGATTTATTGATGTTAACAATTGTAAAATAATTCAATTATTTATTTTTATTATTTGATCAATTATTATTTGAAATTAAATACTTGATAATTCATGATGCATTTTATTTTTTTATTTAAATTAGGCCAGACATAAATTACGTTTTATAATTCATTACAATATTTTACCCTATCCATTTACATTGAGTCACTGTATGAAATTAATCTTAACAAATCAATCTACAATTACAGAATGTTCATTAATTAATTAAAAAAAAAAAAAAAGAAAAAAAAAATAAACATTATAATAAAAAAACTACTTTTTTTATTCAGTTGTATTTTATAATTATCTATTTTAATAATTTTTTAAAAAATTATCATTATTTACAATTTCAAATTTTTATTAAATTTCAAAGAAAAAAAATAAAATAATATAAATCAAATCATATATGATGATTTAATTTAAAAAAAAAAATACTAAAATTCATTTTAAATTAATATAAAATACATTATCTAGCAAATAATTATTATTTGCATGAATCAGTCAAAAGTAATTAATATTTATAATTTTCCAACTGAATAAACAAGTAGAAAAATTAGAAAATATTAGTTTTTTTTTTTTTTTTTTTTGTCTTGAATAAAAATGAAGAAAATAAAAAATACTTTTACATAGTAATTGTAATTTAAAAAAACAAAAAAATAATTATTAAAATTATACGAATACGTAAATGTCATTATTACAATACCATGCTCACAATTATACTTGCTACAATATCATTCAATTATCTTATTCATAATTATCATTATCAATATACGTGGCCAATAAGAACAGTTTTGTACTCGCAATGAAATTGTTAAGTCAACTCCAAACACTTCGCACAGCCCAGTATAGCGTATCTTTATTTATTTTAATTATTATTTCGTTTTTTTTTATTATTTTTTTTTTAAAAATACAATTTTTCAATGGATGGCAGCATTTTATAATTTTTTTTTATTGAAAAAATTGACATACAGATTTGTTGTAATGTCATTCAGGAAGAAGCCAGATAAATATATATTTTTTATTTATTTTTTTTGTTTCTAATAAATACTATTTGTTTGTTTTTTTTTTTTTTTCTTCAAATACACAGGGCAAATTATTATTATTTTTTTTGTTTGGTTTTGTTAATGTCAGTATCACAGAGATTTAAACGGAATTTTTTACTTTTTTTTTTTTTTTTTTTTTTTTTTTTTTTTTTTTTTTTTTTTTTTTTAATAGGAAAATAGGTATTTATGCATTATCAAGAACATTTTTAAATATTATTTTGTGATAATAAAAATTATATAAAATGCAATACACTATACATGGGCAAAACGCATTACAATATGGCTCCTTCCATCTGGTCATTTAAAGTAACACATTACTTATTGTAAAATTGTATTTTTATTTTTTTATTTAATTTTTTTTTTTTTTATTTTCTTTTATCATTTTCATCATCTGTGCGGTAATAATTAGTAATTAAACATTTTCTATTGAATGTAAATACTTTGTGAGTTGTTTGACTCAGAATAAAATTTAATTTTATCAAATAATTAGGATACGGTCAATTTGTAAATCGTTATTTTCTATTTTACCATTTTGTTTTTTTTTTTTTTATTATTTTTTTTGTTCACTTGGTTCTATTTTATAACTGTTGCTACCTGCGTGATATTAAACCATTACTGGTTCCTCCCGTTGGTGTCATTTCCAATTCGACTAGTAAAGGAAAGTGATCTAAAAAAAAAAAATTAAATTATAAATATTTTTGAAATTGTTGTTTTTTTTTTAAATAAAATTAATTTATATTATTAAATTACCAGATGGTATATGTGGATGGGGACATCCAACAACTTTATTTTCTCTAAACCAGTCAGCACTGAGTGGACCAAGAAGACCAAGTGGTACCATGCTTTGTTTTGAATAAAAAATATAATCAATTATACCTTTAAAATCAAATCTGTAAAATAAAAAAAAATATTATTTAGAAAATTTTTTAATTATTAATTTAAATTTATTATTATAAATTATATATTTACGTGTAATTTGTATGTTCCATGATATCTTCACTGTATGCTGAAGCAAGTTTAAATGAATGTGTAAATTCATTTGGTTTTTCACATCCAGATATTTTTTGAAGACATGATTTATATGTTAATTCTTTAAAATCACGATGATCCGATGCAACACGTCCAGATGTTAAAAATTCAATTACACCTGTTAATAATTAAAAAAAAAAATTAAAAACAATTTAAATTATTAATTTATATTTTTATAAAAATAATGATTATTTATAATTTAAATATTTAATTTACCAGATTCTGGTAGAGAGTTGAAATCACCACACAATAAAAGTTGAACATTTGAAGAATCTGGTTTATGACCAGGTCTAAATGATTGACCAGCTTGATCAAGAATTGAACGTAATTCATTACTCAACATCATTGTTTGTATCAATTTAACATCACAAAATTCTGGATCCCAATGAATATGAGCAGTACAAACAAGAATTGGTTGTTGTATTTGAGTTGGATCACTTGGTAAACCTTGAAAAAAATTAAAAGTTGAAAAATAGTTTATAAAATTAATAAAATACCTAATTATTAATTTTATAATTAACAAACAAAAATTATTAATTAGAAGCTAAGGTAAAATAAACAAAACAATTTATTTTTTATATTTATTGCATTTATTTACAAGTTGAATACATGAATATAATATATCAATTACATAATTTAAAAAAAATAATTATTACCAGGTCAAAAGAGTTTTACGTTAGTTCATTGGATAAACATTGAATTTTTTTTTAAATTATAAATATAAAAAAATGAAAATATTAATATTAATATCATAAATAAATTTAATTAATAAATACATATTTTTTATAATTTAATTAACACATAAATATTTTGAAAAATTAAAAAAAAAAATTGTAAATATTTATTTTTAAATAAAATAAAATTTAAAAAACTTTTTCCAGGAATAAATTCTTTTTATTTTTTATAATTGAATTAACCCAGTTAAATTTCTTGGAAAAAAAAATAAATAAAAAATATTAATATCACATTTTAATTCCAAAAAATTTAAATGCCCTTTAAAATTTTATGTCCCCTTTCTTTTCTCGGAAATTTAAATGCCCTTTTTTATTTCAATATATTTATTTATTTTATTTTTTTGATAAATAATAATTAGTTACATTTAATTGATAATTAATTTATTCAATTTTCAAATGATTATCTACTTAACTAGCGTGAAACTTTTTTGCCCTGATTATTACAAATAATTTTGTTGTTTAAATAATAATATTAATAATGAATATTAAAATTAATAAAATTAAAATATAACAATCAATGTAAATACACCATAAAGAAGAAAACATGGATAAGCAATAAGAATTTTTTGTTTTTCTTCTCCTGATAATGCTGAAAATAATCTTGATGCTGATAATGTTGCCCATAATACAGCCATTGCAGCAAGTATCAAACCAATAGTTCCTTTGAGACTTGTAAATATACCAAGACCAGCAAGTGCAACAACTGGTAATAAACAATAACCAAGTACTGATGCTACTGAAAATAATGTTATATTACCAGTACTACTCATTAATGATTGTAATATATACATTAATAAACATGATGTCATTGCAAGTCCATAAATATATCCAAAATGTGCTTTTGAACCAGCCAATAATAAAAAAGCAGCAAGTATTAAACAAAATGCACCTGGTCCAGCTAAATCAGTATCTTGCATTAAATAATTTGCATCATCAATTTGTCCACGACGATGAAATGGATTTAATACAGCCAATGTTTTTTGTATTATTCTGTCTGGATCAATTCCAAGTTCTTCTAATAATGGTGGTTCATCTTCTTCACCACCAAATTCAGCAACTAAAATTATATATATTTGATTGTTTACATTTAACAGATGATAATGATGATGATGATTATGATGACATGCAGAATAAACAAATAAAATTATATAAATACATTGTTTAATAAAATAAAATTACAACATACCGTTTTCAAAATCAGCTGGTGCATATGTTATATTACCAGCATAACTATTTTGTGTTGGATCTAAATATGCTTGTTGTGAATATCCAGAATATTCATTATTTTGATCATTAGTATAATTATGAAAATCAAATTGTTGGTTAGGTTGACCAAAACCAATTGGTTCATTGTTAAATTGTGGTGGTGGTGACCAATAATTATCTTGTCCAGTATAACCCGACATTATTTTTTATAATTATAAATTAAATAATTATATAAATTGTATGTTTTTTTTTATATAAGTATATATTTTTTAAAACAACAACAATTGATGACTGTTATAATAATAAACAGTTTGACACCGCGACAGAAATGACGAGACTAAAAACTGTTTTATCACTCATTTAATTTTCATATTAAATTTTTACAGTTTTCTGTAAGAGAGCAGCACAATATACTTTTTAAAACGCAAAATTTATATTTTTATTAATTAAAAAAATATAATAACAATAAAATTATAAATAATTAGCTATTTTTTTTTTTACAAAAAAAAATGCCATAAAATTTCATTTTTTTAATTTCTTTTTTGGAATAATAATATTTTTTTTTTTCTAATTATTTAATTAATTTAATTATAAAAATGCTAATTTTATTCTTCAATATATTAGCAATTTATTATTTTTTTTTTTCAGGCAAATTAATAGTGATAGTAATTTAATTTTCATAAATCCATCAAACAGCTTTGACTGTAGTATTTTTAATGAATACTAATTTAATAATATTTTTTTTAATTATTATTTATATTTGTCAATTTATAACTTTAAAATAAAAAAGCTATTATAAATAAATAATAATAATAATAATAATTTAAAATAATCTGTTATTATTTAAATATTTTCATAAATAAAATTTGACTTGTTTTTTATATCAAAAAAAAAATAAAATAAATAAATACAATAATAAAATGAAAAAATAAATTTCAATATTCAAAGCTATGATAATTTGAATAAGTTAAACCCAGACAAAATGTATTATCTATTTGTTCTATAATCACACCTTTTGAATAACAAAACTTTTTGGTATAAGGAATATTAATTGAACAGTCTTATAGAATTTGCAATATGAAAGTTAAAAGGAGTTTGTCGACCATTATGTTAATAAATCACTGGAGATTAGAATAGATGTTTTTTTTATTTTTAATTTTATATTTTTAAAACTTTCGTTTTTATGCAGTTGTATTATGGATGTAGACATACAACTACTTTTAAAACATCGAAGAAATTGAACTCTTGAATTCGTCCAAAACTCGTAAATTACTTGGCGAATCAATATTTTTAAAAAAAGTGGGCTTTGCAAGAAAGCTCTTATCGTTAAAACGTCTGAACGGTCCTGTCGTTTCTTGTAAAATATCCAACATTATTTTATTTTATTTTTTTTTTTTACATATATAATTCAATATGTCATTGTAGATTGAAACTAAGAATATAAAAAAATATATAAAAATATATATACTTGAAGATTTCTAGGTTTTTTTTTTTGTCAGACAGTTTGATAAGTGAATCAATCAATTTTAAATTAAATACCTCTTAAACTGTCAAAGCTAATTTTTTATAATTTTAATTAATCAGTATATAAAAAAATTTATTTACAAAAGAAAATGTTAATCAATGCTTCTAGTTAATCAAAAAAAAAAAAAATAAATAAAATTTATTTACATTTTTTTATCAATCAAAATATTTAGTAAAAAAAATGTCATTATTATAATATTAATTACTTTTATATGATAAATAAATATTATTGAAAAATTGAGATAATTAATCTACTCATTAAAAATTATCAATACATTAAAAAAAGAAATATATTTGTATATTAACAATGCAATTTGATAAAAGCTTTTTAATTAAAATAATTTTATTATTATTAATTTATAATAAAAAAAAAATATATTTTGCTTGTTAAAATAATTTTAAATATTATTATTATATTTATATATTTATTTTTTGTAATTTAATATTTTATATTTTGATAATGGCTTTTGTTGTGTGTATTAATAATTAATATAAAATATCCATTACGTTATTTTTTAATTTTGATAATAAATCAATTGGGTGATTAGTGGAAATATAGTGATTGATAAATAGATATACAATAATACTGTTGTGAATAATGTTGATGTAGAGATGGATTAAACTAAAGAGAAGATCTATTCCTCTCATCTCTGATAGATGTAAGCTTTGACCAAGCCGCTTATAGACCTATTGATTAATTCAACAACTTGATTTGTCTCTTCGTTACCAATGATTCGAATACGATAACCCTATGGCAAATGCAAATTTATATATACGTATATCTTTGCAGTTAAACATATATATATATCAAGAGATACAAGTAATTGAGATGACACAAGTGCAACATGCCAATTGTTACCATCTATTATTGCATGTTTATATTTACAATTTAACATTCAAATTTTATCATTATAAATATCAAATAAATATTCATTTTATCAATGATAAATAATTTTTATATAATTATGCTTTAAAAAATAGATAAATATATGAATTTTAAATTCAAAAAATTCAAAATAAAATTGAAAATAAAAACAACATTATGAAAATGACATTTATATTTTTTTTAACAAATATATATATATAATTTAATGATATATTTATTTATTTATTTTTTATACAACAAGTATTTATCAAACGAAAAAAATATTTTTGCATTATACGCGTATGCAGGATAAATTTATTGATATACATTTATGAAAGTGTTAAAATAAAAAATAAATAAAAATTCTGATATAGGGTTTGTTGTTGCGGTGATTGCGTGCCAATGAAATAGTATAAGATATATTTTTTTTAATTTGTGGTATCATAAATTATTTACGATCACTCGTTAATTGACTTGAATTACAGAAATGCGTATCTTGGAATTCTCGTTATAACTATGAGTAAAAAAAAAAAAATTATTCAACATATCAAGAATAAATATGAGACGAATATTGTTAATAATATTTTATTTATTAATTTGTGCATTACTGATATTTTATTTAATTTTAAATATTATCAGCAATATAATTATTATCATCATCAGATTGTGTATTCATTTTTTTTTTAAATCATCTGTAATTTATTCTTTAGAATTTTCTTTATAACGATTTATTTAATTACCATTTTTTATTTATTTTTTTATGATATTATAATGAATTGCAATCGAGTTCTTCATCAATAAAATATATGATTATTGATTAACGATAGAGTCATCAATGAAATCAAAGAAAAATAATATAATTTTTTTTTTTTTTCTTCAATCAGTACTTGTTTGAATACTGATTAAAAAAAATGATAAAATATTTGTTTTTTTTTTTTTTTAAATAATAAATAAATATACAATTTAATTTATTATATACTTTTAAATATTTTTTTTTTTAAATATTTATTTTAAGTAATTTAAAGGTATATATTATTTACTTACCATTATCCCAAGCTGCCTCAGTTGTACGAAGTAAAGCAGCTAAACCGATGTTATCTTTTGGCATAACTCTGTTCAACATGTGATCAGAACCTTCAGCATTTGCCATTGCAAGCTGATTAAATTCAACCAAGTGCTCTTTTATCAGTGTAAATCTGTTAAATAAATTTAATTTTTTTAATTTTAAAATATACATCAATTTTGTTTATATTGTATCAATATAATAATAAATTTATAAAAAAATTTTAAACTATTTTATTTGTATTTTTTTTTTTTCCTTTAACACAAACAAGTTTTTCAATGATTGTGATAAATGTCTGTATATAGATATAGATATTTATTTTTTTTAAATTTTATCAAGTAACATATTGTTAAGTTTATATTGTAAATTTAAGTCAAAAATTCAAGTTGGAATATATACAATCATATCACGTATCACATCCGGAATATAATCGCGTTTACCAATGTGTTGCACGTAAGCCCAAAAGTACTTTTTCGTGCCGATTTTACTATAAAAAACTATCCATCTTTTCATTTTCATCGATTTAATATTGAATGAAATATATATTTATTTTATTTTTCAACACTTTTAAATATTTCAAACTTAAAAATATATACGATTGTTTAATTAATCAATATAAATAAATTTTATAAAAAAAAAATATTAAATAATAAACTTTGAGAAAATTTACGTCATGAAAAGCTCCATGTACTTTTTTTTTTTTATTTTTTATATTTTAACTCTATGATTAATCACCTATATTTTCCCTTGTCAGATATTTTCTCAATAAATTTTTCTTCAACAATAATTAATTATAAAATAAAACTAAATCAATTTACCATTAATTACTCGTTATCATAATGATTTTTTTATTATCCAAAAAAAAAAAAAAAAAATTATAATAATAACTCACAAGTAAATTGATTTATATTTACTGTCAAAAAAAAAGTGCATGATCTAAATGTTGGAAAATTAAAAAAAAATTACAGAATGTTGATTTTTCTCAACAAAGACAAGTCAATTTGTATTTTGGTTGTTTGTGCTATTATTAAATCATTTTTAAAAAATACTCGATTAAGTGTATTGATATTTATATAAAAATTATTTAAGATCAAATGATACCGAGTTTCAAGATATAAAAAAAACCGTTACATTATTGTACAAAAAATAAATATTTGCGATAGAAAAAAGATGATGATAGAGTGAGGTGATAGTTAAACATTGTAACCATGTTTTTTTATATATATTTATAATATTTTTTAAAATTTATTTCTTTGTATAAAAGGTAAATTTATATAAAAATTGGCACAACAATATATCATGTTAATGGTCTCATATATATTTTATACAGATTCGATAACCCGTGGGCAATGTGCCTAACAAATATCACAAAATGGACTTCAATTGCATCGCGATATTGAAAATAAACGCGAGCCCAAAGTTAAACATACTATGATATGGTCACGTGCATCACGTATATATATTCCCTTGGCGATAAAATATATATATATACAATGGATAAGTTAATGTAAATTGCTTCGGGGGCCAACTGTGAAATAACCATATGAAAATGCAACAATATATATATATAACACGATAATATTAAAATAAAAAATTAAAATTGTCGCATTATCAATACCATTTGTATCATTTTATTTTTTATTTAGAAATAATAAATATATATTTATATCAACAAGAAAAAGTAAATAATATAAAAGATAACAACAAAAAAAAAAAAATTATTGACTGAAAATTATTATAAAAATAATTAAAATTGAGATAAATTAATTTATAAAGATTATTGTTATCAAATTTTATATTTTATGTTTATTTTTTATATCTCTGACAATTTACTGAATTAATGTTTTTTATTTTTTTTTATTCATTTGTATGATATCATAATGAAGTGCAATAGATGTCTTTATCAATAAAATCTTTTGATTATTGATTAACGATAGAGTCATCAATGTACTCAAAGAATATAATAAAAAAATTCTATATATTTAATAAAAACTTGTTTGAATATACTGATTGCAAAATGATAAAATTTATGTGATTATTTATTTTATTTTTTTTAAATAATTTTAAAATAATATACTTTTATGAATAAAAAACTTAATAATCAATTTTTTTAAAAGTTAAATTATTAAAATTACATAAATAAGTAATAATAAAATTTTTTTTTTTTAATATAATTTTTTATGCTTAAAATAGTAAAGCTCTTTGCATTATTATTGATCACAAAAGAAGAAAAAAATATATAAAATACCTCTTGGGAAAAAAAAAATCCACACACACGTTTAAAAATAAAATAAAAAAAAAATTTTTTCTTGTATTTTTTTATTTGGAATTTCCCTTGAGTAAAACTCTCGTTCGAGTAAAATAATAATGTTCATATTGTTTAGAAAGTGAAATAAAAAATAAATAAATAAATGAATAAAAATAAAAATAAAAAAAAAAAACTTATACTAAATAAAGTGGATAAAACTAAGAGAATAAAAAATAAATTTTATTATTTTTTATTTTTTTTTTAACTTACTTTGCTGTTCTATAAAAAATTGCACATCCATCAACATATTTTCTATCATTTTCAGCCATTGTTTTAGCACGTGATTTTGGTGAAAATATACCATCATAACCATCAAGTTTAAGTTCAGGCAAAAAGTAATTATAAAATTGATCTGTTTCAACTTCTTGTAAACTAATTAAATCAGCAGCATAATGACGTATTTCTTCAAGAATACCTTTTTTACGATATTCCCATTCAAGTGCCCAACTTGGACAATAGCCATACATTTGACGTGTTGCATATTTGTCACATAATACATTGTAACACATCACAGTAAAAATACCTGAAATTAATTAAAAAAAAAATCAATTAAAAATTATATTAATCAAATTAATTTATATATCAATTATTTACAAAATAATTTGAGATAAATAATTGTGGTAATTAAATTATAATTTAAATAGTAAATTTATATAAAAAAATTTTAATTTTTTAAATGTTTTATTTTAGATTTAAATTTTAATAAATCTCTTGATTTTCCAGTGAAATATATAAAATGACTACTGTGCAGTTGGATATCTTTTGCCAATAGCTATTTAGAATATTGTAGGTGTGCAATGAGAAATCCAGTTAATTCGTATGCATCTGTATGTATAAAGATAAACATTGAACTACAAATAGATAATAGAATCAGTGAGATGGTATTAAAATTATTTCTATCTCACTTTTATTAAAGAGGTTTTGGCTCAGAATTGTTAGACCAGTATGTCTGTTGATGGTAAAATGGAAGTTTAATGTTGAAGCAAGTTGATGCTAGACAACTTGCTCAACCACCATTCAATTCTCATTCCAATAATTTCTTGGCTTTTAGTATATATATTCCAATAAAATTTTACCAATTCAACAATTTACAGGTCAAAATCATTCAATAATTTTTTTTCTTTTTTTTTATATAAATTGATTAACAATAGGCCAGAATGTTTGTCAGTGAAACTGGTCGACTGAAGGTACCATTTTTACATTAGCTATATTTTTTTATTATTTTTAAATATTACAAAAAACAAAACAAAGACAATTATGAATTTTAAAAACGATGATCAATGATATCAGCTATAATTAATTTATAATTTTTAATTAAAAAATTAGAAAAACCAATTGACACTTTTGTTGCTTAATTAATTTTTAAATTTATATTCAAAAATTAAATATTTTGTTTAATTTAATTTTTTAAATAATTATTTTAAATCTGTAAATTTAATATACTTTTTAAAAAATTAAATTAAATTTGACTTTATTGTAATTGAATTTGCAAAAAAATAAAATAAAAAAGGAGCAATAAAAATTTTTCTATCAATAAATTCAATTTTCAATTGGTTTAAAAGTAATTTAAACAATATAACATTCGTATTAAATAAATATTTTATCGTCAAGTTTAAATAATATAACATTGACTGTGCCAGTGGCACTTTATCGGCACTATTCGAGTATGAATCAGTATAAAATATATAAATGACAAAAGATAGGCTAAGAGGATCAGCATAAAGTGAGCTGTCTCAGTAATGTCGTGAAAATGTCTGCATAAATTTTATTCAATGTGACAAGGACCTCAGTACGACAGTTATACTTATTTTATATTATTTTTATATATATATTTTTCAGATTTTAAAATTCATCGCAGTATTGACTCAATTTTAAAATTTACTTGTTTAATTTTTTTTTTTTTTGAATATATAAATTAACCTGTTGATTGATAAATAATTTATTTAAAAAAAATTAAACTTAATTTACTTATAATTTAGCTGATAAATATTAAAACAATAAAATTATTTTAATTGAGTTTAAATTTACAAGTAATATTAATATTTATATATATATCTCAGTTAAATGGAAAATTATATAAATAATTATATCTGCTTGATTAAAAATTAAAAATAATGTAGACTTTATTTTGATACTTGTTGATGTAAATATCATTCAAATAATATAACAAAACTCAATAATTTTAATAAAAAAATTGATGAATACATCAAGAATATAATTAATATAAATTAAATTATTTATATTTTCAAGTTGAATTTACTGATATGAATCAAAATGACTTACTCTTACAGATTCACTTGTATGATCGTGTTGGGAATACATTATATTTTGTCTTGATGTTGCGTGAGATATTCAATGTTAATAGACGTTTTATATTTCATCCATTTTTTTTTAAATCATTAAAAAAAAAATCTTATACATAAATACATAAAACTAGTGGTAGACAGTTATTTATTGTCATATATACCTCGTTAATATTTCTTATCGTAAAAAAAAACAAATAAAATAATAAACAAAATTATTTTAAAAAAAATTGAGTATTATAATTTATTTTTGTACTTTTAAATTTGTAATAATTATTAAAAATATTTTAATTAATTTATTTTTTCATAATTTTTATCGAAAATCATTTTGACTGTATATATATTGAAGAAGACAATCGATAATTTAAAATTATTAATCAGATTTTTTTTTAAACGAGTTAATGCATTCGATCAATTTTAAAATTGTATTCTTAAATTGGATAAGTGAAACGATAAAAATACGTAAAGTTTGATATCGATAAAAAAATCGTTTTAAATTGTGATAATATCTATGATCACTTTGGAGTTTTCTTGATTAATATATAACTATATTTATGAATGTATATATAAACTCTTGAAAAGAGCTTTTTTTTTTTATTTTATTTTGTTCATTTGAAACCACCTGGTCTTGCATCCTATATTGAATTCCACTGAACATCCAAGATTATTTAACAAAATCACTATATAAAAATTTATTTAATTATTTATCTTTTTTATTTTTAAATATTTTTTATTCTCTATTCATTTATGCATTTTCATTGGATCTAGAATTTCAATTAAAATCAGTAAACAAAATATACTAAAATATTATACAAAAGAAACAAAAAAAAAAAAAAACGAAATTTCTACCTTTTTCTTTTTTAAATAAAAAATATATACTAAAAAAAAAAATTATTTGTATAAAAAAAATGTCAAGCAACAATAGGGTGTATAAAAATGAAAATAAAAAAAAAATTAAAGAACAAAGAAGAGTAAAAAATTTAAACTAGTTAAATGAATTTAACTCGAGATTGGTCTTTTGTTATATTACCCTTTTGAGTGAGTCTGGATGGAACCAAACATCAGCCATGTGTGCAATATTGAAACGGAAATCGAATAAAAATTGAATAAAAAATAAAATGAATATAAAAAAAAAAAAACAAAAAATGATGATAATAAATGCAGTTTGTGTATTCAATGCCTAGAAGTTTCCTGTTATAATCAATTTTTCTCACTTTTATTTTTCATCAACAACATCTTGTTACCGGTTGGTACCACACTGATGTCATTTGGACAGGAAATAAATAAATAAATATAAAAAATAAAATAAAAATCAAGGTAGCCTAATAAGATCACGAGTTCACTCTGAGTTCAAAGATTGCTATCAGATAATGAAGTTGTTTCGCATAAAAAATAAAAAAAACTAACAATTCAATTGATTGCCAAACAATTTATAAAGAAAATATAAATAAAAAATATATGTATATGTAAAATTTCAATTAAATAAATTAAGTAAAATTAATCAAAATTGTATTTTAATTTTGTTAATTTAAATATTAATTAATAAAAATAAAATTGTATAAATTATTTTTATAATAACTTTAAAATAAATAATGTATTTTATCAATAATTAAAATATTAATACGAGAATTAAACAAGTTTTATATTATAAAAAAAAAAAAAAAATTTACAAGACAGTTGTAAAATATTAAACTATTAACTTAAAAAAATTATTAATGAAAAATATGTGTGTAATAATTTAAAGTATTTCAACAATTTAAAAGAATTACTTGAAATCAATCTGTGTCAAGAAAAGATAATATGTTTCTGTCTTATCTTTATGTATGAGTGTCATTTATGCATACTATTTTACTTTGTCATTATATTGTGGTAATAAATATTCTACACTGTTGTAAATTTGACATATAATAATTTTACATGAGTAACATCTGTGACATTGAATGACTAAATGCCATTGGTGTAGCTTCTGGATACAGTAGTATTTTGACTGAGCATAATGAACAAGTTTTATTTTTAAATATATAAATATATAATTAAAATTTTTTATTACAATAAATTGTCTGTCGATAACTATTTTATTCAAAAAAAAAAAATAAAATAAAAATTGTCTTGTTAAAATATAAATACTGAGAAGAACTACTTGATTTGTTTAGAAAAATTATAAAAATAATTTTCAATAAAATATAAATTGTTTAAAACTAAAAAATCAAAGTTATATTTGAATTTTTTTTTAATTTGAGTATTTAATATTTTTATTATTATAAATCTTGACAATTTTATAGTTAATTGGTTAGTTTAGACCATCTGCTGTGTTGTACATTTAACTGGATATTATCAGTTAATTTAGTGTCATTTTGACGTAAATTCATGCTCATCAATGTTTTTTTTTTTTTTTTTTTTTATTTTAAAACTATTAAAATATCATTTTCTATTTTAATATACCGTTGATGTAAGTGAAAAGTTTTTTTATTATTTTTTATTTATGTATTTTATATAATTTATGTTTTTATTTTTATATTTTATTTTTCAATGAAAATATACAGAGTGTAGTGTCGTTTATATCGACTCGATAATTTATAATAGAGTAGAAAAAATATAAATAAATAATTGTGTGGTATATCATGTCTTAATAGTTAAATATAGCATTGATTTGATGATGCAAACGTGTTGATATTAAAACCACAGGAGGGAAAACTGTCATGATTGATTCTTCATGGTTAATTTGAAATGAAATTTACGCTTTATTTCATCAATAGAGATATTTTTTTTTTCATAGATTTTTATATTTTTAATAAAATTTCAAATACATAATAATGAATTGAAATTAAATACAAAAAAATATTCCGGGATTTGTGGCAATTACGTTCTGATTTAGAAACAACGAGATTGTATTCATCTCAATTGTTTCTATGCCAGAAAATAACTGCCCCAAATCCTGTTCCACGAAAAAATGTCTATCCTGTGTAGTTGGATAAGTATCATTTATAATTTGATTAATAATAATGTAGATTTGAACCAGATAGTCATCAGCCTTATCAATACTGTATCAACCTTGTCTACTCAACCACTGACTCACTCGATATTTAATTATCAATTATGATTATCAAAAAACCAATATTTAAAAAAAAGTAATATGAAAAATAAAACCATAAAAATATTCTAAATACACTGATAAAAAAATTATATAATAATAATAATATCAATGTCAAATAAATAAATAATAATTCAGCAATAATTAATTTTTTTATTTCAAATAAAAACTTTAAATTTTAATAAAAATTGATGAATTAAAAAAAAAAAAAATTCTCTGTCATACATAAATACTCACTTGACTTGAGTAATATAAAAAATAAAGTTTAACCTCGAATAACCTTATGCAAAAAAAAATATATATCCTCGGACATGCCAATAACTCTAAACTTGAAAAGTAAAAAAATTTTTTACTACAAAAGTTTTCAATAAAAGTACTTGCAGATACTATAACCATTGGTTAACCCATAAATTTTCTAAAAAAAAAAAAAAGTTTTTCTTTAATTTTTTATTTTAATATAAGAAAATCGATTTCTATACTTTTTTTCTTTGTTATTTGTAGAAGAAAATTCTTTAATTATTAGCTCAAAGAATTAATTTTACTATAAAAAAGTTTTATGGTAAATAAGAGTCATTAATTTTCAAATGAATATATGACATGTTGGTTTCATTATATATTCAAAATAGTAGATTATTATTTAAAGTACGTAGTGTTGGTATTAATATTTAATATAAATGAAGATGCATTATAAATAATGAATAGCATAAACTATATAAATATATTTACAATTAATTAATACAATATGTTTTGGAAAAGTGTATGGATTGTCTGAATCATGTATCGAAGCATAATCGTCTTGTCTGCATATAGATTTTGTGATGGTAAATGATCACAACATTTTGTGTAATAAATTTACTGTGTTGCAAATGTGTATGCAGTTGTTGCAAGGCCAAAAGGGCCAGACCATCATTATCATCTTCATCACCATCATCACCATCATCAGCATCAACACAGTCACCAATTGAAAGAGAGTCGTTATACTCAAGGTAACGAACATCAACAAAGATTATTACGTATCAATTTTTTTTTCAATTTTATTTTTTTCTCATAAAACCTTTTTTTTTTTTTTAACCAACAAATATTAATAACATCAGTGTTTCGCACGAGTGATTACATTTGCTCTGCATTTGACTACCAATGTGGTTTATTAAAGTTATCACACATTTTTTTATATAAATATCAATAAATTTATATATTTTTTTTTTGGTTCATGCTTCAATAGTTTTAAGCATATAAAATATATGTCATAATAAATCATTACTTGTCAGAATAAAATATATTTATTTTTAAATTAATATAAATATCATCATAAAAATTTAAAATTTTGACTTTTGATAAATAATTTATTTAATATATTTTAGTTTATTTTTAATTTATGATTTTAAATTATATTGAATAAATGCAATGCATATATAACTTTATCAAAATATTTTTTAAATATAATTTTTCCTCAATATAAAATATGATAGAGAATAAATATATGTACAATTGTTGAATACAGTTTCTACAGTAGAGCAATAAATCAGATTACCAATGCTATTTGTATTTATGCTGACTTGGTTTTTATATAATTTATTTATTTATTATCATAAGAAAAGTAAAATAAACTTTATAGATATTCGTGTGAACTGCAATCAATATATTTCATCATCTTGATGAATTCGATCCAGTATATATGAATTTTTTATTTTTCAATGTACTTTCTAATTCAATATAAAATATTAAAATTTATATTCAGTGTAAACTTAAATGTATATTGTAAAGATTACATCTGTATAAATTTTTTTACCATATAATTATCATTTTTAAATTAAAATTTCAAAATAAGCCAAATCAAAATTTTTGAAGAATAATTTTTATAAATTTCAAAAATACAAATTTATATATAATATTCAAAATAAAATAATCATATATTGATGTTTGAATAAAAGATAACTAAATTCTTAATTATAACAGATTTTAAATGTGATATTCTTGCATGATTACCAATTAGCTCTGGTAGAATATTATTATTACAAAATCATTAATGGGTAGCATATACTGGTAAACTGAGTTATTGACCACTCCAGGCATTTATCCGTTACAAATTTCTGTTGTACATAAACAACAATATACATATATAAACTTGCTTTATGTATTGTTAGTTATGGTAATCAAATGTGTTGAACATCTTAATATATAAATGCAAAATATATATTGACAATCATTAAACATCTCTTCATCATTTTGTACCTTTTCAACTTCATAAAAATCAAACAACAATTTTTTAATATTTTTTTAAATAAATATTGATAACAATTTCGTCTTAATTTTTTTTTATATAAATATATTTTTAAATACATAAAATGCTACTGTATATTGATTTGATTTTGTCAGAATTATTCGATGTATATACAATATGATATGACGACGTTAATTTCCGTTGAATATTCAATGAATATGAACACAACTTTGATATCATCCATTGTATATACTATATGATTGAATAAATTTTGAATACAGTTTAATAACAAACCTATCATATTTAAAATATATATATATATATTCTGATAAAATTTATGTTAACAAATGTCACTTTATATATCTATGTTCAATATACAACTGATCAAAAAAAAAAAAATAAATAATAATCAAATTTTCAATATATTATTGAAATATAAAAAATTAAAATATAAATATAAAAATAGTCACTGAAATATTCGATTAATGTAGTTCAATAAATATATCTGTATGTCAATGTCAATAATATTTGAAAATATAGTGATTCACTGTGAGATTTTTAAATGTTTTTGGCATTTGAAATATTATACTGTGATTGATTGACAATGTGTCTGATAAAAATGAATAATTTTAAAATTTTATTTTTTATATATTTTTTTTAAAATGATATATATTTTTTATATATTGAATTAAAATTGTACTGATTGTTGATTAATTGATGATGATTTTAATTTGTAATTATACTAATTATATTTATTTAAAAAATTAAATTTTAAATGATCAATTTAATTACTTACATGTTGGTCGAGTTCTGTTGGGTCTTGTCAATGGTATCCATGGTCTCTGTGGTGGATGATTTGCAGTCACTGAAATACAAAATAACAAATAATGTCAATTATAAATACTAAAATAATTTAAATCAAATAAATAAAATTACTAAATTGTAATTATTTGCAATTAATTGTATTAATTAATATTTGATTTGCAAATTAATTTGATAGATTTTATTTATTTAATTATTTATTTTTATACACAAATTAGTTTGCATAATGTTTATGATAAATAAATAAATAAAAAAATAAAATATATTTATATTTAAAAAATAAACTAATAAATTAAATATATATTTAAATATAAGTTTTATTATTTTATTTTATATTTTTAAATTTAATCAAAAACTTTGAGGTAAAATAAAATTAATAAAAAAAAGTTTAAGTAGCTTTTTACGATCAGTCAGTGCATATATGATATATATTTAAATATATTTATAATCACCCTTCAACATGCAAGCACCTTTCAAATAATAATAAATAAATAAATAAAAAAAAGTCAGTTATAATTAAATTCAAAGTATATCACGAGTCATAATAAAAATTTAAAAAAATAAAAAATAATAAATTTTTTTATATTATTTTTTCTTTTTTAAAAATTGAAAATTTAACTAAAACTTTAAACAAATATCATATCCATAAATGTTAATTTAATATCATAATTTTAGTAAAATACTAAAAACCCCATAACCAGTATAATGAGATGGTAAAAGGGAGAGCATATCTAATGACTCCTTGAAAGTCGCATTAACGACTAGTCAAGTCTCTTCTGCGTAATTCAACCTTGACATAAATGAGGGTACATTAGATTTTGTACGTTGGTTAAAAAGAGGAATAAGTATAGTCATTATAACACGGATCTTTAGTTTTTTATTTTTTTTTTTTCTTTCAATATGGCAATATTATACCAAGAATAAATATCATCAAAATTAACAATTCAAAAATCTTCTTGTCATCATCATTATAACACATATATCATATATATTTTACAGTGCAAGTTAAATAAATCTTTGATATTTTTTTAAAATATAAATATTCATCAATGTCAAAAATTAAAATTAAAAAATTACACTTGTTCATTATATATTGTAGTGGACAATATGAATAAGTTATAAAATTTTTTTTTTTTTTTAAATTTTTATTTCTTTAATAATTAACAATATATATAGGTACATTACAAAATGTCTAAAATATTTTAAACTTGAATTTCTAATTATCTAAACACATATACATCTGTATTTTATTATTAATTAAACTTTGTAAATTTGATGAATATATATTATGTATTTTGAGTATGTCGATATGAAACTGGAGATGAAATAAATGTTGAATATACTCATCAACGTTAACAAGAATAACTGTTTAATCGTTGCAAAACTGTACAAAAGTGTATAACAAGGATAAAAATAAATGAGAAATAAATGAACATACAAAATTTATATATATACTCAGATTGTATAGTTAATGTTACCAAACTCTTTTGATAACTATATATTCATTATAATTATTTTTCATTGTTTCTTTTGTTATTAAACATCAAGCATTGTCATAATTATTTTAATAAAATATGCATTTGCATAATTAAAACAACCCTATTATGTATAATCAATAAAAAAATATCCTCCAAATTTCATTTAAAAATATATCCAATTACATTAACATGTAAATCAACATTTTTTTTTTTTTTTTTTTTATATTGAGAAAAAAATTTATAAAAAATATATGTAGTTTATTTTGTAAAATCTGTTAGGGATGTTGATAAAACGACAAACACCCTTAGAAAATTTATTAGACACAGGAAATGGGGTAAAATTGCCTGAAGGAAAGAGACTCATGATACCCGTGGGACAATCATGAAGATTACGTAGGCGACGACGACGTGAGAGTTAAAATGAGATGATCCATAAGGACTAAGACAAAAAATAAAGAGATGAAAATGTACGTGATACTTTAGTTGATCCCAGTGTGATTTTGGCTGTCATTTTCTTGCACTTTATTCTATGTATATATATTCCAGATGGTTTTATAAGTATATATATATTTCAGAGATTGGTTATGTGCCTTGGGCAAATTCTAACACAGATTGAGCGGTCAATTCAAGCAAGAAGGACCATAATAGTATGAAGGGTTGTATGTATATGATGGAAAACTTTTGTGAGATTGTTACTTTTCTTGTTGCCTCAGGTAATTCACATATATACATACAAATACTAAGAAAATTAAACCATCAAAAGTAATTTTGAAATGCCTTCAAGGTGTGTATGACGTAACTTTTGTTAAACCATCAGTTTCAATATGACCTACATTAATTTAATAATAACTACACTGTAATTATTAATCTTTTTTTTTTTTTTTTTTTAAATTAATTTAATTAGTATATGTATATGTGTAGGTGGTGTTTAAATATTAAAATATTTTTCAATTTATATAAGTAAAATGTCAATAAAATATAATTTAAAAAAATATCAAAAAAATTAGAATTTTTTTTAAAATTTAAAATTTATTATAATAATAGTGAAAAGAGTAAAAATTGAATTTTTAATTTTGCAAAAAATTTAAAAAAAAGACATATGATTTTTAATTAACTCGATTCAAGCATTTTGTTGTATTTTTTTTTCTAAATTCTTGAATCTTTCGAGTAATCTTGTGAACTATAAAGTGAAGACTTGATTGCCTAGATAAAACTTGTCTTCCACATGGGTCTTCTTTTGCCTTGTCTCTTTTATCTTTTTTGTATATATAAATATACTTTTTTACTAACCTCACTAATCTTACTGATAAAATGGTCTGCATACTGTACAAACCATTTAAAAAAAAAATAATAATAATATAACAAATTAAATTAAATTAAAGGAAAAACAAAAATCCATAAATTATCAAAAATAAAAAAAATAAATCTCCATCAAGTTTTAAATATTTCTTTATAAAATTCAATTTTTTTTATTTAATATTTTATATATTTAAAATTTTTTTTTTATAATAATAATGGTATTAATAATAGTTAAACTTTTGTTATAGTTTGTCGTTTTAAAGCATGTAATTCAATGACTTTAATAACTTTGATAAAAAAAAAAAAAAAAAAAACTTGTCTAGAACTTTCTTTTATAAATATTTTATTTTTTATTATAAATTAATTTCCATGAAAAGTAATAAAATAAGTAAATACCAGAGAAAATATTTGTCGATATGATGCAGATGGTTTTTTTTTTTTTTTTTAATTTATTTATATGACCTCGAGACATTTGATATTTTTTTCATCGAAATCAGAGACTTAATTAAGATATCGGTAAAATTATTTCAAAGAAAATCATAAAATATAAAAATTATTAAAACTAGTTGGCCTATATTAATTTATATATTTTAATATCCATATTTCATGTAATAATTCTACAAGACTTTTATATATAAATATTATTTAAAAAAAAAAAAAAAAATATCATATATATTTTACTAAAATTCATGAGTCGATGCTAAAAACTTATCCAATTATTTTCAATATATATATTTTTTTATATTACAAAAATTTTTTTCATTTAGATTATGCAGTACATTTTATGATATAAAAAATAAGTTGAAATAAAAAAAAATAAACTTGCAAAGTTGATGTTAATAAATAAAGATGGGATATTAGAAAATAAATTAAAAGTTATATAAAATTTAAAATAAAAAATATGAAATATTCAAACAAAAAAAAAAATTAAAAAAAAGTACTTAATAAATGAATTATTGAAAAATAATAATCTTTAGGTAATTTAATATTAATTATATATAAATTAACAGTTAATATTGTATAAATTTCATTGCCATTTTAGAGTAATCCTATAATCGGTCCAAAGAAGCTCCACAAATAGCCACTATAAAATACTGTCATCTTGCTAAAACTTTGTAATCCTCTTGAGACTATCAATTAACTTTTTTGTTTTCATTTCATTTTATTTAATTTTTTTTTTTTCATTTAACTTTAATTATTTGATTATTACTCTAAAATACTTAAAATTGCATTGAGTTTACACTGAGATTATTTCATCTATATACTAAGTTTAAGATTGAACAACTTTAAAGTACTTTTACCTTAAAAATACTAAATAATAAAATAAAAATATATAATATTAAAATAATATAAATACATATGAAAATAAATAAAAAATATTATCTAACAATTTCATATTTATATAAAAAGTTTTTCATTTTATTTTTATACAAAATATAAAAGAAAAAAATAAATTACATATTTTTATTTATTATAAATAACATAAAGGATATCTTGCTGAATTTCAATGATTATTTTCAACATAAAAAAAAAATACAAAAAAATAAGAAAAAAAATGTATTACCAAGTTGAATTACATGTATAATGACTTTCTTTTTAAAAACGACCAGATTTTTATCGAATATAACTTTTATGAGGGTAAAAAAAGGTAAAGGTCATAGTTGAGTGATAAATTTTTATTGGAAAATTCAATGGTATATATGATACGATAACCAATACCTTCACTTGGCTATTTTTTTGTTATTTATAATAAAAAAAATAATAAATAAATAAATAAATAAAATAAAATAATATCAAGAAAAATATACATCAAGTATATTAATAATTATAGTGAATATTAATATTTAATATGAATAAGAGAAACTCTCTTGAAAATTCAGTCAAAGTTGGAATAAATCATTTTAATATACACATATATAAGTTTGTATGATACAGTTTGATGCATTGCATATGTGTTTGATGCAGCTAATGCAACTAGTGACGAATACATGACTCAGATATATCTATATATTTATTTTGAAAACATTTTCGGTTAATATATACATATTTATGGAAAAAGGACGAGATGTAAACATACACTTTGAAGAAAGTTTTAGTTTGTACATGTTGAGTCAAAACTAAAGTTATATATGGATAATATGTATGTATATTCACATGAATAAACATATTATATGTATGTGTTGTAGTAAAAGCAGCACGTTGAGACGATAAGGACCAACGTTGAAATAGCTTTTTGACGCTCAGAGGTAAACCCCCGAAGGGATTACTGGATTAAACGACGTCGCATTCTTTATGTCAGTGACTGAGACGGTTTATTAAAATGGAACTTACATAGTCGTGAAGTAGAAAAATAAAAAATATTATTACAGAAAAAAAAAATAAAAAAGGTTTGAGTTGGGGTAGTGTCTTGAAAAATGTCTTTTAGCTGTGTAATCAGACCAACCGAAAAACTTACAAATATAAAATGAAAAAGCCTGTTTTTTTTTAATACGAGGTGAAACAATGGTTTTTATTATTATTATTATTGAAAATAAAGTGTAATTTAAGTAAAATTAAACAAAAGAAAAATTTTATAATGATTGAAAATAGATAATAAATTATTTTTGAGAAAATGTTAATATTTGCCTAATAAAAATTCAAAAATTTTTCAAAAAAAAAAAATTCAAATACCTCTTCATTTATTATATTTGCCTAATAAAAATTCAAAATTTTTCTAAGAAAAAAAAATTTGAAATACCTCTTCGATGTTTATATTTGCCTGATAAAAATTCAAAATTTTTTCGAAAAAAAAAAATATAAAATACCTCTTCGGTTATTATATTCACCTGGTAAAAATTCAAAATTTTTCTAAGAAAAAAAAATTTGAAATACCTCTTCGATGTTTATATTTGCCTAATAAAATTCAAATTTTTTCTAAGAAAAAAAAATTTGAAATACTTCTTCGATGTTTATATTTGCCTAATAAAATTCAAAATTTTTCTAAGAAAAAAAATTTGAAATACCTCTTCGATGTTTATATTTGCCTAATAAAATTCAAAATTTTTCTAAGAAAAAAAAATTTAAAATACCTCTTCGATGTTTATATTTGCCTAATAAAATTCAAAATTTTTTAGAAAAAAAAAATTCAAATACCTCTTCAGTCATTATATTTGCCTAATAAAATTTTGAAAATTTTTTCAGAAAAAAAAAAAAATTCGAATACCTCTTCGGTCATTATATTTGCCTAATGAAAATTCAAAATTATAGGAATAAGTCAAAATTTTTTCGAAAAATTTTTGAAAATGTTACTATCGATATCTCGAAAAATATCGATCCTAGAAAAAAAGTATAAATCGATTTGAAATCGTTTTTTCGAGAGCTAAAATTTCGATATATCTCGAAATCGAATCGATATATTTTTCGATAAGTTACTATCGATATATCGAAAAATATCGATCCTAGAAAAAAAGTATAAACCGATTTGAAATCGTCTTTTCGAGATCTAAAATATCGATATATCTCGAAATTCATTCGATATATTTTTCAATAAGTTACTATCGATATATCGAAAAATATCGATCTTAGAAAAAAAGTATAAATCGATTTGGAATCGTCTTTTCGAGATGTAAAATATCGATATATCTCGAAATTCATTCGATATATTTTTCGATAAGTTACTATCGATATATCGAAAAATATCGATCCTAGAAAAAAAGTATAAATCGATTTGGAATCGTCTTTTCGAGATCTAAAATATCGATATATCTCGAAATTTAATCGATATATTTTTCGATAAGTTACTATCGATATATCGAAAAATATCGAACCTAGAAAAAATGTATGAATCGATTTTAAATCGTCTTTTCGAGAGCTAAAATTTCGATATATCTCGAAATCGAATCGATATATTTTTCGATAAGTTACTATCGATATATCGAAAAATATCGATCCTAGAAAAAAAGTATAAATCGATTTGAAATCGTCTTTTCGAGATCTAAAATATCGATATATCTCGAAATCGAATCGATATATTTTTCGATAAGTTACTATCGATACATCGAAAAATATCGAACCTAGAAAAAAAGTATAAATCGATTTGAAATCGTCTTTTCGAGATCTAAAATATCGATATATCTCGAAATTCATTCGATATATTTTTCGATAAGTTACTATCGATATATCGAAAAATATCGATCCTAGAAAAAAAGTATAAATCGATTTGGAATCGTCTTTTCGAGATCTAAAATATCGATATATCTCGAAATTTAATCGATATATTTTTCGATAAGTTACTATCGATATATCGAAAAATATCGAACCTAGAAAAAATGTATTAATCGATTTTAAATCGTCTTTTCGAGAGCTAAAATTTCGATATATCTCGAAATTTTTTCGATATATATTTCGATAAGTTACTATCGATATATCGAAAAATATCGAACCTAGAAAAAATGTATAAATCGATTTTAAATCGTCTTTTCGAGATCTAAAATTTCGATATATCTCGAAATTTTTTCGATATATATTTCGATAAGTTACTATCGATATATCGAAAAATATCGATCCTAGAAAAAATGTATGAATCGATTTGAAATCGTCTTTTCGAGATCTAAAATATCGATATATCTCGAAATTCATTCGATATATTTTTCAATAAGTTACTATCGATATATCGAAAAATATCGATCTTAGAAAAAAAGTATAAATCGATTTGGAATCGTCTTTTCGAGATCTAAAATATCGATATATCTCGAAATTCATTCGATATATTTTTCGATAAGTTACTATCGATATATCGAAAAATATCGATCCTAGAAAAAAAGTATAAATTGATTTGAAATCGTCTTTTCGAGATCTCAAATATCGATATATCTAGAAATCGAATCGATATATTTTTCGATAAGTTACTATCGATATATCAAAAAATATCGATCCTAGAAAAAAAATATAAAGTGCATCGAATACCTCTTTTCAAGCCCTAAAACCCTGATATAACTTTCAATTTTTTGGAAAAAAATTTCGATCAATTTATTCCGTTTTAAAAAAATTCGAATACCTCTTCGGTCATTATATTCGCCTAATCAAATTTTAAATTTTTTTAGAAAAAAAAAATTTGAATACCTCTTCGGTCATTATATTTGCCTAATAAAATTTTAAAAATTTTTCAGAAAAAAAAAAAAATTGAATACCTCTTCGGTCATTATATTTGCCTAATAAAATTTCAAAATTTTTTCAGAAAAAAAAAAAAATTCGAATACCTCTTCGGTCATTATATTTGCCTAATAAAATTTCAAAATTTTTTCAAAAAAAAAAAAATTCGAATACCTCTTCGGTCATTATATTTGCCTAATAAAATTCAAAATTTTTTCAGAAAAAAAAAAAAATTGAATACCTCTTCGGTCATTATAGTTGCCTAATAAAATTTTAAAAATTTTTCAGAAAAAAAAAAAAAATTGAATACCTCTTTAGTCATTATATTTGCCTAATAAAATTTTAAAAATTTTTTCAGAAAAACAAAAAAATTTGAATATCTCTTCAGACATTATATTCGCCTAATAGAAATTCAAAATTTTTTTTAGAAAATAAAAACTGTATTTATTAATAGAGTTGAAGTTGAAAGAAAACTGGAAAAATATTTTGTAGACCAGAAACAGAGTTTTAAGTAGAATTTTCTAATAAAATTTATTTAGAAGATAAAGGGTAAAACCATGTATTGTTTAAAGAAAACTGAAAAAAAAAAATTTACGTTTAGCTATTTTTTTGGCAAAATTTAATTTTAAAATAAAAAATATCTAATTTTCTTTTATTAATCAGATAGTAATATATTTTTTTAAAATAACAATTTCACAATAATCTGATGAATATCTTCAATTTTTGGTTATCTCTAATTTAAATAAAAAACCATAAATTACAAGTCTTGTTAAATTTGATTCATCTGTATTTTTTGATCTTGACACGCCTCGTATTCGATTATTTTATGAAGATACATATCGATAAAAATCTTATATGAAATAATACTTATGCTTGTGAATATAGATAAAACTAATCGTGTGGAAAAAATAAAAATTTATCTACCAATAATCCTCACAGTCATTGAAAAAAGAAAAAAAATAAAAACCTCTAAAATAAGTAAAGTAGTTCTTTTAAAAATATTTTTAAATTTACAAGTGTAAAAAAAAAAATAAACTAAATTCAAAACATTTAATAGAAATACAGTGGTTTCAATATAAAAGTTTTAAAAAAGTTTATTTTTTTAAAAATAAAATTGTAACAACTGTGAATGAGTTGAAAAGTGTAAATATGTTTCGATTAAGTTTGGTAAGGTGAAAATCTTGATAAACTCGATTACCCAGAAGCTTACTTCGCATAGATATATATATATTTAAGGTCATAAGGGGGTTAATACAAGTTTTCCTTAGCTACCACAATACAATATACATAAAATAAACACCAACAAAGGCAAAGTGTCATTAAACCTAATATAAATTTACATCACAAGTTTACTTGCTCAGTAATACCTTAAAATGTGCAATGTTCATTTGGTCTGCATTATTGCTATGAAGTACCGGATGTTCATGAAAAATATTAACTTTGTAAATTGTTAATAAAAATTATTAAGTATACTATTTTATCGTTATTTTCCTTAGCTAAATAGAAAAAGAAAAACTAAAAATTTTCCTTAGAAAATTATAAATTAAATAATATTTTTAAAATTTTTTTCTTGAACAGTTTAATATTTATTTTAATTAATTATTATCATTAAAAATATTTTTTAGATAAACAAGAAAATAAAATATAAAAAAATGTAATTAAAAAAAAATACATAAAAACTAAAATAGTTTTAAAAATAAAATTAAAAAGTTTTATACTTAATTTTTTGTTTTAGAGCTTTTTTTTTTTTATTTTTTATATTATAAGATTTTTGTTTTTATTCAAGTTATCAAGTAGAATTAATACTTATTATCTAACAAAGTTGTATTACAAATATTTTTTTTATTTTATATTATTTTATCATGCAGTAGTTGTTTGTTGCCATTTTATTTTGATAAATATATTTTTTATATTTTCAATGTTTTATTTGTAATGATATGACATGAAAATGTCAATTTGACAAAGTTGAAAATTGTTATGTGTTATCTATTTTGCTATATATCTTTAACTGTCAGGATGCATATTGCAATGTGATATAAAATATGGGAAGTCATTCAAGGTGCATCCGCTTTTAAAGTTCTTCAAATAGAGCAACGCAAGAGAAATTGTCATAGTTTGTATATTTTGCAGAGTTTGAATAACTGTATCTAAAATTTATATTATTTATTATATTTTTTTTTTAATAAAAAATGTATAGAAAAATGTAGAGTATTGAAATATATTTATTATATAAAATTTGAATTCAATTTAAAATAATATAAAAATCCTATTATATTTCAGAATATTATTGGTGTTTTTGATAAGTCCATTTGTACTGTCAAAAGCTCAAAAAAAATTTAAAAATTCTCAAAATGTTATACAAGAAATTGGATGGCTTTTTGATATTGAAGGAATAACAGAAAATAAATTAAAACATAAAGATAATTCAAATATTTGTGAAACAGATGGCTGCAAATATCTTGGTAATTTTAATTTTAATTTTAAATAATTTATTATAAAATTTTATTAATAATATTTTTAAATTAAGCTCAAGAAATAATGAAAGGTATGAATAAAACAATAAATCCTTGTGATGATTTTTATGAATATGTTTGTGGAGAATGGCAATCAAAAATAACAATACCATCATATTTACCAAGTTGGGGTCGTATGGAAATGTTTCAAACTGTTGTTTACAAAAGAATGAAAGGTAATTTTAATAATAAATAAATTAATTAATTATAAAATTTATTAAAATTATAAAAATTAATATTTTAAAAAAGATATACTTGATACTAAAGTTGAACCACATGATATACTTCCTGTAAGACAAGCAAAAAAATGGTATCGTGCTTGTATGAATATGAATGATCTTGAAAAACGTGGTATTGAACCATTGGAATCAATATTAATGCAAATTGGTGGATGGCCAATGACAATAGATGATGAAGAATGGGATGAAAATGATTATTCATGGCAAAATGTTGAACGTTATTATTTTTATTTAACTGGATCATATATTTTTTATTCTATTGAACCAGAATATGCTAGAAGTGAAAGTGATGATGATTTGATAACGACAATTATGGTTGATAATTGTTTTTTTTTTTTTTTTTATCATGTTAATTTGAATATTTTTTTTTTTTCTAATTTAAATATTATTCAATTTAATTATATATAGATTAGTGGAGGTGATATTCCATTGTCCAGTGATTTTCCACATAAATATAGAAATTATACAGGAAATGATTACAATGCATATATTGATTTGATTGAAGGAATAACACGTGAATTTATTCAACACAATAAAGCTAATATTGATAAAAAAATAATTGAAAAAAATGCTCGAGATGTTGTTGAATTTGAAAAAAAACTTTACATGGTATTATAAATTAATTTTTAAAAATAATTAAATGTTTTGTTAAATATTTTTCTTATAGTTTGCAGAAGATTTGGAATATTCTTATAATCAAACAACAGTTGGTGATTTAGTTGAATCTTACAACTCAGAAGTAAAAAATGCAGATGTAGCTGAAGAAGATATTGTGAGTATTTTTTTTACATTAATTTTGAATAAATCAATAATGGATTTTTTGAATTTTAGCTTGACATTCGTTCATTGATAAAAAATGTATTTGCTATGGGAAAAATGAGAATGAATGATTCAACTCGAATTGACACAGTATATGATTCATATCTGATTGGAATTACTAAATTACTGAGTGAAACACCAAAAAAAACAATAAGTAAATATCAAAATAAAATAATAAAATAAAAATACATATTTAATTATTTAAATTTAATAAATTATTTCAGTTAATTATATACATTGGCATTTTCTAAGTAATATGTTGAAATATACAAGTGAAAAAATGAGAGCACTATTATTTAAATTAAAAGAAAGAAAATATGGAGTTAAAGAAAGACCACCACGGTTAGTTAATTTAATTATTAATTTAATTTTAATTAATATTAAATAAATTTTATGTTTTGTAATTATATTTCTTTGTAAATTTAAGTTGGTATGAATGTGTTGAAGAAATTCGTATGGAACATGCAACTTCATATGCATTTGTTCAAAAATATTTTCCAAAAAAAACTGAAACAGCTGTAAGTTAATTTTAATTAGTATTTTTATAGATATATAATAATTTTTTAAATTAATTTTTTATGTATTTATAAAGGCTTTAAATATGATTGAACATATACGTACTGAAATGGAATCACAAATTGAAAATTCAAACTGGATGGATATTGAATCAAAAAAACTTGCAATAGAAAAGCTCAATACAATGAAAATATTTGTTGGATTTCCTGATTGGTATAGAAATAAAACAGCTGTTATAAATTCTTACAAAGGGGTATGTTTAATTAAAAATAGTCATAAGGGTACAAAATATATTTTACAAAAAAATATATAAAATAAAATATATTGTGCTTTTTTTTTTTTTTTTAGCTGACCATTGGTACAAATTATATTGATAATGTTTTGAGCTTTCAAAGATATTCAATGAGAATTAAATTACATAAAAAAAAAACAAATGATGGACCGTAAGTTTTATTATTTTTTAAACAAAATTAATTATTTTATTAATTAAAAAAAATATACTTTAAAAAGAATTTTAATTATTATCAAATGACAAATATTTATTTTCATTTTGTTATTTATCAAATGGCAGATGGGATATTGGTCCAACAATTGTTAATGCTTTGTATGGTCCACTATCAAATTCAATAAGTAAGTTATATTTTTAATTTTTTAAATCATTTATTTAAATAAAATTTCTTAATTAAAAATATGGCAATAAATATTTTAGATGTACCAGCTGCTGATTTTCAACCACCCTTATTCACAGCCCAGCTTCCTGAGTAAGCTCTCTATTTTTTTTTTTTTTTTGTAATTATATATTTTCAACTTTTATATTGAAATATATACATGTTTTTTTTTTTTTTTTTTCAGTAATATTAATTATGGAATGACAGGAGTGGTAATTGGTCACGAAATAGGTCATGCATTTGATGACTATGGTAAATAAATTTTTGAAATAAATTATATTTCAAATAAAAATAAAATAAATATAAATATAAATTATTTAAATTAAAGGTATAAAATATGGAAATGATGGAAATAAGACTAAATTATCAAAAGAAATGATAGAAATTTATTACAAACGTGCTGAATGTTTTCTTGATCAATTCAATGAATACTATGGTGTTACTGAGCCAATATATGAAGGAACAACTCCTGATTTTTTTTATGATGATGTTGTTAGTATTAAAACAATTAAAAAAAAAAAGTAAATAATATATTAAATTTATTTTATTTATATATTTTAATCATACAGGATGTAAGTGCAGGAAGAAAAACAAGAGGTGAAAATATTGCTGATACAACTGGTCTTCATTCAGTATTTGAAGCATACAATAAAATGTTGAAAAAAAAATCAAAACCAGATTTAAAATTACCTGGTTTTGAAGAATATACTGATTCACAAATGTTTTTCATTTCATTTGGTGCAGTAAGTAATTATTTTTTAAATAAAAAAAAAATTTAATAATAATTATAAAAATTAATCAAAAGATGTGGTGTGATGCAGTGAGACCAGAATATGCAAATCATACTATCAAATATGACGTTCACAGTCCAAATCGTTTACGTGTTATTGGTGCTGTATCAAATACAAATGATTTTGCAAAAGCATTTAAATGTCAAAAAGGAAGTTCAATGAATCCAAATGACAAATGTAATATTTGGAAAACATTAACATCTGATGTAAATACAATTGATGAAAGACGCTTATCATTTTGGCCTCATCATAAAAAACATCACAAAAAATGGTTAAGAAAATGGTAAATTATAAAAATTACATAATCAATAATATTTTTAATATAATAATACTATTTCTACAACTATATACAAATGAATATAATTATTTCTAAATTACATACATGATTTATCAATGTCCTTAGTAAAAAATACTGTTTATTTTTATTTTTTAAATATACAAATGTATTTGTATAAATTATATTATATTTAAACAATAAATAAATATATATACATGTAAGGTCAATATAAAACAATTCATTGATGTGGTTAAATATAATAAATATATGTCTATTATTTCAATGTTAGATGTCGTAATTTAATATCAAAGTTTTTCCGCATTTACAACAAACAAAACTCGAGATGAACGCATGACATTGAACAGTCTTGTTCAAACATAACAACAAGTTAAGTGTTAATTTTTTATTTAAAAAAAAATATAAATAAAATGTATTTTATATGTAAAATTAATTTTTTAATATTTATTATTGTCAATAATTTTAATTTAACAATACAAATTAAAAATAATTATTCATCAAATGTTTGTCAAACAAAAGAGTGTCAAATATTAGGTAAAAATAAAATTAAAAAAATTATATAAATTATCTAAATTATTATAAATTATTATTTTAAATTTTTATTTTATTTTAAAATGTATTTTTATTTTTATTTTTATTTTTATTTTTATTTTCATCAATAGGTGCATTAGTTGTATCTGCAATGAATCGTTCAGTGAATCCATGTGATGATTTTTGGGAGCATACATGTGGAAATTGGATTTCACAAACACCAATACCACCATTTGCTGCAGTTTGGAATCGTTTTTCATTGTTAACATTTAAAATAAATGAACAAATACGAGGTATATATTTATTCATAAAGTATTTAGTATTTATTTTTTTATTTATTTCTTTTTCAATTAATAAATGAACAAAAAAATGAAAACAATAATACCACAATTTTTTTATTCCAATTTTTATTATTTGTAATTTTAGATATGTTATTTAAATTTTATATCCATTAGTTATATAATAAATATTTATATTATTTTGTGGTTTTAGGGATATTACAAAGTTACATTAAAAACAGTGATTTAAATATGTTGAATAAAGCAAAACGTTGGTATCAATCTTGCATGAATACAAGTGAGTGATTGCTGTTTATTTAAAAAAAAAAAAAAAAAAAGTATTTTATTCAAAAATAAATACATGAAAATTTATTAATATTTATTTGAAATATTTATAGATAATATTGAACATGATGGAATAAATGGTTTGTTGAGTTTTGTTGAGTATGCAGGTGGTTGGCCATTGACAATGAAAAATAATGAATGGTTTGATAAAAATATTTTATGGCAACAGATTGATTTGTATTATGCTAAATTAACTGGTTCATATTCAATACATTCAGTTGAACCTGGTAAAGACTATGATAATTTACTTCTTTATAAAATATTAGTAAGTTTTATTAATAAATTATCAGCAAATTGTTGTAATAAATATTTAAATTATCATTTTATTTTATAGGTAACAAAAACTGAATTACCATTGTCAACAAAACTTCCAGCAAAACGAAAAAATATTGATGAAAATGAAAAAAAAGCATATGGAAAATTAATTAAAAATATTGCTAGAGTATTTACTGAAACAAAAGGAGTGAATATTGATGAAAATAATTTACAAAAAGATGTTGAAGATATGATTGATTTTGAAGCAAAATTGAGTAAAGTAATTTATTTTTTTTATGTTTATTATTTTGTTTAATTGTTTTTTGTTTTTTTTTGCTATATTTTTTTAAATAATTGTAAATTGATTTTTTCTATTTTTTAGATTGAATTGGGTAATCTTTATATTACCCAAGTTGGTAGATTTTCAAATGATTATTATTATAAATTTTGGAATAGTGAATCAGCAAATGTGAGTTATATAAATTTTTAATTGATTAAAATTATTTACAATATTTGTTAATGTATTTAAATTATTTTTTTGTGTAGATAAATTTTACAGAATATATCAAAAATATATTTGAAAATGACAATCAAATAATTTCACCAAAACAAAGTATCAATGTTCATTATGATTATATATTTGAGGTCGGTAAACTTTTAAAAATGACATCTGTTCGTACAATTGGTAATATTAATTAAAAAATTTTTAATTTAAAAATAAAAAATCACGATATTACTAATTAAATATATATTGTTTAATTCTTTTTTTTAAATTTTTTTTACCAGCAAACTATGTTCATTGGAAGTTCATTAGTGAATTGATAGAATTTACAAATTTAAAAATGAACAGTTTTTTATTTGAATATAAAAAAGAAACTTTTGGAATTAAAATGAATTATCCACGGTTTGTAAATTATGTTTAATTAGTCATTTATATTTTGTTTGATTTAAAAATATTAAAATTTAATTTTTTTTATAATTTTTTATTTAAAGATGGGAACAGTGTGTACGATCACATCCAATGAAACATGCAATAGCTGTTGAATTTGTCAAAAAATATTTTCCAGAACATACTAATAATTTAGTAAATATAACAGCTAAATATCCATTTTAATATATTTTATTTAACTATAAAATACGCTCTTTATTATAAATAAAATTTTACAGGCAAATAAAATGATAAAATCAATAAAACAAGCAATGCAACAAGAAATAATGGAATCCAATTGGATGACAAGCAGTACAAAAGCATTTGCAAAAACAAAATTGGAAAATATCATAACTTTAATTGGTTATCCAGATTGGTATAAAAATGAACAAATTTTACAACAAGCTTACAATGAAGTAAATATATTTTTATTATTAAATATATTAATAAAAAAATAATAATAATTTATTAAATTTTTTAGTTAAATATTTCATCAAATTATTTTGATAATGCTATTAATTTTTTACAATATGCCACAAAAGGAATTCCTAGAATTTTACAGATTGTTGACAGACGTGATTCGTATGTTTTTTTATTTTTTTGATAAAAAAAATTTATCCAATTGTTTAAAAAATATTTATGTTGATTTTTTTTTTTTTACAGTTGGTATTCTGATCCTCTCACAGTTAACGCATTTTATCGAATATTTTTAAATAATATTAGTGAGTATTAAGATATTAAAATTAACGATGTATTTAAAATTTGAAATAATAATTTTTAACATAATAAATTTTATAGATTTACCAGCAAGTACATTTCAATCACCATTTTTTACACCAGATGGTTCAGAGTATGTCATTGTTTTAAATTTTTCATATAAAATTATGTAATTAATAAAAATAATAATAATAATTTGTTATATTTTTTTTACAGAATTGGAAATTATGCAATGCTTGGATCAATTACTGCTCATGAATTTTCTCATGCTTTTGATTCACTAGGTTTTTTATTTTTAAATTAAATATAAATAATTAAGCTTATATTGACAAATTGATTAATTGATTATTTTTTTTTTTTTATTATAAATTATTTAACAAAGGAATTCAATTTGATGAAAATGGAATTTATAAAAGATTGGCACCAAAGGTTTTAAGTGCTTATTTAAAAAATGCTCAATGTTTTGTAAATCAATATAAAAAATATTACAAAAAATCTGGATATAAAGTATGTCAATTGATTATTTATTATTTATCAAAATAAAAAAAATTTATATAATAATTTATATTTTAGTTAGCAAATAGAACATTGAATGAAAATATTGCTGACAATCAGGGTATCAGAGCAGCATTTTCAGCATTTGAAAAACTTCCAAATCATCCAGAAAAAGTTTTACCGGGTTTAGAAAATTATACAAATGAACAAACATTTTTTATTATGTTTTCAAGTGTAAGTATTTTAAATGATTAAAAAAAATATATTGTATCAATTATTATTAATAAATTCATTTATTATTTAGCTGTGGTGTTCAAAAGCAACACCAGAATTTATCGAAAGAAAATCAACAGATGATGAAGAACCTCACAGTGATCCACGTTTACGAGTTATTGGTACATTATCAAATTTCGAAGATTTTTCAAAAGCATTTAATTGTCCAATTGGATCTAAAATGAATCCAATTGAAAAATGTAATGTTTGGCAATCATAAAAATGAAATTCAAGTCAATTTAAATCAACAACAATTTATTAAAAAATAATGTTGATATATTTTTTTAAAATTTTTTTTTATTATAAATATTTGAAAAATAAAATTCAATTCTTCAGATCAAAGTCCAATAAATTGGCTAACAAAGAAAAAAAAAATTTACTCAAACTTTTGATGGAGTGTAAAAAAAATTATGTTCAATAAAAAGTCCTGTATATTTATTTTATTTTTTACATTTTATTTGGTACAAAATCAATACCGTTGCACTTTGTTCATTGAAATGTTAAATCACTATCGACAGCTGTAGTATTTAGTGAAGCAAAAAAGTGCTTATACATTCAGATAATACATAAAATCTCAAAAGAATATTGATCTTCAACAAATATACAAATAGTAGTATTTATTTTTTAAATTTTATTGATAAAAAAAGGGTATTTATAAAATTACTATATTATAATATAAATTCAAATTAATCGATAAATAAATTAAATTAACACAAGTAATTAAATTATTCAAGTTCATTTAGTTTGTGCTCTTGTGTATATGTTAACAAATTTAAAGCAAGTCAATGTCCCTGAAGGATCAAACGTAAGAATATACATATATATATATATTTTAGTCAAAATGAAAATGAAGGATAAATCTCAAGAGATATATACAAATGAAATTCTGTTTGGAAGGTAATTTCATTATTTCTATACAATTTAAAATGATCCATTGGTAAGATATTTAACAATCTCTAAAATTACTATTTGAAATTTCAATTATTTATTTATTATTTTATACATAACATTTGCACTTGTGGTAAACTAAAAGTACTATTTATTTATTCATTTACAAATTATTATGAAAATATTTAATTTAATTTTTATCATATAATAAAATTTATGTTTAAAAATTGAAATATTAAATTTTATCTTGAATCAAATAATATATTATTCATGTGGATATGATTTAATATTCAGAATATAATATATATACCGACAATTGTATAGAATTTCAAATTTTTTATTTATTTTTGTTTTTTTGTTTATTTTATTTTTAAATAATAATATGTGAATGTATTTGTTGCATTCTCAGACATTAAGTTTATTATTGTAAATTCAACTTAAATATATATACAAGGTGCAAGCACAAGTCACGACATTAGTATGCAATGCGACAGTTCAGACGCATAACCACAAGTATTATTTTGAAATATGATATTGGACCTCCAGTTACACGCACGTCGTGACAACGAATTACGAGCTTCATATTTCCACTTGGTCACATTTTTTTTTGACATTAAAAATAATAATTATTATATGATTAAGTGTCTTGATCAAAAATTATTTTAAATATAAATTTTTACAAACATGCAGTAAAAAAGTAACACAAAGTAAAATTATCAACAAATTTAATAAATAATTTTTTATAAATTAATTAAAATTTATACATTAAACTAAATTTGATATATTTTTTTGTAAATTATTTTATAATATTTATCAATATCAATTTTTTATTTAATTTTATTATTCAATATAGAATATTTTATTTATAAAAAAGTAATTTCAAGTTTATTTTATATATTTATATATTTTTTTTATCTTTATTTTACAACATCCAATAATTTTTGTGCAGTATATGTAACGTTGGGTAATTTTAGTAAGCGATTTAATGAAAAAAAAAAAAAACTGCTTGGCAAGCATATAAGAAAAAGGCTCGAGTTCATCTTGAATGTGACATATATATTGTTGCCAATAAAACTGGACTGTCTCATAGATTCAAGACTTTTTATCCTCGACATTCTTAAAGAAGATTACATCTTGGAGTACTGACAAATCGTACACATATCTTGATTATTTACTATTTTTATATTTTTTATTTTTTCATTAAATATTAGCAATTTTGTTTTGTCATAAAAAAATTATTCTCTATTTACTAAACATCACACAAAATGACAATTATTATTTATTAAAACAACAATAAAATTTACAACTACATAATAATTAAAATAAAAAAAAAATTGATTATTATTTTTATTGAAATTATGTTGAATATTTCAAGGCTATTGACTTGGTTGCATGATTATAATTATTAAAATGACCACTTGGTATTTTTTTTTTTTTTTAACAAATTGTTGGATGATAATGCGAAATTATACAACAGTCTAATCAATATTTATTTTTTATGGACTCTTTTGACAGACCGATCGTGCCACTTAGTGATAATGTAACTATATAAATATACTTGCAAAAAAAAAAAAAATACATAAAAATAAAACATAAAACAGACTTAAAAGTAACCTTACTCTAATTTTTTTTTTTCATTTTTTTGTTGTGGTAAACACGACATTGCGTGTTGTTTAACTTATAGTACCGTGAAAACTTAATACTGCTTGCTGGAAATATCCATCTTTTGGCTATATATATTTTGGCCAAGCAGGGTTGAAAAAAAAAAAAATAAATAAAAGATGTATCAGGGTTAAACAAGAGTAAAGATAGAATAGCACAAGGGCGTTACCACATACTCCCTAGATATTACTCACAACTTCAAAACTCATTTGTTATTTCTCATCCCTCTGTAACATTTTCAACTCTCTAAATATCCATTCAAATATTTTTTTTATATATCAATTTGCATAAATGTTTGTTTATCTCGCGTGAAATTTTTTTTTTTGTAATATTATTTATACATTTCTCTGTTTGATGTTTTTGTAATAAATAAAATAAGATATTTATTTTTTAAATATTTATTATATTCATGTAAATTATTTAAAAAAATAATATATATTTTTTTTTTATTTTGTTAATGCAAATATTTATCAAAAATTTTGCATAATATATAGACAAAAAAAATATATATTACCTTAATCTTGTAAATTATTAATTTTTTATTTTAATAAATTTAAAAAAATATTTACTTTTTTTTTTTAGAAAATAAAAAAGATTTTATAAAATTTTAAATTAACATTTATATTTGAATAAAAAAAATTAATAATTATGATTTTAAGTTTATTTTGTTTTGATGTTTTATGTTTATGGTTAAAAATAAATTTTTTAAAATGTTAAATAAAATTATTGCATAAAATACTGGATTTTTATATTGCCACAGGGTAAAATGGATAAGATGATATAAGAAGTAATGTTTCTTCGTGTTAAATTGTCGTCTTCAGGGCAATCTTCCTATCACACATGAGACAAGAACTTGCTGCATTTCACAGTGGTCTTTTAATTTTTATTTGTATTTTTTTTAACTCTATCTCATTTCTTATAGTAAATATGTGAAACTGAGAAAATGTTTGTTCACCCCGTTGTTTAATACCCTCTAGCTCGGATTTATTTTTTTCAAAGAATTTAACTTCATATCACGTATATTCTCTTATCGTAACAAATCCTGGAATAAAAATAAAATTAAAAAAAACATTCATTACATAAAAAAAAAAAAAAAAAGAACGTATCTACTTGAATATATTTTTCATTATGTAAATTAAAAAAATAAACTATTAAACTGGTTTTGTAAAATTTATAATGATTAAATTATTAATAATTAATTTTTATCGGATCAAGAAAAATAATTTCAATTAAAAAATATTAATCATTAATTATTTTTTACATAATAAATATTAATATTATCATAAAAAATTAGCAATTTTCATTTTTTGATTATAAAATTCCATAAATAAAAATCCATATCGTTTGTACAAATTTTTTTTGTTATTTTTTAAAAATTTTACTAATTGAAAAAAATATAACAAAAAATAAATATAAAAACAATTGTATATTATACGAAAAAATTTTTAATTTTTTTTTACATAAAAGTCGCTTCAGTAGCGAACAAATTGGAGAGAGGTTTGCGAACAAATTGAGCCGCTGGCAATGTAAAATCATTGAAACAGTATAACATTCATTCGGGACGTTTTGACGCGGTTACATCACGAAAAAAATAATAATAAAAATAAAAATAAAAATGAAAAAAAAAAATGATAGACAATAGTTTGGAGTATGTATGTGTACATTGAATACTCTACAAAAATAGCGAATGACTATCGATGAGATTCGCCTCGGGAACTATTTGTATGCAACAGTTTTACACTCGTTGTTACCGCCCATTGGGAATTAGTGTTGCTATGGCAAATGAACAATACCAAAAATTGCAGGGTTAAATTTTGGGTCAAGCAATCTAATTTTTTATTATTTTTTTTTGTTCACAACATAAATGGATTCACCCTTTTCTATGTTACTCTCCTCTCTTCATCAACGTTACGATTTTCCATGTATATCAACAACTACCCTGACCTTTTTTTATTTAACGAAAAAAATAATAACAAATAAATAAAAATACATATCTCAATTCATTTTATCCCTGAACGCATCGTACAGGCAATTATCTGTATTGAATTTTGAGTGTAGCTAGTTTTTATTCGCGTTTATATAAAAAATTATATGCAATTGGGGATGAAGTGATGAATAAGGGTGAATATAGTGACAACAGAGAGAAAAAGATTTAGCTTTGAAAGCACAAATTGAATAAATTTATATCTGCAAAAAATTAACAAAATCAACAAGAATGACCCGAGTATTGCCAATCAATTTTGACACTGAAACAACAAAATTTAACTGGCGATATACTGTGACTCAATAAGAGGCAAATGAATATATATATATCAATGAATTTTTATTGGAAATTTAATTTAAATTCATTGATATACAGTTCGTTATCACTTTTTGAATTTTATTAAATAATTTAATTTGACAAACAAATGAAAAAAGTGGTTTAGATTTTTTTAGATTTAGAAAAAATAAATTAATTTTAAAATAATTTAAAATAATAAAATTTATAATATTAATAATATTTTTTTATTAGCGTCTGTAGTTTTTGATAACGTAAATATAATAAATGATATAAATATTTAATCGTTTGATTAAAAAATATAATTTAAGATGAATAATATGTCTCTTGGTATATTTGTTCAATTTAAAAAAATTAATGGAGAAAAAAAATAAAAAAATAAAAAAATAAGTAGAATAGGCAAATATTTTGTCAGACTGAAATAAATTCAAAGGAATATAATTTATATTTTTTTATCCATCAAATAGTTGAATATATATAAAATTTACGGTATATATCCTAACTTTGAAAAAGCATCTCATCATGGCAACACTAAAATTCATTTAAAGAACGAAATTGGACTTGACGTCAGCATAAAAATGAAGAGGTTCAAAAGCCAACGTTGAAAAAGCTCTTATATGCTTATATATAACCAAGTGCCTTTGACTATTTTACAAAGCGTCGTAAAAATTCAAGAAATTTATATATTATTAGTATAAAAAATTTAAAAATTTAATAATCTTTTGAGACAATTATTGTCACTCTTTAAACATAAATTTATTATTTTTTTATTTAAATTTAAATTTTGATTTTTATAAAATTTTTTTTTTAAAAATAATAAATAAAATAAATTAAAAATTCAAATAAATTTATTAAATTTAATATCATATATCGCATGATTTCATTTAGCAGTTTAAAATAATGATATACCTATAACTAAAATATTACAAATAAAAAAATATATAAAATCAATGATAATATATTGTAGCAATAAAATAAACGTACAAATTTCAATTTACACGCAAATGACATTATCGATATTGGCATTAAATACAATAAAACAAAAGTAAATTATTGCGTGTCAAATGATCTTTATCTATGTTATATTACCACAAATGTTAACAAGTTGTTAAAAATATATATTCAATGATGAAAAACATGCAAACAGTATAAACCGTGACCTAAATATCTCTTCAAACAATTGATTGTAAATATTTTTTATTTGTCTATCATTCTATCAACATTTGTTTATCAAGTAAAAATAAAATATAAATTTTTTTAAATAACTAAATTAATAAGTGCTATTAATTAATTAACAAAATAAAAAAAAAAAAATCTCATTGTTAATTTAAAAAAAATAAAAAAATCAATTACCAAATTCGAATAATATTTAAAATATTGACCCAAATTTTTATTTCAAATTCAATTAAAATTAATTAAAATAATTATTTGAAATAATTTTAATATAAATTTAAATAAATAATATTAATAAATAAAATAATAAGGTAAATAAATATCGCAAAATTCAATGCGGTAAAACAAAGAATCAGACAGTATATTTCTGTCGACCTCGTACTTTATTTTATCCATTTATAATATATGTAGCAATATTACATGAAAACAACTTTTTACAAGGTTCTCTTGTTAATATTGACTACAACCCCTTATTACCAGACCCTTTGGATTTTTTATTTTTATTTTCTCGGCTTCTTTTTAATCATCTCAAAAAACCGGGTGCATGTTTTAAACAAAAAAAAATAAAAAAAAAAGGCAAAGGATATGTATAAAAAAAAAAAAAAAAATTTTAAAATAAAAATGATGACGTGATGAGAAACCAGGCACACGGTAGTTTTCATTAAATTGCTAATGATTATATGACACGATTTAAGAATTGTGAGACGTGATGAGAACGGATGAACTACACTGAACAAAAAAATAAAAAAATAAAAAAATAAAAAAAATATATAAACACACATGTATATATATTTAACAGGCATTGGCAATTATTTATGCCGATGCAGATTTTCTTGCACGATTTTAAAATACTATGTGTGGTCTTAAATTCATTCTCTTTTGATACAAACATTAAATAATGATTTATAATATCTTCAGGTATATTATACTAATTTTTTTATTTAAAAAAAAACTTAAAAAAATTAATAAATATAATACATTTATCAATTATATAAAATATAAATTATAATTTTAAAAAATTCATGTTAAATGTTAAAAAAAAAAATTTAACAAAAATAGGGGATGATTTAATTTTATTAGTATGTATTTTATATTTATAAAAAAAAAATATAATTATAAGCAATGTGTTTTATTTTGTGTTTTAATAAATAAATTAAAATAAAAAAATTTATCAAATCGTTTTTGCTCATGCTGACGCCATTGCTACTGGCAAAAATTTGAAGCTTTTAAGAGCTTTTTGAAGAAGCTTCCGTTGATGGTGGTATAGTCAAGGGTTTAGTTTGATACAAACGGGACACATAGAAACGTGTGGTGAACCCGGAATACAAGAAAAAGCATTGAGCTTTTTTCTCACCAACAGGCAAACATGCTTTTTTACAAGCTTTTTACAGAATCTAGTCACGTTTTACTCATTCCTTTTTTTTTTTTTTTTATACAACACTGTGTTTTTCTCTATTTTTTTTTGTTGTTATTTTTTTTTCATATATATATATTTTTCTCAAGAAAACTTCCGTTTTTCTCAATTTCTTGCGGATATTTTTAGCTTTTGTTTGGTGCTAACAAATTCGATTATAGAATTTTTTTTTATTTTCATTTATTTTATTCTATACTATATTATTTTTAATCAAGAGTAATTATTAATTTTTTTTTTTTTCATAGTTAAATAAAAAAAGTAGTCTACAATATACTTAGTTATTAATTTAATTCAATTTTTTTTTTTGTATTTAAAAAAAGTAAATTATAAATGAAATTTTTTATATACATACATTGCAGAAATCCATTTGAAATTTTTTTGCATGCAAGTTCAATTTTACCACTCACCTGAAACAGATAAAAAAAATAAAAAATAGTTAGTTATGTATTTTATGAATGTACATACAAATTTTTAATGATGTAAAAAAATAAAAAAATTATTCAAGTAAGTATTTTGAAAAATAAAAAAAAAAATATACGTCAATTCAAGTTAAAACTCATTGAGGTTGATAAAGATAAAAACGACTTGTAGGTGTAAAGTGGAACGAAGCGTTATATGCTAGAGGCATTTGTCGATAAGAACGTGCATTCGACTTTATATTAAACTGTTATAAAGGATAGCAGCTTCAAAGCCATGTGTTATACAGTCAGACAAAGCAACCAGTACATCCGTCCATTTACAAAAGGTATTTTGCCTCTAGCAAAATTTCCACTTTAGTTTGGCATCATGTAAACGAGATGTATAATAAATTTACAAATATTCACTACCAAGTTATAATATTACAATAAATCTTCTATTTAAGAAAATATTTCATTATCAAATGATAAATATATTATTCAGTCTAGAAGCTTAAATTAAATATAGGATATTTTATAAATTTTAAATAATTTTTTTAAATAATTGTAGTTGATGATGAGAAAGAATAGAAATTGTGTGTGCTCTTTTTATTATTTTCACATAAAAAATTATACAGTTGTAAAAAAAAAAAGTGATAATAATAAATAAATAAATAAATAATATTGTGATGAGAGTATGTTGATGACAAAAATGACATATAAAGTTATAATTTTAGTATAAATGTGACCCAGTGAAAAACGTGAGAAATTCTCGCCCTCGTTAGATATGTCAACTGATGGTGGTCAGTTTACTTGGATTACTATCTTTGTTGGCATCTTGTTACTTGTCTACATGACAAGATGATTTTTTACCGTGTATTTACTGCAAGTACGCATATATATATATACAAAAAAGGAAATGAGCTATTACGCTTGTCGTTGACTGTCTTGAACACACAAAATGTCAGTATAAATGGCAATTAGTTATTTCTTAATTGAATTACGAGTATCAAAATACGTTAGTTGAATTCAAATTGAGTATAAACTATTTATTTGTAATGTAGAATTATATTATTTTCTTATAAATATATCAAATTTAAAATACACTTGTTATTTGTCGTAATTGTTTCATTAAATAATTAACATTTTGTTTATTTATTTTATTTATTACTGATTTATTGTTTTTTTTTTTTTTTTACAATTATTATTTGAAAAAAATTTAGTTAATTAAATTCAGCAATGTTATATAATAATTGGTGTTTAAAATAATAAATAGAAAAAAAAAACAGAGTTCAGTAAAAGTATACAGAAAAAAAAATATAAACAAATAAAATAAATTGTTAAATTTCTCTAGGCATTAACAAGGAAAAGTGTAATCATAAGAGTTCATGTAAATATGAAAAAAAAAATACAAAATAGTAAAAAAAAATAAATAAACAGTTTTAGAGTTAGGGGGTCAAGTAAAGAGCATTAATGCGCGTTATGCACTTACATTGTACGTGATTCAACTGGCTCCACTCCAGAAATCAATGCGAGGCAAAATGCCACCATTAAACACGGGGGACACGTCCTAACGACCTGGCAATCGAGTCTCGGAAAAGAAGAGACCATGAACAAAAGAGAATAATATAAAAAAAAAGTAAAAAAAAGTTAAACAAAAAAAAAAAAAAAAAATGTAATGTAAAAAATAAATAGAACAAAATGAATAAAAAAAACGGAAATAAAACGAAGAAATAAATGATACTGTTAATGTAGACAAAATTTGCCTCTGTCGGCATAAATAGAACATGCTCATGAGTGCTGATGTATAATCCAAAGCTGTCAGACACTGGGCAAACTAACATCCGGTGTTTACGATACGTGGGCGTGATTAAAAGGAGGTTGTTAGATCACAATCTTGTGGCACCAGAACCAATTTATCGCTGGATTGATTAATGACACACAACCAACTGCATTTACACATAAGATTGTTAATTTACATTTTAAAATGTTGCATTTATTTTTTAATTTTTTCATCAATAAACTATAAATGCATTTAATTAATTAATTTTTATCAATAAATAAAACAAAAAAATATTAAAATATAGTTTATAAAAAATTTGTTAAAATAAAATTATTCAAAGTATCAATGATAAATGGATTTTAAAAAAAAATAATAATAAACCACTTGTATGATATATATTTCACAATATCATATTCCTCCCTCAAAATATACCCGAAAATATATCGATAATATCTGTATCAATGATATTTTTTTAACTAAAAAAAAAAAAAATAAATAAAAATATGAATTATAAATCCCAATAGAGGGAATGAATTTTATTTTTTTAATAATTTTTTATTTATTTATTTGTGTAATTCATAGATATGCATCAACCTGTCGATTCAGATCGTTTCATATTGTTAAGTAATTTATTAGTACAATTGACAGGATTTTTATTTATTTAAAAAAAAATAGTAAATTCATGTCAATAAAAATACATTTATCATATAAAAGTCAAAAGATGTAATTATTTTTTTTTGTAATTTATATTAAATATAAGTCTAAAATATATTTGAATTAAATTATAAAATTTATTTTTATTTTCTAAAATATTTAAGCCTAATTTTGAATTTGATGATAGAAGAATATATGGACAAGAGAAAATATATATTTATTTTCAAAGTTAATATCATACCACTTAGAGGAGTTTATCATTGTGTTATAACCAGTTTTCATGAGTCCTTTCAAAGTCCACCACAAACTAATTTCAACGGCACTACAGTTAATATTGTATATATATAGTTAATATTTCTCAAAACTTGATATAAACCATCAGTGTCAGTATTACACAGTGACATAAAGTTCATCATATATATACTAAAATTCAACTGAATTGAATGGCTTTTTGGTGACAACTTGATATGTTCAGTAATCCGTTACAAATCATCGGTCATGCTTAACTTGAAAAGTTGACTTTTCAACTATCGATTTGGTTTTATAAAACTACTATTGGTACATGTTTTTAATGAAAAAAAAAAAATTAAAAAAATTAAAAAAACCAACTAAAAGCTGTATTATCGATTTAATATTAATGCAAATCTGTTTTTCAATTTTTTTTTTGTTTTTACATCAAATCAAGTCAAAATTTAATTAAATAAAACAAAAAAATAAATAAATAAAAATATAAATTTCAATTTATATTCATATCAACTTGTATATGTTTATTAATCTCAACGAAAGATCTTAAATAAATTATTTTGTTTTTTTTTGTTTCATATTTTTTTTAATAATAATATGTTGAATGTATCTGTATAATACATGTCATTGATATGATGAATTAACGTAAATTTCAAGTATAATTTTAAAGATTAATAAATACAGTTGAGTAAAGTGGATAGATAAAGATAAGAATTATAGATAAATTTTTAGATATACGTATGTCTTTTACAAGTTGAGTCAAGTGAAATAATAAATTTAAAAGTGACATAAGAAGGCGGAGATAGAAAAATGCAACACAGTATAACACGTGACGATCGTGCAGTGCAACATATCAACTACCATGCAATACCAAGTCAAGAAGTGCACGCAAAAATAAATAAAGATCAAAATAAAATAAAAAATATAAAAAAAAAAAAAACAAATGGCGTTGTATCATTTCTCTCCACGTGCGGTCTTTAAACCGAGCTATATAGCCATTAATAATTAGAGACACTCGTGCGGCTAGTTTTTATTCAGGTGCACTATATTTATTGCTGCATAATGATTATTTATTAATCTCACTTCTATCAACAATATTGCTCAGTAAATTTGTTGCAGTATCTTTTCTACTATTTACAAAAAAATTAATAAAAAATATAGATGCAACGAGTGTGACTCTTAAACCATGACTTACTCAAACTCATTATTATAATTATTTGAAGATAAAATTCGCATATATGATTAAACATCACACAAATAATATTTTATTTCATTGAATTTTTTGTAATAAAAATATATATATTAAGATTAATAATATATAAATTTTATGTTTTCATAGTTTATAGAAATAAAAAAAAAATTTTATCTAAGAAAAATAAAGCTTCTGAACTTATAAGCTTGGAGAATATAATATGTATGTACATAAAGTTGGAGACTTCATATATTACAACGATTTAAAGGACTAACCGTGACGTAATGAATTACATAACGTAGATCCTAGGGTTTTGCACAGTTTCATAGTGACCAAAGGACAGCAATAATTATGCAATGTCAGAATGGCTCTATAGAATTTAACCGGTGCAATGTATATATATATAATTTTGCTGCTTCTAAAATGTTAATTAATCATCATAAAATAAACCTGCATATATTATAGTCATATTTTGTATTCCATCTTCTCTTTGTGATATATGTTTTGTTTTGAGTGTGAATATTTCAACTAAGGGCAACATTATTGATTAATTTTTATTTAATTTTGATTTTAGTATATATAATTAAAATTTAATATATAATTTAAAAATTTTATTGAGAATATATTTATAAGTAACTGATCATAGATGTGGCTTGACAAGTTTTTTTTTTTTGTTTATTCTGATATTATCTTGGTTAGCAAACACCTTGCCGACAACATGTCTTCGACACAACTTTGTTTATTTTTATATCATCAATAACTTGGATCTTTTTAGCGGTATATATTACAAATATTTAATTTTAAATGCAGTTAATTCTATTGAACATTACCGATGTATGTAAATTCTTTTCCTCTGTATTATTACGATAAATAAAATGATAATCACATCAAATAGCAAAATACTGTATTAATAACTTATAAATTTATTTAATTCTAATTCTGCAAAAATTAAAATTATCAATCACTATTGTTGTAAATTAAAAAGAAAGTAAAAAAAAAATAGAGAATAAAAAAAAATAATAAACCAAGTAAATTTTTATTGCTTTAACAAAGTCTGGCCTTTGTAAATTCACGTCCTTGTTATCACCTCCATTTAGAAGAGAATTCTCTTGTCGCAAATAAGGCTGTCACAACGCCTCAGGTATTTAATCCAGTGGCGTTGTCACAGTTGTGCATTGTTCATGTGCTCATGAGGCATCTCCATGAGATGCCCGGACACAGTGTTGAAACACTATCGTCTTTGTCACTGGCTATTTCCATTGTTCTATTTGCCATTTAATTACACCATAAATGGCCATACCATATATATGAACTTCAATGTATCAAATTCACGTGTTAGTAAGTCAGTATTATCAAGTTTTATAATTACTTTTCTTTTTTTTTTTGTTGATAAATGGTTAATTACTTTTTTGCAGAATAAAAAATAAAATAATTATCAAGTTTTGCTTATATCAATAATAATAGTATTGGTGATGATTAATGTGTCATCACGATTCAATATTGAGAGATTATTAGCATAACAATAGTGATTTTCAAGAAGCCATCAGATAGCTGACTATGTTATTGGTGATAATCTATTTAATGTATAACAAATATACAATGACAATGACTTTCATTATTCATTGAAAATACGAAGCTTGAATTTCTAGTATATGCCCATTTGATTGAAGCTTGAAGACACTGTGTTTGGACATTATCTACACTTGAAAGCACATTTAATCAACTATTGTGTGTTGAATATCCTGTAAATTTGAGGTTACGTGAATATATATATAGATAAGGGCTAGAGAAATCATTGAACGTTACTCTATTGCTTCATGTTTTGTCTGAGATTTCTGTTCCAAGCATTCTTGATTCTCTTGTATTCTATTTATCTCTACATCACTGCCTAAAATTCATCATACAGAATTAAAATTATATGCCTTTATAAAATTGATTAAACACAATTAAAGTTTATTTTTATTCAATTAAAAACTTCAATAATGCTCAAATATATTTTGTAGATAATGTATTATAAAACCACACGAATAAATGTTTAAATTGATTGCTTTTACTATATATTTTTTACTATATTATTAAAAAAATAAAAAATTTGGAAAAAAAACCAAGCAAAAGTCATGTTGTAAGAGAGAAAAAAAATTGAGTTATATCCAGCAAAGAACCAATATTGAATCCACAAAAAAATAAATGAAAAAAAAAAAAAAAAAAAGGGTATATGACCTAGAAGCACGTTTGTGCAACTGGCAGACATGAGGATTGCTTGAATGTTGTCGTCATGTTTCATGCCAGATACACTCGTTGAACAATTAAATGTAGCAAAACTAGTGGTCCATGAACATTTTGTGATTCTACATTTTATTAATGATCAACTATTCTATACAATTAAACAATATAAAGTTTCTTTCATTCAAATTACAAAAAATAAATAATAGAAAAAATTATTTTCCATTTGATCTATCAATTTTTTGTTAAAAATTATTATCAATATTATAATCAGGAAACATTTTAATAAGCTCTGTGAATATGGTTGATGGTCTGTGAAGAAGATAGCTTTAGACACTTATACATAACTAAAATATATATGAATGTATGAGTGTTTCTTGTGAGATAGATATACGGAAATTATCAAGGGAATATGATACTACAAAACTATGTCTGTTAAATCCATTAGAATAAGTTTTGAATTCACGGTTTCTCAACGATTAACGTCACTCAAGTATGATGAGAAGGGTACAAGTGATCCTTGTTGGTATTAGACATATTTCTAGTTAATGTAAGCTTATAATCTTTATCATAGATTCAAACAATGTGACTATATTTCAGCATCCACCTTCGTATTATATTATATAATGTTAAATCCACCACTTTATCATCATTTACCAGACTAAAATATATATATATATATATATGAAATATTGAAGTTATTAAAATGGGCAAGAAATCCAGATGGTGTTGATCTAGAATAATATTAACCCTTGAATATCATAGATTCTTCATGTTATTCATACTAATTGAAAATATTTATTAAAATCAAATTGAAAAATCATTTGAGATATTTTGTTTTTTGTCTATTCAAGCAAATGCTGGATGAAGAATTTACTCAAGGGAGAATAAACCAAAAAAAAATTATTAAAAGAAAGAAAAAAAATAGAGTTTGTTGAGCTTGAAGAACACAGGTATACACAAATACTGCTAATTACCAAAAAAACTACATTTGACCGTTGTTAGTATTTTTGTTTAAAAAAAAAAAAGAAAAATGATCTTGGTTTTTTTGTTTTACCTTAATTTTGTATCTTTTTTATTTATTTTTTTTTAATAAAACGACCACAATTACCGGTACCTCCCAAGAACATATTTGTGTCATGAAGCATTGTTCTTACCCACGCGAACAACTTCCTTCTCTGTGCCTTTGCGCGCATTCACCAGACCATTACCACATATTGTGGCTAAACACATGTTCAATTTCCTTGTACGTTCGGGAATACAATTTATATATATATATAATATAAAAAAGTTAACATAAAAGTAGAGTAGTTTGGCGCGTCGCATCGATCATCCTCATTAAAAAAAGAACTTCGACCTTAACGTACAACGTTATTTCATAGGCTTCCGGTAATGTAATAGACGCGACCTAGAAAGCTGAATCGTGGATCCAACATTCATTTTAATGTCACGTATTCCCTATTACAAACTGTATGGATCAAAAGATCAAAATGGATATGAACATGCATGATATCGATTAATTATATCAAATCTATTCTGTCAAAAAAACAATTTTTTTTCTATTTTTTCTATTTTATTGTTTATGGTATTTGTGTGTCGTACTTGTTAACTATGGCTTTTATTTCTTTTACTTATATTTATATATCAATCAAAGTTACAAAAAAAAAAAATAAAAAATTCAGAAAACAATTTTGACATTTTTATGTCAGAATGAAAAATTCATAAACATTATGCTGTAGTTAATTTATTGTTGAGAAATTTTTTACAAAAAAAAAGCTCCGAAAATATAAAATATCAACGAAAAGATTCACTTTATCTTGTTGAACTTGTTGGACACTAGTCCCAAGTTATCTTCTTTCATTTGTCTTGTGTTGTTATGTTTTTTTTTTTTTCTTTCTATCCAACTTTTTTGATAAAAAAATTAAAAAAAAAAAAAAAAAATACACAAGCAAGAAATCCCACAGCTTGTTGGATAATATGGATCACGTAACTAAAATGAGAAACAATGTAGCATATAAGTTTTGGTATAAGTCTGAGTTTGACTCAGATATAATTTAAAATCTCTATTACATATCTCTGTTTCATGTCTATGCTTGACTCGTCAACAAAGCAATGTCAAATTTATCATATGTCAAAGAAACCACTTGATATCAAAGTGGATATTCAAGACACGTAATAATTATCATAATTTAAATATTATTTATTTATTATATTATTCCAACAATTATCAATAATTTGAATTACTAAAACTTTCAATTAAAAAACAAGGATAATTTAAATTTGTTATCAACTTGTTTTTTGATCAATTACGTTGGTTAAATATTTAAAAAAATAATAATGGGTGTAAGTTACAATCATGATAGCTTCTTTTATAGTGACCGCCTTTTGTATATCAGACTGCATTGAGACATTACGATATAACTAGATATAACCAACAAGAAAGAGAATATTTTAGTGATTGTAAATAAATACAAATACAATAGTGTAACATAAATTGGTATTATATATTTATATTTTTATTCTAAGCTTCCTGGTTTTTCAATATTTACAGTTACAACAACAATATACTCTTACTGATATGGAGTTGTTTTGTATTAAAATTTTAAATATAAATTTTATTTTTTAATTTATTAAAATACAAAAAAAAATATAAGAAATATTTTTTATCCATTAAAGTGGACATGTCAAATATATAAACTTGAATTCGTCGAGAACAAATAAAATTCTACTCGATAGGTGAGATTGAATGGTGGACAATTTTTTTATTTTTAAATTGAACAATAAAAGAGAGTTCACTTTGGAACAAATCTATTGTCAAAGCTTTAAGCTTTTAAAAGTTTTTATGGCTACAATGTTATGTTGGATAAAATGAAATGTACTTACTAAGTTATTAAGTGGATCTATCAAAGAATTTTATATTATGATAAATCATAATTTTATTTGATAAACTTTAAAGTTATAATATATTTAATTATATGCATGTACAAGTTGGATAATTGTTCTTAACTTGGTATTTAATAAATATTAATTAAGTATAATTAAAAAATTAATTATAAAAAATTTTCAAAGTTTAGTATGATTTGGCTTTCTGGTGCATTTATTTCAAAGTATTAGCTAAATGATTGTGCATATATATATATTGAGTATGTGGTCGATTCAAAGCTTTTGGGATTTCAAAATAGAAACTGGTCTATAACATTGTCTATAGATGCCTGCAAGCTAAAATAACATTTTGATAAGAACACGATTAGTTTGGTGAACTGAACAAGTAGAAATTAGTCTAATTGAACAATACATATGTTTAACAATGAAATATTTAATAATATAAACAAAGTTTTTACATAAAATTTCATCTAATTATGATCAGGTTTATTTGACAATTTCTAATAAATCTTTCAAAGTTTTGTAACTAAAAACACAAATAATATTTGTAAAAAGTGTGGTTTTTTCTATTATAGAAAATTAAACTACAAATCAATATCAATTCAAAGTTGTTTCAAGCTCTTGAGAGTTAAATCGACATTGAATTGAAATTATATAAACTTATACTTGGAATAAGGTCAATCTTAGTTGCAAAATTTAACTTTCCATAAATTATTAATTTGAAAATAAATAACTAAAATTAATTTACTAATAATTTATTATTAATATTGAATAATTAATTTGTAAATAATATTATAAAATTTAATTTGATATAATATTATGAAATATAATATTTAAATATCAATAAAGTTTTTTGAAATGTAATTCAATACATTTTATTTATTGTGTATAAATAATATTTTAAATGTAAAATTTATGTTATTTATATAAACTTCCTTATTGAACATCAATTTTATGTAGTTCATATAATAAGTATGGTGTAGTTAAGTAGACTTTTGTGTTGATATAAGATGGCACACCTGATGTGACCAACTGAAGAAACAGAGTAAATCCATTAATATGTACAACGATATAAAAATAAAAAATAAATCTAGATAATATTTTACACATTTAAATATGTAGTAATCAACAATTGGTTCTTGTACATTTTTTTTATAAATTTTCAATGTCATTTTTTAAAAACCAATAAATTTTATGATTATTTTTATTATTTTTAATTCTTATATCGCGTGTTTATGTAAAATATTAAATAAAAAAAATTTTTAAAAAATTTTCTAAAGTGTGTAAATGTATTTAAGAATAAATGCAAAGTGTGTGGTTACTAAGATTTATTTATTTTGTCTTTTTTTTAAATATTTTTTATTCAACATTAGCTTCGTCATTGTGAAGATCACCACAACAATATAAAAGCTTAAAGTTTGACCACATTGAGCTCATATTATACGCTTGTTCATTGGATTCTTTCCATCGACTCAAGTTTTTTATATATATAATCGTAAACATGTACACAAAGTATATCTCTTGTACATTAATGGAATAACCATACATTTATTCAAACATAAACGCATGTATATTGTACCAGATGGATGACATTTTGTGGTAAAATACAGTGATAAAACAATTGAAAATAAAATAAAACTAAACAAAGCAAAACAAAAATCGTTAGTGGTAAAAAAGAAAGTACAAATTTTCTGTAAGCATAACAAAGAAGATGCTGCATATAAATATATATATTTTTTAAATAATTATTTTTATTATTATTATAATTTAATGAAAAATAAAATAATGATAATTATAGCAAATTAATTTTCAACACTTTGTCATTGTAATTATCTAGTAATTAGTAGAAAAAAAAAAAAAATTATAAATAAAAAAGTTTTAAATAAAAAAAAAACGTATTGTATGAAGGATAAAAAAAAAAAAAGCTGGTCAAAGTTTTGTATAAAATTTATGATAAAGTTAATCAAACTACGAGATTTTGTCACTGTAAAGAACTCGTGTAATTACTTTACTTTTAATTAGATACACTTGTACATAATGAAAGAGCCCAGAGCGAATAATGGTGACAAACGTAAAAGACCTGCAGTTTTCATGAAGATTCCAAGTATTCTCTCTTCAAGGTTTGTACAATATGTATTATTTAATTTAATAATTATTGTGTCAATTAATTTTACAATGATATACGAATTGGAATGTAAGTTTTAATTTTATATAATTATTAATTATATTTTATTTAATAATTAATATTCAAAAAAATTTTGAAAAATATGTAAAATAAATTTATAAAAATTTAATTACAATTATTTAGACATTTTTTTTTTATTTTTGATAGAAAATAACGATTGTGTTTATTTTTATTGAAGCAAAATTGGGTTATTAACACAGAGACTTTTTTTAATCATAAAACATATGACATGATTTTTTTTTTTTTTACAACAATGACGAGCATATTGTTTGATAGTTTGTAAATTATACAGTCATCATAAAAAACATACGTGAAATATTTATTTCATGCATGCATAAAGTACCATAAAATATTACACAGTTGAATTTCAAATCACTTAGAAAAAAATCTTGAGGTGACCTTTGAATTTTACTATGTATTTTTTATTACCAACTTTGAATTGTATGACAAATAAATATAATTTTATTTTCACATACAAATAACTTTTTTAAATATTTTTTTGAACATTTCAAAATTAAATATTACAATTTGAACATTTTTTGAAGCCTTCAATTTGTAATATTTATTTTTTTTTCTTTTTACTATTGGAAATATTTTTAAGATGCACCGTCATATATATAACAACCTCAAATGTCAAAAAGGCAAATCGATAGCTTATTAAATCGTCTGGTAACCAGTCAGCCATAACTGCTGAGAGAAAATTTGGTAGACAATGTCATCGGTTTTTACGTCAAGAAAAAAAATTAAGTAATATCAAGTTGATGGAAAATAAAAGAAAAAAAAAAAGTAAAACAGAAAGAACAATTGAAAGTTTATTGCTGAATGTGTTTTATCTTTTTTATTTACTTCATCTTATTGATATGGCAAGTTGAATGCGTAATTAAAAATTAAAATATTTCATAAGGATCTTTGGTATAATTCACCTGAATAGAATATTTCGCAGGCTCATAAGTCATGCTTCACAATAATATATTATTATGCAAATTTTTATCGAAAAGCATATCTCATTTTTGCAAATTTTATTTTTTATTATTATTTATTTTTTCTTTTTATACTTAATAATCTATTTTTTTTTTTATTCCGTTGATTGTATTGTTGTTTTCTTGATGTGATTTGACGCGTATCAGCTAACCTACTCAACAGATTTGAGATTTCCCGGGTGGTTATTTGAATGTGATATATAAAAACATGCGCGATATGCAATTGATCAAAATATACGACATAAATTATTTATTTTTTTTATCAATACTGAAAAAATAAAGGAAGAAAAAATCAAAAGAAAAATCGAAGAAAAAAACGAGAAGCACGATGAATTGTCAGGAATAGCTGATGCAAAAATGAGGATAAATATAGATATAGGTATATATGTATGAATTGAATATAGTGTGATTCTTGAAAAAGATGGGAATGAAAATGAGGTGATGTTGGGTGAGCTTTCCCAAAAGGTTCAGTTTGACAGGCAAATTGAATCGACGCCAGTCGCCGTTGACGCTTGAAAAATATACTAAACGAATATTGGAAAGAGAAATTCGAGTACAATAATCCAATATTCTCTCATGGTCGTTGAATTCACAATATCGTTTTTATTTTTTAAGTCTTTTAAAAATTCAACCAATTCACAAAAAACTATATCCCAACTATTTTTTTTTAAATTCAATATATTTTTATATTTTTTCAACTAAAAATACACATATACATTTAATTAATGTTACCTCTCAATTAAAAAATTATTTTTAACAAAAAAAAATCATAAGCTTTTAAATAAACTTTTTATGATTTTTATTAATTAAAATTTGTCAATAGAAATATTCATTAAAAAATATAAAATTTTTATAAAAATAAAAAACAAATAAAAGTATTTATAAATAATTAAATGTACAAAATATTATTAAAATTTTTAAATTTATAAAATAACATGTAATATATATTTTAGTAAATTTAAATACATTATGTTGTTGATTAATTCAATATTATTGAATAAATTATAATTTTATACGGCATCAATTAAACAACAGCATATACTACTTGTTTAATTCAAATATATAATAATAATAATAAATAATATAAATGAATCAGTGTGGTATAATAAATCAAACTAATCGGCAATTAATTTTATTAAATAAAAACAGGAAACAGAAATCACAATTGCATTTGGTAATGTAATGACTCATAAATCATTTGGTAAAAAATTAAACGAGTAAAAAATGTATTATAATGGTAAAAAATAATAATAAATAAATTAAACATATCACTGTCCTACAAAATTGCAACCTATAATTCTGAAACAATACAACGAATGAAAAATAACAAAAAAAACAAAAAAAACATTTTAAAATGATAGATAATGATAGGTAGCGTCTGGTTGTCTGGTTGTTGTGGTTTCAAGTGAAGGCTGAATAATATATTAAAAATAAACTTGAAAATAAAAGTAATGGACATTGAAGTTGAATGAAGTTGAATGAAGTTGAGCCACAAATGTCAGTATTCATATATAGACAACATATATTCAAAAACTTTTGTAAAAGCAAAAAAAGTTTGGCTAGTTTTAATTTTTTTTATTTCTTTCAACTTTGATGCATATCATTTGGATGTTTTTTTTTTTTTAAATTTTATTTTATGCATTATATTTGTTTCATATTTTAAAAATATAAACATGCAAAAGTATTAAATGTTATGTTGATGTTATGCTGATGTTGCATTTATAAAATACTGAATTTATTATTTTTTATTTATTTTTCGTGATTTGCGTTATGACTTCAAACATATGAACAACACACTTTTTTGGTTCATTACAGAAAAAATAAATAAAACCACTATACAATACAAAATTTGTTATATTATATTTTTTTTTTAAACAAGCAAGATGTGTGTACATGTTTTGTATATTTTAAAAGCTGACATTACACTTTTGTTTCATTTTCCATTTGCCGAAATTAAAAGAAAAAAGAAAACGCATGTCATGAAAGTAAATTTAGTTTAGCTGTTAAAAAGAATCATGACGTGGTTTATTTTTTTTTTCTCATAAATTAACATTTAGTTATGATTTTTTATTAATTTTTTTTGACAAATATATATACTTGAAATGATACAATAAGAAAAAATATCTTTGAAGAAAAATAATTGAAATAAAGATCAAAGTATAAAAAATAAAAATAAATTTAAATGATGGCAATTTCGTGTTTATGAATTTATTTGCCACTGGAATTTGCCTGAAGTACAGATTCAGAATTATTTATATAATATTTTTTTGAAAAATTATATTTATATAATTTTTCAAAAGATAATTTTAACAAGTCACGATAATTTAATATTTTTATATTTATAAATCATTTCTCAGAACATTATCACCATATGATATTATTTATTTATATTTTACACGATATATGTTTGTACGTGTAAAAATCGAAATCAGCATATTGAATTACATGGAAAAATAAATTGCCGCAGGTGTAATGAAGAAAAAAAAAAAAAAATGATGAAAAATTTGATTACATTGAAACTATTTTTACAGCTAAAAAATTAGTGATGTTAAAAAAAAATTATTTAGAACTAAATATACTTGATATGACACGGACTATTGATTCAATGACTAATTTTATTTTTCAAATAAATAATGACAAAAAAATGATAATTCGGTTGAAAGTTTTACATGGAATTATAATTTGCAATTATTTATATAAAACTTGTGACATTAATAACATGCAATATTTATTCTCAGAATAAATATTGTTATGATTTAATTGAAATATTATTAAAATCATAGATATCAATTGTTATCAATTCTAAAAAAAATGATTTTAATTCAATAAATAAATAATTCCCTCAGGGTTACAAATAATAATTTAATAACTAAAATTATAAATTGTTTATTATTATTTTTATTTTCTAATCTACATTACCGGATATCCCATAATTCTGTGAGAAATAATTTTAATAGAAATGGGATTAAAAAAATTCTGTCCTCAATAGAAAAAAAAAAGGTTCATCCGGTAGTAATTTTATCTCACGACATTATAATTTAAAAATTTTTATTTTTCTATTTTAATGTACATTATTACAATTAAAAAAAATAATAAAGAATATTATTATAAATGATTTATGATAAATAGATAATACATTTAAATATACATACAAGTTTTGTATACATTGAAAATTAAGGAGTAATTTCAAGATCACAGAAAGTCATTAATTAAGTTTGAATGAATAAGTTTACAGTATATTTGATAGAATTGTTTAGAAATCCCCTGGGCTATTTTATACTCAAACATCAACATCAAGATGTATATTCAAAGTAAATTATATTTATTTGTAACTATTGGCAACGCATTTGAAATTATATTATCAAGTTTGTTGATACAAGAAAAAGAGAATGGCAAAGCACCACGCAATATGTCTTAAGACAAAGATAGAAATTTCATCAACTATTTTGCACCTTGAGTGAGGAAGCAGGTGAATTTAGATATAAAAAATAAATAAAAGTTTTGTTATTTATTTTATAAAGGTGTATATTGTAAACAGCATCCAACAACTAATTTTAAAATTGCAATGTGTGGTGGAATATTTGTAGACGCACTAATCGCGTCAGCAAGTCTACTCCATTGCTTTCCTTTTCTATGCAGAAAATATGCACAAATGCAGTATGCAATATGCATGCATACTATCTCATTATACCGCCTATTAATTAAATACATATTTTTCATTGACTATACATAAAAATATATATGATTATTATTTTATTTTTATTTTCTATAATTTATTTTGATATGAAAGAAAAAAAATTACAGTGCTGTTTAATTTAACAATAAGTTTATTTTTGAAGATTTTATATTTTATATTTTTTTGTTTTACTGAGAAAATTTATATATTTTTTTTTTACCTATGAGATAATTATTATTATTATTATTATAAATGTATTCGTGACCATTTGAGCTTTTGGCATGCAAAATAGACGCAAAGAAATTCTCATTTTTATTTGATTATTTTTTTTATTTTACATTAGTTTTGTTTTTTTTTTTTTTTTATTTGAACCTTTAAAAAAGGAAATTATACTGAAAAGAAAAATGAAAAAAATATATAGAATAATAAAAATACTGAAAATGTTAAACCGAAGGTGAAGAAAATACCTGGGATATTTTAATATATATATTTTTTTGTATTTTATGGAAAAGTTTTTCTTTCATTTAAATAATATTGTAAATGATTTCTTTGGTAATGTAATGTTAATAATATCGAAATATTAAATTTTTTTTTCTTCATTTTAATTTTTATTATATTTATTTTTATATAGCTTCAGTTGGAATCATTTATATTTTGTTAATAAGCAAAATAAATAATATAAAAAGTGTAATAAATAGGGAAAAGGAAAATAAAAAAAAAATAGCAAAAAAAATTTTGTTTCTTTTTGAATTAAATGAGTAAAATAAAATCTATCAAAAAAGAATAAAAAAAATAAATAAATATATATTTAATGGCCACACACGTGTGTGAACATTGACAAAATAATAATAATAAAAAAATAAATAAAAGATATAAATCTCCTTGAAAAAAAAAAAAAAACAAACTTGTTCAATATTTATTATTTTTATTAATTTATTTAACTGTTAATTATTTACTGATTCATTAAATAATTTAAACAGTGAATTTTAATTGAAATCAAGTTATGTTATTTCATGGTGATTCAAGTGTATTTTATATATTTATTTCGAGTCCTTGTCCCTGAATATAACCCTTGCCACCAAAAACACATAGTAAATAAATATCTCTCATGTCTGACCACTCACTGGTTTTATCTACTTTCATTCAACTCTCACAATAAAATTAAGTATCTCACAATTTAAATAATAAAAACAAATTCCTACCAATAATAATAAATTTTCATGGATAACAATCAATAGTTTTATATAAAAAATACACTTGTCATCAATAAAACTGAAATACCCTATTTTTGAAAGACTCACAGTGCTTTGGAAGTCAGACATTACTTCAAAGTCTAACAAAATCTTAAAATAGATGAATATAATTTATACAACACTTGAAAACGTTGTCTTTCAGTGTTGTTGACTTGATTCAATCATAATCTCATGAAATTTTAACTCAGAAAAATTTATTTTGGCTGAAATGCCCTATTTTTACAAAACTGACTCTGTTTTGGACGTCAAAGTTTGCGTCAAAGTTCAAAAACATCTCGAATTAATTGAAAATAATTCATACGATGGTTGAAAACGTTGTATTTTAGGATTGTTCATTCAATACAATCATAATCTCATAAAATTTCAACACAGGAAAATTTATTTGGGCTGAGATGCCCCTATTTTCACAAAACTGACCCAGGGTTGGAGGCAAGAATTGCGTCAAAGACCAACAAAATTTAAAAAAATATATTATAAATATATAATAAATAATTAAAAAAAACTGCACCTATTGAAACGATCATAGGTGTGATAAATTATTGAAGGATATATCACTTTGTATTGTTCATGTTTTTTGATGCGTGAATAGAGGTCGAGTAGGTATTGTTGTTGAACATGTATGCAAAATTTTATATGTACATTGAAACATAGTCAACAATAAAATTTACAAATATGTATATAAAATAATTTGATCGTGTGTGTGTTTGGTGTGCACTTGAAAGATCATAGTATGAATTGAATGAAAGGGATGCTTTTTAAAAATTACAAAAGGTAATACAAGACTTCATCATCTTGAAAAAAAATAAAAAAACAAAAAGAGACAGAGAGGATATATGCTTACGTTTTTTATATATATTATTATTTTTTTTTTTATTTAAAGTAAAGGGAATACGTGTTCAACCCCTGAACACCCACGATGATAGTCCAGACATGAGGTACGTGTTGCTATTATCGCATTTCATAGCGACCCTGTTGTCATCTATTTTGCATACAAAAAAGTGTGGGCACATTGTCACGTAAATTAAGATATAAATACATTTATATAAAAGGTAGAATATTTTCAAGAATATTAAATAAAAAATAATATTATTTTTTAAAAATATTTAATAATAGAATTTAATTTTATAAAGTTATTTTAACATAATGTCATGCAAAAAAAAAAATGGAATAAAATTAATATAAAGTTTAAAAAAATAATGAATTAATTTTATAGTTTTTTATTTTTATAAAATTCATTGAATTTTTATAATTTAATTTTCTAATTTCTTTGAAAATTTACGTTTGTGATAAAGAATTTTTATTTCTTTTTGTTTTTCATTTTTTTTGCATTTTAAATTCTTTGAGTTTTCATGGTTGATTTAAACATATTCATCAAAGCAACTTGATTAATTATTTGAGGTACGTGTAAATTGAGAATAAAATTGTTTAAAAAAAATAAAAATTATCATAGAAATATAGTTGATGAATTTTCTATTAGTAATTATTATTCCTTTGTAATTGAAATCAATGAATTGAATTTAACAATGTTCACTAATTGTATCATTACACAGAAATGTACACATACAGGAAACAATTGTTTCTTTTGTAAAACTTTTAATTTATAAATTAAGACTAATGGAAAGACATTTGAATTAAATAAAGTAAAAAAAATAAATTATTATTATACTAAAAAAAAATCAATGAACAAGAAAATTAAATAAATGAAAAGCATTCTTATTATGAAAAAAAAAAGAATTGTAATGTCGGTTCTAACTTGATATTCTCTGTAATTCTCTTTTCTATTTTTTTAAATAATTAATAAATAATTTTTCTATTTTTTGGCATTTGTTTATTAATTAAAAATTATATTTCTTTGTCACATTAACATGTTGCTATACGTAGTGTTGTATAATTGTATAAAGAATTAAATTTATTAATATTAATTGGTCAGAATATTTCGGCGTTGGTATAATATAAAATTACCTCTTTTGAATACCTCTTTTCTTGTTCTATTATCCTGTTATAATACAAAATTTTACCGAATAATTTTTTATTTCTGGTAAAAGAAAAAAATTTCAAATATAATAACAGGATTTTGAATTTGTATTAGGCAAATATAATGACTAAAGAGGTATTTGAAATTTTTTTTTTGAAAAAAATTTCCAATTTTGTATTAGGCGAATATAATGACCAAAGAGGTATTTGAATTTTTTTTTTTTCGAGAGAATTTCGAATTTTTATCAGGCAAATATAATGACCAAAGAGGTATTCAAATTTTATTTTTCAGAAAATTTTTTGATTTTGTATTAGGCAAATATAATGACCAAAGAGGTATTTGACCTATAGAAAATTATCGAAAGACTTTTAGAAAAATTTTTTAATGATAAACAAAAGTTATTTAACGGTCGGTATACCTTTTCACCTGTTCTATTATCCTGTTATAATTTAAACAGTATTTAAACAATAACTTATAATTTATTTTTAATTATCATAATTTTTTTCTCGTTTTATTCTAGTAATTTTATAAAGAAGAATAATTTTGTAATAGTATAAATTTATATATATTTTGTCCAACAATTAGGTTAAAAAAACTTCAAGGACGTAAAGTTAAAAAGTAATGTGTACATTTTAGTGTGCAGTGAAACGTGACGTATCGCAGTTTACACACGTGAATTGTACCCACAAATGTACGTGTTTCGATGTTCTGATTCACGCTGTTTGTTTCGTTTTATTTTTTGAATGTTTATTTATTTTATTTATTTCATCATACATGTTTTTATATACACGTAAACCTCGGCATCAAATTTACAAATAATTTATAAAAATTAACAACAAAAAAAAAAGAGATTATTTATTTCAATATTAAAAAAAAGTTATAAAATTAATTAATAAAATTTGAAATATATTTATACATACAATAACAATAAAATTGTTGGTCATTTTTATAGTTAAAAATTTTTCAAATTATATTGGTTGTTGGACAATCAAGTACAGAAGTTAGCTTGGTTGCTTGACGTTGACCTTTTGCTTTGTCCTCAATATATACACAATAACTAACCCTAGAGTCGTCTATTCATCTACTGGCATATTGTGAAATATCGGTGTACCAACGTCAGGCATAAAATATATTTTGCTGACAAGCTACAGTACAAAAAAAAAAAAAAACAACCCTTGAACCAGATGGTCTTTCGCTTCAATAACGATAGTCCCTGTCAACATGTATATACATACTCATCCATTGAATTTTCCAAAAGTGGCTGGGAAATATTGAGTTTAATATGAGATTTAAAGTTGGCCAGAGGATATATTTTTTTATCCAACAAAAACCAACTTTTCACAGTATTTTTTTAATCTTTTTTTTTTGAGTATATATGTATATCTCTCAATTGAGAATTATATTTTTAACGAAATTTGAATTATTTCCCAAGGGTTTATGTTTAAAGTGCCTTTGAATATTCAACTTCAATCTGTACAACTTGAATTTATTAAATATTTACAAGTCGTAAATGCTACCAAGCAGATTGTGTCTGGTTATAAATATATTTGATAGTTCCAAAAACAATTAACTGTAATGGAATTATAAAAATAAATAAATAAATTTTATTCTGTTTTTTTTTTTTTTCAAGCAGGTCAAGTTGATTGACACAAACATGATTAATAATTTACTTTCATTTTTTTGTTATTTCTCATTTTTTACATGGTTATTGTTATCACTTTAGTTTTGTTTATTGAAAATTATTATTTCATCGTAAATTGAATAAGAAAAAATAAAAGAAAATAATAGAAAAAAATGTATTAAAAATTTAAAATAAAAATAATAAAAAAATATGCATGAAAGTGCATATTGGATGAAAAGTACCTTGGAGCAGACAATTTAATTTTTATAGTAAACTATCGAGTGCAAGTCAAGTATTGATTCGTTCTACTTTTATATGAAATACTTGGTGACTATAGGTATACCTGTAAAATGTACATAGCATTTTGGTGTACGAGAATTTTCTTAGCGAGAATTTTAAATCATTTTTGGTAGTTGTGAGCATCAAGAAGATACGATAGAATATTTGTCGATTTGAAATATTCAAGTCAAACTGAATTTCAAAATATGATCAGAAATATATCTATAAAAAAAAAAAAAATAAATAAAAAAATTTATCTTCGAAGATATAATTGATCAATACAATTTATATATTTTTTCTTGATATATAATACTTAAATTTAAACTTATATATATATTATTTATTTAAAAATAAATAAAATATTGAAATATTTATAAAATTATTTTAAATCAATTTTTTATCGATATTTTTTCATCAAAAAAATAATATTCTACAGAGTATATTTTTAAGAAATCAAAATACCTATAATATTATCTCTTAGAATAACAATTTACATCGCAATTTTTTTTATAAACAATAAAAATACCCTAATGTTTTCATCCTACGCCATTATTGTTTGAGCATTATATTCAAATCTTGAATATATATTTTAACGTGGGACTGACAGTGATGCTCACATGAGTAGCATACTAATTACATATTTTTTTTTTTTATTATTTCATGATATTTTTTATTATTATTTTTGACCAGTCTTTGTTGTTTAAATACACGTGGAGAAATTGAAATAATAATAAAGCCTAGTCAATGAACTTTTAAATAAAAATTTAAAAAATTAATCTTTTTTTTTCTAAAAAATAGTAAACTATACAGTAGATTTGTGAATAAAGGTTTTTATAACGATTTTTTTTTTAAATTTTAAGAAGCAGAAATCCTACAAAATCATCGGTAAGAAAAGTATTTTTCTATCACGAACAAAAAGAAGCCCTTGTCATATATATAATCATAAAGAAATAAAATAAAAAACAAAATTACAATTTTTTATTTTTTTATTTTTTATATCTTTAAAGATTATATGGAACCAAAGCCTTCTTGTGCAACTTTTCCATCAGCAAAGCACAAAAAAAGTATGTGAAAATCGTTCATATTTTTTTATTTTTTTGTTATTATTATTTTTATTATTTTTTATATTATAAGAATGTTCTTTGGTAAGGACTACAACTTTTTAACATACTTGAACATAAGAGTATCAAAAGTTTAACTCGGAAAAAAAGTCATTTTTTTTTTACTTTTTTTTTCAACTTATGCACATAGAAGTTGAATAACATATTAAAATAATTTTTTAAGATATATATATTTTTTTTATTCATTTTATTAACAATTTGAAAAACCGATTGGATTAAATAAATAAAAAAAAATTATATATATAAAATTGACTAATGATTTGACAATGCGAATTTTAAATGAATAAAAAGATCTGGTAACGTTTGTTGGGGCGTGGGCCCGCGTTACCCTTTGAAAATTAAAAATTTTCAATACTCCGGCTAGGGCCATGGTAAACTTAAATCATTGCTTAAATATAATTAAATGATTTGTCATTATCAACATCAACATTATTATTAAAAATTTTGGTTGACTACATGATCAATGAAATGAAATTTACTGTAAAATAGGTTCATGTACTAGAAAAAAAATATGCACTTTATTAAAGATGGCAAAAAAAACCAATAATGCGGGCGATAGAGTTTTTTGAGACGCAAAATTTGAGCATAGTACGAAGTCTCCCTGACAATTCTACGTTGAGTTATTCAATATCTAATTTTTTCACGTTTTTTTAAAATCGTTATAACTTTTGGGATAATAAAAATTAAGACATCGAATTAGGCTCAAATGAAAGATCTTACAAAGTTCTATCATGAGATATGTGGATTTATATTGTATTTAAAATAGTTTTGAAGAAAAAAAATTAAATATCTGATTTTTTTTTATAAATTTTAGTGTTTTTTTGGTTTCCACCAAAAACTATTAAAGATGGCGGAAAAAACCCACAATGCGGGCGATAGAGATTTTTGAGACGCAAAATTTGAGCCTAATACGAAGTCTCCCTGACAATTCTACGTTGAGTTATTCAATATCTAATTTTTAAAAATTGTTAAAAAATTGATTTAGATTGCTATAACTTTGAGAATAATGAAAATAAAAACATCGTATTAGGCTCAAATGAAAGTTCTTGAAAAGCTCTTTAATAGGATATTCGGGTTTTTTTGCGACCTTGAAGAGTTTTTGAGAAAAAAAATTAAATATTTGAGTTTTTTTTTTTCTATTTTAAAGTTTTTTTTTTTTCCACCAAAAACTATTAAAGATGGCGGAAAAAACCCACAATGCGGGCGATAGAGATTTTTGAGACGCAAAATTTGAGCCTAATACGAAGTCTCCCTGACAATTCTACGTTGAGTTATTCAATATCTAATTTTTGAAAATTGTTAAAAAATTGATTTAGATTGCTATAACTTTGAGAATAATGAAAATAAAAACATCGTATTAGGCTCAAATGAAAGTTCTTGAAAAGCTCTTTAATAGGATATTCGGGTTTTTTTGCGACCTTGAAGAGTTTTTGAGAAAAAAAATTAAATATTTGAGTTTTTTTTTTTCTATTTTAAAGTTTTTTTTTTTTCCACCAAAAACTATTAAAGATAGCGGAAAAAACCCACAATGCGGGCGATAGAGATTTTTGAGACGCAAAATTTGAGCCTAATACGAAGTCTCCCTGACAATTCTACGTTGAGTTATTCAATATCTAATTTTTTCACGTTTTTTTAAAATCGTTATAACTTTTGAGATAATAAAAATTAAGACATCGAATTAGGCTCAAATGAAAGATCTTACAAAGTTCTATCATGAGATATGTGGATTTATATTGTATTTGAAATAGTTTTGAAGAAAAAAAATTAAATATCTGATTTTTTTTTATAAATTTTAGTGTTTTTTTGGTTTCCACCAAAAACTATTAAAGATGGCGGAAAAAACCCACAATGCGGGCGATAGAGATTTTTGAGACGCAAAATTTGAGCCTAATACGAAGTCTCCCTGACAATTCTACGTTGAGTTATTCAATATCTAATTTTTAAAAATTGTTAAAAAATTGATTTAGATTGCTATAACTTTGAGAATAATGAAAATAAAAACATCGTATTAGGCTCAAATGAAAGTTCTTGAAAAGCTCTTTAATAGGATATTCGGGTTTTTTTGCGACCTTGAAGAGTTTTTGAGAAAAAAAATTAAATATTTGAGTTTTTTTTTTTCTATTTTAAAGTTTTTTTTTTTTCCACCAAAAACTATTAAAGATGGCGGAAAAAACCCACAATGCGGGCGATAGAGATTTTTGAGACGCAAAATTTGAGCCTAATACGAAGTCTCCCTGACAATTCTACGTTGAGTTATTCAATATCTAATTTTTGAAAATTGTTAAAAAATTGATTTAGATTGCTATAACTTTGAGAATAATGAAAATAAAAACATCGTATTAGGCTCAAATGAAAGTTCTTGAAAAGCTCTTTAATAGGATATTCGGGTTTTTTTGCGACCTTGAAGAGTTTTTGAGAAAAAAAATTAAATATTTGAGTTTTTTTTTTTCTATTTTAAAGTTTTTTTTTTTTCCACCAAAAACTATTAAAGATGGCGGAAAAAACCCACAATGCGGGCGATAGAGTTTTTTGAGACGCAAATTTTGAGCGTAGTACGAAGTCTTTATGTCAATTCTACGTTGAGTTATTCGATATCTAATTTTTTGAACTTGTTAAAAAATTGAATTAAAAGTTTATTAAAAGCGCTATAACTTTTACGATAATCAAAATAAAGACATGGTATTAAGCTCAATTGAAAGCTCTTTTAAAGCTCTGTAATAACATATATAAGTTTTTTTGGCTATCTTCAATAGTTTTTGAGAAAAAAAATTAAATGTCTGATTTTTTTTTATTTCTATTTTTAAGTTTTTTTTTTTTCTACCAAAAACTATTGAAAAAAATAAAAAAAACCCACTACGCGGGCGATAGAGTTTCCAGAGACGCATCATTTAAGCCTAATACGATCACTCTAAGTCAATTGGTTCGTAAGTTATGAACGTTTTTTTTTTTTCGGCCGTAAATACAATACTGCGGCTGAGCCTATGGCTCCTAGCCTCCGTAAAAAATATTTTTTTTTTGTTCCGTTCGGAAATACTTTGGTGGGCACATATCAAAAAAAAAAAAATATCAAAAAAAAAAATGGTCATATGGAAGTTCGCCAAGCACGTATGAAGTGAATTTCAAAGTCACCAAACGAGGCAAACACTTTTGAATTCAAAAATACAAAGAGTATAAATTTCTACACTTTTAAAATTTAAATTCTAAAAACGTACACTTTTAGATATATAATTTAAAAAAAGAATTTTATTTTTTAAAATAAAAATATCTGGCATAATAGTCATGTAATTTATAAACTTTAAAAAATTATTAAATAAATAGTGTTAATATAAATTTATTTAAATGATAATATAGAACAACAGTTTAGCTATAAAAAAAAAATATAAATTTAAAGAAAAATAAGTAAAAATGAATGAACAATTTCGCTAGAGATTTTTAGAAATCATGAGAGTTTTATAGTCAAGAGTTACGACTATCTTCACTGCTTAAATTTAATATTCAGTAGAATTTTTAAAACCAAAAAAATATAAAAAAAAATAATAAAAAAAGATTTAACATCGACTTTTGTTAGTCTAAAGTTTACCACAGGGATCAGCCCCTTGTATGTTTGGCAAAATGTACGTTCTTTTGTCGTTTAATTTTAACGATTTTACTTGAATTTTCGCTGGTCACCAAGTTTTATATCGTCTGAACATTATGACCACATACACAAGCAATCCTTTAGAAAATGACCATCAAAGTTTACCTATATATATACCTATTCATCGTTAATCAATATAAAAAAAAAATATATATATAAAATTCAAGCATTAGATAATTTAATTTGTTCAATTTTCTGCTAATTTTTTTTTTAAATTTTCAATTGACATATTTATTATACGTGACTAATTTTCTTCCACAATTTTTATATTATTTCTTATCAATTTTTATTCAATATATAATTAAAAAAAAAAAAATTAAAAAATAATTAAAATTTTGTATAATAAAGTTATTATATACATATTACAAATTAAATTAAAAAAAGAAAAATAAAACAAAATGATTATAAATTGTGTTTATTTTAAAAATAAAAAATAATAGAATTTGAATCGGATGTTGTAATATAATACACATGCATTTACATCAGCATTCATATATCCTATATATATATAAAATGCAGTGTTTCATTTGTTGCATGCAGCTATGCTCGTCATTATGAAGTCATATTTCACGACTTATGGTAATTACCACCTACCACCCAGAAGTCACATTCAGTCCAGAGACGAGAATACTTGCAAACTCTCTTGGTCATAGTCATGGTATTATGCACATATATATACAAAATATACATACACTCATAGTCAGTACTATCCATTCATCTTTCTCTTTTTGTTTTTATTTTTTTTTATCGTTACTACCCGCACCGGTGTTATTCATTCTTCTCGCTTTTCTAAGAATATATATATAAATTGTATCAACCTCAACCCATAAACATCCAGCCAGAAACGCAGTACCCAACATTTGCGAATTACGATTTTCATATAGGACGAATTACACTCATTTACGAACATCTGGGTTATCAATCTGGTCTCTATTTTATCTAATTTTTGTTATTCATACTAATTAACATTTTTAAATAATTTTTAAATATAATACAAACTAAACGCATTCATTATATTTATTTAATGGATTTTTAAATAAATAAAATTATAAATAAACTCAACAATTTTTTCTAGATCATATTGAGTAAATAAAAATAATATAATTAAATAAATAAATAATGTGGTGGTTTTTTTTTTTTTTGAAAAATACAGTATAACAAATAAGGAAATAAAATAAGAAAAAAATATTCTATATACTAACTGTTTTTAATTCTAGTTTACTACTGAAACTATCATAGTTTTCTTCAAGTCAGAGAGATTATTTTTAAATGAACGCAAAAGGTGGTCAGTTAAAAGAGACTAGGTCAATTATTATCAAGATCAAAAGCAAGTCAGCATTTATTGTTGAATAGACTAATTTAGTTTTTTTTTTTACTTAGCTACTAGATCAAAATAAAAAATGTTTTCAACGATCTAAAATTACATCTATGGTTTATTTTGATTTTTTTTTTTTTAATGATCAAAAAAGATAATAATAAAATTTATTTATTTTTTTTAAAATAGTAATTTTTAAAACTTTATATTTTAGTGTTAAAAATAGTATAAATATATATTAAAGTTGTTATTTATATTCCAATATGGATAGCTACTATGTAGATATGAATCTTCAACACCATCAAAGTGAGGACAATCAGTTCTTGATCTTGTCCTGATGGGATTATATGATCAAGGTATATATTTGAACGATTAATGTTTAAAATACACGCAGTATAATACAACTATTCAAAAGCTCAAGGCAGTATAAAATTCCATTGAACACCATATGTGTGCATTTTATCATTAAAAACTAAATAAGACCACACATGTTGAATTATATATCACAATATCACAATAATGGACAGGTGGGACAAAGATATGAATAAAAATATAAAATAAAAATAGTTAAATAAAATAGGAAAATCATCTTGTATGATGGATCAATTTATATTTTGATTTTACACTCAATTTGCAACGATATATATCAGATCAAGCCAATATCCATATCAGTTTTACAAATGTGTCATAATCATATAGCTGTCATTGACATGGACAATCTCAACGATACAAATATTTCCCATATTATTATTTTGTTAATTTATATTAAAAAATTAAATGAATCAATTTATAATGTGAATTATAAAAATATTTTTAACAATTAATATAAATTTATTGGATAAATTATATTCATTATATTCAATATTTAACAAAATTTAACTAAAAGTTTATGGTTCACCGATAATACTTTGTGCGCTTTGGGCTTTCAAGCCTGCTTTCTATCATGATGCTAAAATTATTAGTTTGCTTTAACGATTATTGGGGTCAAATGTACCACTAACTGAGATGCAATATGATAAAAATATTTTATCAAAAAAAAAAAAATTAAATTTTTTATTTATTTAAATATACAAATAATTTAAAAAAAAAAATTGATAAAATTGACAGATTCAAAGTGCTAAAAAAAAAACTTGAAATTTCTTTTTATTTTTTTTAAATGAAATTTGTTTTTTTTTTTTTTTTTTTGTTCAAAGTAAACTTGATTTATGTCTTTATCAATGATTCATAGAGACTTGTAAATAAACCAGGTGTACATTGAAAAAATAAATTTTTTTAAAATGTTAATTTATTTATTTAATGTAAAATTTATTTTATAAAATAATTCAATGTTTGAAATATACAGCTGTTTTATTCTACTGTTTAAATATTTTTTTATCTATTTTATATTTTTATTTATATATTAACCTTTTTATGAATGTTTAAGTTAAAAAACACATACAAGAAAATATATTTTTACCAGAAAAGAAAATTTTGCAATACCGATAACGTCTGACACAACAAAATAAACATGGCATATCATTTGTTAGCTGACATCTGACTATCGTTTTGTGTGTTGGATGACAATGGATCCGGTTTTTCTCTCATATATAGACAAGTTGAGTTTACTGACCCTTTCTTATAATATTATTTTTATTTTATATATATATTATTTATCTACTCTGACATTCTGGTTGGTAAAAATATCATCCGAAATATATTTATATTTTCTCTTTGTTTTTTTTTTTCAAAATATATTATTCAAAATACTTACTAAAAATGATCTGGATTTACTGGGTTATTTATGATACATCCATGACATAGAATATTTTTACTCGATTATCATGATGATTATGATAGAGCAAAAAATAAAAAAAGTAACATACCTGAAACAAAAATAAAAAAAAAACAGTTAGATATTTTTTAAAAAATGAAAAAAAAATTGTAAAATTGAATAAAAAAATAAAACACTTTAATCTTACTTTATATATGTATATACCCAGACTAGACAATAAAAATGCAAAAAAGAAGAAAAAAAAAAAAATTTAAAGAAAATAAAACTAGTAAAAATGAAAAAGAATTTAGTTTTTTGTAAAAGAAAAACATGAAAACGACCTGAAAGAGATATCATGTGAATTCCGATGGCCAGTATATTTTTTGTTTTTTTATTTTTATATTTTTTGTTATCGTTTGACATGTAAAGAGAAAAGCTTCGATTTCGATTTCAGAATACTGGTATTCAGTTGGCTCTATGGGTTTTTTCTGTTCAGTATAAAAATACTAGCAGTTACTGTCTGGTAGGTCGAGTTACAGGAAGCTTTGTGGCACAGTGATGACTACAGCCAAAACTATAAAACCATTTTCCTATATTTTCAATGTATATATATATATATAAACTCAAACTGTACTATCATTATGTGTGTTCACTGGTACATGGCAAGCTTTAGGGATGCAAAATTGTGAGAAAGTAAAAGATAAATAAAAAAAAAAAAAAAAAAATGTTAAACTGGTATAGAAAAGCAAATGCTAAAAAGGATCGATTGGATATATAAAATTCTTTTTTCTCTTGACAAAATAAAAAAATATAAATATAAAATGGTAAATAAAAAATTTATATATCTGCAGATGTAAAAAAATATAAAATAAAAAAGTCTGAAAGAGTACTTGTCGTATATTTGATCGACAAAAAAATATTTATACATCTGATGCTCATAGCAGTTTCGATTATTAAATAACTTTAGTGTATTTTATATATTTTTACTTATTTTTTTTTTTTTTATATAAAATTATATTACAGAGAATAAAAAAATAAATAGATAATTAAAATTTAATTATTATTATTATTTTATTTTGTTAATTCAATATGTTAAAAAATTTGACAAGACATGAAATTGATTCAAGTAAAATCAACTTTTGCGAGAGAAAAATAGATTTAAAAAAAATATTTGGCAAAGGTGGCAGCAAGACATTTTCAGTAATGATGCCTAGGATGTTGCCGCTAGTAAAAAAATAGAAAAAAAATAAAAAACAAAATTATAGTAAACTAAGAAAAGTGTATTGGAAGCAACGTGATAAGATTGGTGATGTTATCAGTCCTTATCCAAGAGGGATGAGACAACAGAATAAAATAGACTAAGAAAAAAAAAAAAAAAAAAAAGTGGATTTTCTCTCGTCTTAGTGATGAAGGTTATAACCTCAGTTGATGCCCATTTATTAAAATGTCTGGTATATACTGCAGTCAAGAGCAAAAGGCTTACAAAGTGTCTTCAAGACTCTTTGTCTTATTATTTTGTTTAATTTAAAAAAAAAAAAAAAAACAGATTGCTATCAGTCATATTAGTTGGACACACCTCAAAAATAAAAATATATGTATAAATGAATCTGTTGGTGATACAACATCTGGACCCTATCATTCTTCACAGAGGATTAACCCCAAGTGAACGTGTAGGGTTTTTGATGAAAAATAACATTGCAGTCGCAGTTTCATAACGGAAACCAACGGGAATTATTATAAATTTTTGTATATTTATTATTTTTTTTTATTTTAATTTTATTGTATTTTTTATTTTTTAATTTGATTGAGATTATATGTATATGTTGGTACGTGTAATGATTATCATGGTTTAATATTATATTATGAATTGTGTCTTGAAAAAGTTGTGGAATATTATTTTAGACACAAATTTATATAAGTTGATGGATGTGGTGATGAACCGTGAATAAGATAAAATAATTTTTATTTTTTTGGATTGTTATACGTGCTGGTATTCATTGCTCTCTTAGATATGATTTTTATCATTTTATGTGGATAAGAAAATGCAACATACATTTATATATATATAAGTGTATGACACTTGTGTCCGTTGGGATCAACTGACTGGACATTGTGTTACCGTTACGTGTACGGTGAAGCAATGAGTGTGCTAACAAAACGAAGACACTGGGTGGTGATGATGATCATCCATGGGGATTTCAATGTTGAGAGACCTGATTATAATCTCTTGAGAATATTCAGCTATATCAGACTACATCAATTTTTTTTTTTTTTTTATATTTTATATTTTTCATCTTCAAGAACAATCTTTTTTTTTTTTTTTTTTTTTTTTCATTTTATTCAGAAGCTTTTTACAATTTTTTTCATTAAATTTTCACAAGTGCATACACATGAATCGTTTCCTTGGTAAGAGAAAAACATCGATGAATACCAAATTTTTTTTTTATGTTTTATTTATAAATTCAAGTTATTAGATGATTGTGTTTTATTTTATTTTTTTTTCAAATTTATAGTCAAACATACTAAAATATATATCTCTATTTTATCTCTATTTTTTTATTTTGACAAATCTAGATAAATACTTTTTATGAAAATATATACTTTGTTTTTATCTAAATCATTCAGTATATATAATAAAATTATTCAAAATTTCATAAAACAGTAATAATAATTTATATCTAAATTTAAAAAATAATATAATTTCATTTTATTCAAAAAAAAAGCTGAATGTATCTTTTTTAATTTTAAATATAAAAAGTTTTTTTTTTCCAAATACATTGTAATTTAATTGTTGATACTGACATAATTATTAAAAATTATTTTTAAAATAATATAAAATCATAAACTCAAAAACATCCCTTAAATAATTAAATAATTTATCATCTAATTTATTTGTGTTTATATTTATACAACTAATAAAGAATTATGAAGGGAAAATCATTGCTATGAATTATGCAATGATCCATTAATATTATTCCAATCACGTAAATAGAGAACGCACATAAATAGACGAAGCTTTCAATTTTAAATAAAAGTGTTAATAAACGACAATCAATAATGAAAGCTGCAACATTATTTTAAATATACCATAAAATTTTGTTTCATATGGAAAATTAAATTAAATTATAATTATTAAATATCGTTAGTATATTAAATTTATTTTTTGTGATAATTAATTTATACTATTTTTTTTTTAATGCACACATCTGCTTCAATAATAATATTTTTTTTTATTATTTTTTACCATTTTCATAGTATATAAATATTATATTCATATAATGCATTTGTAAAAGTAAAAAATGTACGTGCTTAAGTATCATTTGACGAAAAAGTTGAAATTGACACAAGGGTTGAATTTTTTAACTCTCCTTGTATCACATATGAACCATTATTTTATTTTTTATTATTATTTTATATATTTTTTTTGTTTATTTAATAGAAAAACTGATTTTAATAAATACACTGTGTATAAATGAATATAGTCTCGAGTACTTAACCGCAGTATACAGATATTTTTTTTTTAAATGAAAAAAAAAAAAGGGTAAAATATTAAAACAATGAGATTATTAAAAAATAAATTTTAAATATTATTTTAAAAAAATTTTTTCATTTAAAAATTTATATATATATATATATGAATAAAAAATATTGAAAATTATTAAATTAAATTTAAAAAAATCAATAATCACTTGAAATTATCAATAAAAAATTTCTATTTTAAATATTTGTTATTAAAAATTTTAATTATTATTAAAATATTTATTTGAGAGTACTCTTGATTGTTTTGTAAATTTAAATTAATTTTTCGAATAATTAAAATATAATTTATCAAAGAAATAATTCACATATAAGCCCATCAATACAATAATTATAATTATAATAAAATCAGTTATAATTTTGTCAATATATAAAGCAACGATGCAAATGCTAATTTTGAAAGCGACTAAATTCATGTCTCAAGCACGATTCTCAACATAATTGGACGTCCTTGTCCTCAGTGTTTGATTTGACTATGTAAATGAGTTGTTTCTGCACGTGCCTATCCTTGTACCTCATAAATTACTATATAATTTCATATTATTTCAGTGGATGATTTGATATTAAACCACAGATGGATACTCGAATATATATTTTGAATGGTGTTAAAACATTACCAAATATATTTGAATATTTTAGTTAAAATTATAATTATATATTTAAAAAAAACTGATTGCATTGAATAACAATGAAAAATATTTTAATTATAAAAAAAAACCTTTTAAAAAATATTTTTGATATTCTTGAATTATTGTTAATTTAATTTATAAAAAATAATAATTTTTCTAAATAACTAGTAATTATTATTTTATCTAATTATGGTTATTTGATTCCTAATTTATTCTCAACATTGTTATCTATTTTTTCATTATAAATATTTTTAATTAAAAATGATAAATATAAATTTAAAATTAATATTATTAATTAAATTTATTAATTATTTATCTGACAATATAAATGATCAATGATTCAGGGAAAAAAGAAAATGAATAAATAAATAAATAATCTTACTTATGTTTGTGAATGCAGACATTTTATAATTTTTTACAAGAGCTACTCAGGTGTATATGAAACCACTCAAAAATTCTATAAATTTTTAAAGCACTTCATAGACTTGAGCTATTTTTTTTTATATATATAAAATTTTTTATTTCAAAGAAAAACGAAGCCGTCTACTTTAATGTATCAAAGTACTCTCATTCAGTGAATCACCAAGCTCTGTCTGTTAAGCTTTACTTTTTTTTAAAAAAAAGAAAAAAAAAAAATTTCAAAAATATTTTGTTTTATTTTTTTTTTCTTACCAACAAAGTGTTTTTTTATTTAAAATATATAAAATAAAATAAAACGATGACAAAAGTCGACCACGCGTTAAGCTTAATTTTCTACTATCAGAAAAAATAGTGGGCAATTTGGTTTTATTATAAAGTGTGGTGGTTAGATAGTTGTACGATAAAGAGGGTTGAATCGTGTAGATGGAAAGGTTTCAGAATAATACCAAAGAAAAAAATTTGAGAAGGATTTTACTACTTGTTTTTATAAAAAAAAAAAAAATACCGCAAAGCTTTTATGGTTGCTATCTTTATTATAATATCAGTCTATCGTTTAGTAAAACTAACAGAAAAAAAAATATAAGATACTATGATTCTACTGCAACTGAGGTGCAGCTTAATCTGATAAAAAAATAAAATAGTAAACTGAGAAAAAAAAATAAAAAGCTTTCATCTAGTCCCAGTAGATTTTGTATATAAAATAATAACAAACTTTTAACGACATTTGTGTAAAATTTTTGAAAAAAAAGAAAAAACAACAATAACATTTTGAATTACTCAAGTTAAAATTGACTTTGCACTGCATTATTTGACGAGATAAATTTACTTTGTTATGTATATTATTTTTATTTTTATTACAAAATAAATTATACAAGAAAATTTTTATAGTAGTCATACATTCAGAGCCTTGAGATACATTTGAATTTATTTATTTTTTTTTCTTAAATACAGTCGGCAAGTATAACCTTGATGGTTAAGTTACAAATATATAACTATAGTTTTGTTGCAGACTATGATGATTAATGACTGTGGCATTCACCTTGATAATATGTTTAAAACTGGTTTTTTATATTAAAATTTAAAATAAAAAAAAGAACAAACAAAGTGTGTATGTAAAAAAAAAATTTATATTATAAAAAGATCAATAACATTATACTTCTTTCTGCCACGCGCAGCACTTTGACAAGTTTTTTGTTAAACAGTATTTTTCCCACTAAATCTTCCTACAAGCCATTCATTTTCATTTTTTATGTGGATGGTGAACAAAATATACACTTGGATGTCTCAAAAACGTTTGAATCTTGAAGCGTCGTTTACATAGATAACGATTAAGAAATGGTTTTATAAAAAAAATATGGAACAGTACGATTAAACGGAAGTCTAACGAGCTTACTTGCACGCGATGGTTTTTTTTTTTTTATATTATATATTTTTCACGGTCTTTAAACGAATGAAAAAACAAATTCTACTTTTTTACTGTTGAAAGATAAATTTAATGATTTTTTATTATTTGTTTGTTAAATGTTTTTAAAATTTTAAATAAAAAAACAATTAAAAAAAATTATTATATAAATGCAAATAAACATGAAAATAATGAAAATATATTTTTTAAATTTATTTTTAATATTATAAAAAATTGTTATTAAAAATATTGATTCAATTTAAATCGATAAAAGAATTTGTAAAATTTTAAAATGAAGAAATAATGAAAAAAAATAAATTGTCATTATCAATTTAATTTTTTTTTTTTGCATCGATGAGTTTTTCTATTGAAACTTTCATTTTCTTTATTTTTTTTTTTTTTTCTCATTTATTTCGATAGTACTCAATTGTGCATTTTCTTTTCACTACTTATATGTTCTCTAGGGTAAACTTATATCAATCAGCCAGCAACTTGATATTTCAAAAATAAAAAAATAAAATTTAATGAAAATATATTTATTTCATGTTACAAATAATAGTTGCTCTTTTTGAAATAAAAATCAAACAAAATAAAAAGAAAAAGCTCTGAATTTTAAATTTCATCCTATTGGAAACTACATTTTTAATAATTCATATTCAAAGTTGAGTAATAAACAAAAAATACATAAATTTTTAACTCTTTTTCTATTTGGTTGAATAGTATTTTATAAAAGCTCAATTTTAAACTGTAAATAACAGAAACCATAGAGAAAAATAAAATAACAAAAGTAGCAAATGTCAATATTTACAAAAAAAAAAAAAAAAAATCCAACAAAACAACATTCCACTAAAAATTTCTTAATAATAAATTTAAAATAAAAAAAAATATAACCCAAGGCTATCCAGTTAAATTTAAATATAATCAAAAATATTTTTATTATACAATTTATAAATTTTTATATTTTTTTTTTTATTTATAATAATAAATTCAAAGATAATTGACAATCATAAATAGATATCTGATAATACCATTAAAATTTCAAGCAATAAAAAAATATAATCACAATTATTTGCAAAAGCTAAGCAAAATAAAATTAAAAAAAAAAAAATTATAACTATACAATTTGCCATTTTATTAGAGTCAGATCAATCGATCTAATCGATTTTCAATTTTTACAAATGGTCATTTGTAAAAAGAATTGAGGAATATCGCTATAAAATATCAGGTGGTATGCATAATGCCAAGCTTTGAATGATCAGATTTACAAACTGAGATTATTATTAAGTTTTTTTTTTTTTTATTTGTGAATTTGCTCCTCCCAATGATAATCATCTTGATATTACTTCGATGTATATACAGAAATTTTCTGAATATTGACAGTATAAATGTATATAACAAAGCCATATCAGATAATTAGCATAAAAGTTTGAATAAAATAGATGGAATTGGTAATGTACTGATAGATTTAACTGATATTTATTTATAACTACATCAAATGTCCAATGTGAGTTGAATTTACAGATCGATATGTGCCATTAGTATATTACAATAATGGAAATAAATTATTTTGCTTTATTATTTTTCAATCATGACAAGCTGATTATATATCAATTATAAAATTTTTTTAAATAATAAAATATTGATAATAGTTGTTATTAATTATAAAAAAAAAAAAAAAAAAATACATTAATTTTTTAAATAAATAAAGAGATTTGTAAATTATAAAAACGATGGAATAAATTAATAAATTAAAAATTTATAGTTGATATTGAATATTGATTATTTTTCATTGTAATATTTTAATTATTTATGTTAATTTTTATTTTTAAATAAATATAAAATTAATTAATAAAATGATTTACTTAAAGGATTACAGAGAATTTATGTATTTTTTTATTTTCTTATAATTTACTTGAAAATTATTTAGAGTAAATTATATATATATACCACAAGGAAGTTGTAAATTATTGATTTTTCATCAGATTATACATAAGGATTAGTAAAATAATTTTATAATAAATATATTTCTTGGTTATAAATATATATAATTTAAATTTTAAATAAATAAATAATCATAATAAATGAGATTAATGTTATTCAGTGACACAATAGATGATGAATTTGCTGCTCATGTTAAAATAACAAGAGAATCTAGACAAACCACATCTTATTATCATTGCCAAATTTAATATTTCAAAAGTCAAATACTGTTAATAAATATTATCATAATGTTGATGATTTATGATGAATAATAAAGCTAATTCAAGTAACGTATCAAAAAAAAATAATAAAACTTTATTTATGCGAACAACAAAAATATCTAAAATTATTATAATTATTTTTTACTAAAATAATTTTAAATTATTTTTTTCATCAATAAATGATTAATGATAATTACAAATGACTGATCGAATTTAAAAATAATAACATAGTAAATTAATGGATAATTTTTTATATATTTATTTATTTTTTTTTTCTCATTATATCTTTTACGCTTGAATTAATGAAATATATATATATGTAATGTGTACAGGGAGTGGTTTTTTTTTATAAAGGATAAAAAAAAGATTCACACGAATGAATAAACCAATCCTAATGTATTTACAATAAAAAAAAATATATAAATATGTATGGTAATTAATGAGTATTATATAAAGAATAATGACTCACATTTAATGTACTTCTAGTATTATTGACTCAATCGTGATCATGACCTTTTGTAATATAAAATATGTTTATAAAATTTTTTAATATTTTATTCAAGACAATGAAACATGATGATGATAAAGCAGCTTTAATAATATTCTTGATTAAGTTTTATATTTATAATTTTAACTATCGTGGTTGATTAATTTGTAAAAGAAATATATATATTGTCAATAAAATAATTTCAATGATGTTAATGACACTTAAATTGAGTATCATCAGTTTCAAATAATTATTATAAAATATTCATGCTAATTATATAAAAATATTGATGAATTAATTTTTACTGTAAAAAATTGATGATTATTTGTATTTATACTTAATTTTTTTATATCAAATGTCATTGATGATTGATGATTGTTTTCAATTATTTACTTGACAAAAATTATCATTTAATTAATTATCATTTATAAAATTTTTAAATAAATTTTTATCAATGATAAGATTATTTAAAAACAAAAAGCAACAAATGTATGTAAATTTTTCTCAATGTTGGAATTATATTTACTTATTTTATTTTTATTTTTACAAACTCAAGTTGATCGTTATAGTATAGTTGGGTATGGTCATAGTCTCAAGTATATAGAAGTTAAGTTGTCGGCAGATAAAAACACACAGTGAGTGGTTAGTTTCTCGTGTTATCGCGACACACAGATCGTGGCATGCACCCACCTGTGCACATTAGCTCGCCTTACCACTCTTGTGTATATATAATTTCATTTTCCATCTGCAAATATCTACACAAATAAAATGCGACTGCACAATATCCACTTGTATACATATATATGTTCTATTATTGCATCCACATCGTAAACGTAAATATCGATCAAACTATCATTGCCAAGTGATAAAAAAAATAAAATAAAATAAAATAAACAATTTCAAGTACACAAACTGTAAATACCTTGACGTTTTAAATTTAACTCATTGACAAATTCATTTAATTCATTTGGATAGTTCAATTTATTGTGTCATAAAAATTATCAACAAAATATCATCAATTAATTCAATAATTAACGCATTATTTGTTGGAAATTAAAAAGACCCTTGAGTTTAAAAAAAAATAAGAATAATTAAATTTAAAATTTTTTTTAGCGTAATTGGATTTAAATGTTGTTTAAATACTCAAAGCATTATTTTATAGAATTTTTTCCAAGAAATATATTATTTCAAAGCATCAGAATTTCTAGCCAAGATATTAGTATCAAATTAACAAATAAAATGTGACAAATTTTTTGTCTCTTTTAACATTTTTTTTAAAAACTTTATTATAGTATCAACAATTTTCTTTGTTTAATGATTATTATATTTTTTTCTTTTCATAAAAGTAACTGGTAATAAAATAAATATCCAAGAATACAAGTAAAAGATTAATGTTAAAAATAAATTAAATAAAAAAAAAAATTATAAAACAAATAAAAAAAAAAAAATAGGTGAGAGGAAACAGAGTAAAGTAACTGTATCAACATTTTCTTGAGCTTTTTAATGTATATAGTTACAGACATTTACACAAAAACTTTAAATGAATAAAAGTGATGAAGAAACTTCACTCAAACACACATACTTAGTTGGTTATACTAACAAAAATTACTAGATACCATGAGACCAATTAAACTTGTACTTGGATAAATAAACGTATATCATATATAAAAATAAAAAAAAATTGAAAATAAAATTAAAGTCAATTCATGAAGTTGAACTTGTATTTATACGAGGTGTAGAAAAAAAAAAATCCGTTATTTTATCTTATAATGAGGGAATGAATTGATTCCATAAAGTCAAAGTTTTTATTCACACTTATTGACTTCATATGGAGACATGAATTTCAAGTTAATTGCTACAAGTTGTTTGTATTTTTTTATTTAAAAAAAATATATATATTATTTATTATCAAGATAATTTATTTTATTAATCCAAGAAATTTTTATTAGAAAAATATATTGTTAAAATAAATTAAAATAAAAAATTATTTATCAATTAATTTTCAAGTATCAAAATAATTATAATACATTTAATTATTTTTTTGCAATAGTTTATAAAATGACCATCAATTTATTTTTCAGTGCATTTATAGGAATCACTTGCAATAAAGATCGTATCATATCAAACTTGAAGATCGATTGACGATGAAGTTGATTTTATATACTTGATTCAAAGACGACCAATTCAAAACGATGGACGCAATCACATCTAAGTTTTTTTCAATTGATAGTATTTTATCAATAAAGAAAATAAATATTAAATTAAAAAAAGAAACACAAAAGAAAAAAAAAAAAAAAAGGCTATATCCTCTTATGAGCTCATGAATTTTAAGATTCGTTAATAACTTTTCAAATAATACGTTTATTATCAGCACTTTGACAAATGTTATAAACCTTGAAATTATCAACAGATAATTTTATTATTTATTTGTTTTTATTATTACATAATTTTGTGTGTATTTTATTTTTTTTTAATTATTTTGCTAATGGCAATTTATGATGACTACAATTGACAATGCCTCACCTAAATTCATTTGACTATTATTATTTTTTTTTGTTTTAATAACATCCTCTGGCATATGCCTAGAAGACAATGATACAGATCTATTTACATTATGACAAGCAACAATCCACTATGATGAAAATCATTTATCCCGTGAGAATTAGGTTGAGAAAACCTTGAATATAATATTGCATATAATTTTTTTTTTTTTTTTATCTCTTGGAAAATATAAATTATAAAAAATCCTTCAGCAATTTTTATCATGCAAATTTTATTTTATTTTAAATCACAAAAAAACATAATTAAATTTTCATATAAAATTATTTTTAATAATGATATATGTCATTCAAATAAACATGTTGAATTGAAAAAAAAAAAATATTAAATAAATAAATTGAAGATAATCACGTGAATGGGATTTTAAAATATAAAATATATATCTTGCCAGATTAAATATGAATTATCGATTTTCGATAAATAAAAAATAAATATATCAAATAAAGTGATAATAAAAAAAATTGTATTATTTATATATTTTTCTACATTACCATATTCATTGACGATTAAATTAAAAATTAATGACACCAGTTAAAATGATTAATCACATACCTGAAACAAATAATAAATAAAAAAAAATTAATTTATAATTGAAAAATAATTTACTAAATTAATAATGAATTATTTAATAAAAAAATTTAATTAAAAAAAAATCAATATTAATGATTCTATTATTATTTTTAATTTTTTATTTAAATGAAAATTTTAATTAAATTAAAAACTGCATTATAATTAATAATTTATAATATTGTAAATGTCATTTATGAAATTGAGCTTTTTTTTTTTTTTTAATAATCATTAATAGATTGAATAAATTTTTATTATTTTTAACAATTAAAATTAAAAAAAATTGTGCTATAAATTGATTATATTTAAAATGAAATAAAAAAAAAAATATATATAAAAATCATGAATAAAATGTAGTTTTATAAATTTTTTTTTTATTTTTTCTTTTTAGTCTTTTGTTATACTATTTTTTGAGTACACTTGGATAAAAAAGAAATTTGTCATTTTAACATTTATGTTTCAGTACAGTCCTTTACTTGCCCTCAGGAATTTTAGCTTTTAGAGAAAACGGTGTGGACCTAGGCCAAGTCTTCAGGGTGAAAAGAGCTTGTGGGTGAACAAAAGTGAAATGGAATGATTATATATATGTATATCTCAAATAGAAGGAATAAAAAATGAGAAAAAATATATATAAAATAAAAAAAATTTCAAGTGCATATATATATCAAAGAATAAAAAAAAAAAATGGTTGACTGAAAGGAAGTAAAAGAGACATTTCAACAGAGCTCAGCCGGATGTCAGAAACAAAAGTCGTTTTCTCTGAATAAAAAGAGGTAATATCCGGGGAATACTAGTGTGCAAGAAGACATATTGGAAGTTATATGGACATTAATGCAATACGTTCAGTTGCATATCAAATATATACAACTCATATTATAAAAAATAAATACATAAAAATTTTTTTGGCATGTGTTATCTTGGACATCCAATATTTATTCAAGCATATATTTAAAAATCATTCAACAATAATTTTGTTGCATCACAATTGTAAATGCATTTTGAAATAAAAATAAATATGTATTTAATCGATATTTATATTCATTTTTATTTAAATAATTTTTAATATTATATTTTTTTGTTATTTCAATTGATACAAAAAAAAAAAAAAATATATAATTATTTGCTCTATTTTGCAGATTTAAATTTTAAAAAACACATGAATGTATTGCAATTTTATGAAATGACATTTGTAAATTATTTGACAGTGTAATTAAAATATTATATATGAAGATAAATATAAAAAAATTTATAATAGTTATATATCATTATATCAACACAACAATCCCAGTAGATGATTACCTATATCCGAGAAATTCTGAGGTCATAAACATAAGTCCAATGTACATTATCGCATCACTGCTTGTCAAAGAAATTCACGTGTTTAATTGCAGAAATGTCAAAGTACTTTTCCATTAAAACCACAAAAAAAATATATATAAAAATAAAAAATTAACAACATCACAGTGTTCATTTAACCACAAATATATTTTTTATTTTAAAAAAAAAATTTTCTCATTCAAAAGAATATTTCTTCAAGAGCCAGTATCATATCGTTCTGTAATAACTATTAAACAAGACATTCTCAACATTTAATTGCAAGGGTTAACGATCGAGTGTGTACATGACAACATATGGCTGACTTTTACAACAGCTATATATATTTAACCAAAAATAATGAGATTTTTAAATATCATAAATATTTTTTTGTCTTTTAAAAAAAAATTATAAATAAATATAAATATGTAATTAAAATTTTTTTTTTTATTTTTACTGAGAAAATTTGTTTTGTTTTATCTTAAAAAAAAATATTTAAATTGAAGAAATTACATAAGACATTTTTTTTAATTTACCCTTATAAGTTTTTTTTATTTTTCTAATAAATTAAAGGAGCTATTATTTTAGTGGTAGTAATTGCTTAATTTTTTTTCTCACGAAAATTATTTCTCATTAATCAGGTCGACATTCCATTGAGTAAATTGTTTGTTTGTTTTTTTAATAGTTTTTTTTTAAATTCAGAAAAAAATTTTTAAATAAAAGTTAATGACTAATTCAAGATTGTTTTGGTAATTTATGTAATTGATTAAAAGTATGAAAAAAAATTTAATACTTTAAATGCAATGATTCAGTTGAATTTTTTTTATTATTATTTCAAAATAATTGTGGTTGTTTTGAATATCTGTATGGTTTTGTTAACATTTAAAACTGAAAAAAAAAAATGAAGATAGTACTTGAGAATAAAATAACAATCGTTACATGTAAAAGAAGTTAAGAAAAAACCTCAACAATACGTGGTCAAATGGGTTGACAGTAACAAGAAATAACTTGAAAGTAGAAATTTTATACTAAAGTGCTGCTAACACTTTGGTATAAAAAAAAAAAAAAAACTCTTCCTATTTATTTTTTCTTCTCAACAATTTCAAATACTTAAAAATTTTTTTTTTTTACTTTAATTATACTTTTCCTTAAACTTTTTGTTGAATTTTTATATTTTTTCATGATAAAAGCTTTACTGTTAAAAATACGTTAACGAAGCGAATAATTTTGTTTTTTTTTTTCATTAAAAAAAAAAGTTAAATGAATGTCGAATTAAATTAATCCCATGTGGCTTAAATAGATTTACCAAAAAAAAAAAACAAACAGTTCTCTTTTGTTGTTGAAAGACAAATAAAGATGACAAAAAAAAAAAAATAATTCATTAAAATAAATGTAAAAAAGAAATATGAAATAAATACAGTGATAAAAAAAAAAAAATAACAAAACATGTTTGCATTTTATAAAAAAAAAAGAGGAAAATATGTAAATATATAGTTGTATATTTTTTTTTTTATCTATTAAAAATTCTATGCATCTGAGAGTGGAGACAGCATGTTGAGAAGTAATGGTCAATGGACATTGTGATACGTTGCATACAAAAGCTTGACTAGATTACAACTATTCCATGGAGATGAGAATGCGAGCCATGAAAATGAATAAGTATAACTTTTAGCCATTGGTGTGAAACCAACATGAGATTGTATAAAAAATGTTATTAAAAAATATACAAAAGAATAGAAAAAAAAATCATCAAAATAAAGTAAATGAATGTTTAAAAAAATAAATAAAAAGAAAAAATTAATATGACAAAATTTTACATTTTCTTTGTGAAAAATTGTAACATTTTTTAAATTTAAAAAAAAAAATGAAATTCAATTATTGTAAAATTCTAATTGAATAATTTTTTTCAATAAGACAAAATTCAATTTTCATTGAATACACAAGATATTTATTGAATTTTTATTTCAATTGTAACAAAATATAATACAAGTTCTATCATCCGAATTATCTTCAGTATAATTCATCTATTGATAATTTAACAATAAGCATCTGGTACATCGAATGTACGTCTTTGTGTACTGAAAAGTTTGAGATGTAACTTGTTCGTAATTAGTTATATAATTCAATGGTCTATTGTTGTTATATATTTTGTAACATATTATACGAACTTGAGTTAACTGAAATTCAGATTATACAATAGGCCATACTGTGAAAACGAATGATTGTTTTGTATCATTATTAATATATTAATTATTAAATTGACTGAATATTGAATTTCATTTTATATTTTGATAAAATAATCAACGAGCCATTAATTAATCATACTTCCAAAAAAAAAATTCATTTAAATTTATATAAATTTTTGACAAAAATTAAATTTCAATTTGTTAATAATTTACTGTAAATTTTTGTGATATAATTTATTTAATTGTTCATGTATTTTTTTTGTAAAATAAATAAATAAAATAAAATTTATTTTTGTATTTTAAATTGATAAGTTGAAAAATACTTGACCATACAACGAAATGTAGTTCAAAGTTAACAACTTGAAAAGAACATTATTTGTGTATATATATATAATAAATTTTAAAAGGCATAAAAAAGAGCATAAAAATCACATAAATCATATTTACGAGTGGTATCGAAAATTCTGTCGACATAAAATATAAAAAAAAAAAAAAAAAAATGAAGTATTCCATTTTGCACCTCATAATGGAAAAAGGTGAATCTTATGAGCTGAGTCAACACAAGGGATTTAAAAGTTTTCTTTGCATTTTTTTATTTATTTATTTTTTTTTTTTTGCAAGTAGAAATAGCCATTGGGATTTGTTGGCATCGAGTTTCCGATGGAATATATTTTTTTTTCTTTTTATATTTATTTATTTCAAAAAATCCTATTTCATCATATATAATTTTTATTTTTTTTTTTTTGATATAAACTTTGTAAGTAAATGCCAATTTTTTATGAATTTTTTAGTGTAATTTTATATTTAAAATAACTTGATTAATTATTTACTTTATTTTTTCTAAATTAAAACTAATTAAAATTCAGTTGAATGAGATTAAAATTTTTAAAAATTTATAAAAAAAATTTCACGTGATGAATAAATTACGTAAATATTTGTTAACTTTGTCAAACTAATTTTTTTCTTCAAACAATATACACAATTGTTTATTTTTTTCTTCAAATAAATCAGCATGATAAAATAATAGGATTTGCTTTTATTTTATTCAAAAGTAAATTCAGATATATTTTTTTTTTTTGACATACATGAAGTCAGCTAATTTTCTAGTAAAAAAATAAAAAATAAAAAAAACTAGTGTAACGAATAAAATGCTTTTTGCTTGACTCGTTGTTTTGGTAATCAAAGAGTACTTGAAATATAAAATAAAAAAAAAAAAATGAAAACATAAAAAGACCTTAAACAAATAAAAATAAAAAATAAAAACAACAAAAAGTCCATTGACCTGTTGACACACTTTTAATCCCTATCAAGTTAAGTCGTGCTACCTCTTCGTGCCACAATGACTGGACTTTTATTTTATTCAACTGTTAAAATTTGTTATATCTTTTTGTTCATTGTTTTATTATTTTATTTAATTTTTATTTATTTATTATTTTCAATTATTTAATTCTTGGCTCAATGGTTTTCATCGTGAGCTCCATTTGCCTGAATAAAAATAATTGCTTGCGTGCATTCAAGTGAACGAAGAGCATTAATTTACGATTGCAATATGAAGGGTAAAATTAAATAATACATTTGGGGTTAATTTATTTTGAATTTTCCCGCTATAAAATCATGATAAGGTCACCGAGCACATATTTTATTACTCTTCAATTTTGTTGTATATATACCGTTTGTCTTTATTACTGCATAAGATTTTTTTTCTCTAAATGTTTATCATTATAATTTTTTACTTATATTTATTATTTATTTCATATATATATATATATATTTACAACATTTCACTTTTTCATAAGGTAATTTTACATGCAAGATAATAAAATTTCAATGCCAAGAAAAAGAGAGGCCAAGTAGGGTCGTCTTGTGCACTTGGCGTGCATATTTGCAAATAGTCGTCTCTGATTTGGCCTCGACTGTATGATTAACCTACATAACAATACTCGTATTTTTTTCTTCAACAACAATTACATATGATGTGATATATATTGGCTAAAAATTATTATCATTTTGTTCACTTTTGCTGCAAGTAATTTGCAAGTTGAATGTAGTTATACAAGTGCATCATGTTCAGTTGTCAAATCAACACATATTTTTATGATTATTTATCAAAAAAATTGTACAGAATAATAATTCAATTATTATCAGTGTTTATTTTTAAATGAAAAACACAAATTAAATAATCGAAATGATGATAGACTGGTTTTAAAAAAATATATGCGAGACGAGACGTTCTACATTATTTTATAGTTTAACCTAGACAAAACTTCCGGTCGATATAATATAGGACAAAATAATGTCTATATAAATTGTGATGATAAAATAAAATAGTCACAATTTTTTAATAAAAAAATTTATAAAATATAAAATTATATTCTGATTATTATAAAATTAATTAACAAAAAAAAAAAAAAAATAGCGTATTTTTTATATTTATTTTTTATTCAATCATTGCAATTATTTTATTTTATTTTCATTTAATTATTTTGATTACTTTTTTATTTTAAATTATCATTACGTGGGTATACATTGACGACCAATGCAGACTATCAATTATTATTTTTTTTAATTAATATTTTATATAAAAATATAATGAACAAGGCTACTCAATAAAATAGAGCAAGTTTTTATTTTACATCGATTCTTGGATTAGTTTACCGCTTACTCAAGTAAAACGTGTCGTGACATTTGTAATCAGAATTCACATCATTCGCAGTTGCATTGGATATCTCTCGTTGTTTTACAGTGAAAATTGATAGGGTCTTGTGAACGATACAAATTGTCCTCAAGGAACAATGCATTGTGTTTTTATTGTTTTGGCTGAGATATATATGTCGGTGTATATATTTTATTGTGATTGAACTATTATGTTGGAGAAAGCATTGTTTATTGAGAATATTATTGTAAATTTTACTGTTATTCAAAATAAATAAAAATATTAAAATTGTACTGTATTTTATTTAGCTATTCAAATGATAGATATTATAATCATCAGTATTTTTTTTTTTATTTTATTTTAATTTCAATAGCTCGATGAAGAATAAGGTCAATGATTAGTTAAATTTATTTCTATCTTATTCGACACGTTTTGTAATAAAAAATGATCAACTTTGCTTTTTTTTTCTTTTAATTTTTGTCAATTCTATTGATTTTATTTGCAAATACATGATTTTATCTGTATATAGGTCATCAATGAATAATAAAACTTGTCAAATTTTCAATTGTTGATGGGAAATGATGATCAGAATCAATTGAAATATAAAATTTGATAAATTAATCAAAATACATGTTCAAATTGAATCATGACAAGACTTAAAATAAAGCTCTATTTTAAAGTTGAAATAATAATCATTGGTAATAATAAATATACAATGTTTATGAATTAAATAAAATTAAAAAAAAAAAAAAAAAAAATAGAGACTCCCTGACGAGTATTAACTCGCATCTTTTTGCTTTTATGGGCAAATGCCTTGACCACTAGGCTACAGGGACTCTTACCTTTTCCAAGTTGGTAACTCCGACGACCATCTGTTTCGTCATAAATAATTATTAAATTATTTTTGAGTTATTCCTGTTCAAGTTATACAATCATAGGGCATTATGAAGTGTAAAGTCACCAAAACACCAAAACACTAAAACACTAAATTCATCAAATTTGACAAAACACTAAATAAGATAAATTCACTAAATTTGATGATTTGACGACAACACACGACATAATGACCTCTGACTGAACACTTTTACAAGAATAACCCAAGCCTTGCCAACTTAGAAAGTAAATAAGAGGACCCTTGCAGGAATCGAACCTGCATCTTTTGCTTTCCTTAGCAGATTCCTTAAACCACCAGGCCATAGGGATTCTTATTTATATTAAAGGACTCAACTAACATTTAGGCGACATTGCGATCAATATATATATATATATACAAAATTTTAAATATTACAATTCTTGAGAAAAAAAAAAAAATTGATAATAAATTCAATAAAAAATTAATTTGTTGAGACCAATTTTATTGCGACCGATTGCAAGTTTGATGTATTTTATACGTATATATTTTTTTTCTTTTTACAGAATGTCTGTGGACACGTTTACAAAGAAAACACCGCAGGCGTTTATTCGTATACGGTTGTAGAGTAATATCGTGCAGACGAGATAACGGTGAGCCCCACCTTTCTATGTACAGATCCAGTAAACATCATCGTATTCAAGACTACTACTATCCTCACTCTTATTTCTGCTTTTTCTTTGCTTTTTTTCATTTTTATTTTCCTCGACACCGCTGTGCCATCATCACGCCCCTAGTTGACCCGATTTCCTGACCTACTGTCAAGCAAAAGTCGTTCATTGCGAACGGATGTGTAACTTAATCATCTTTCAATATTATCCGTGATTCAACTTGAAACTGTATCAATATTTCTTCAAGAATTTATATAGTAAATACAGTCATCATATTACTGTAATTAGATGGTATGAAATAATTGATAATCAATTTACTTTTTTTCAATTTAAAAACTATAAATTCATTATAGAAATTTTATAAATAATATATATTTAAAATTAATATATATTATTAAATTGATAATTAAAAAATAATCAAATAAATATTTAAATTTTAAATATAACGGTTTATTTTATCATCTTGAAAATAATAATTAATTGGTGACATTTTTTTGTTTTTTTTTTTTTTTTTTAATAAAAGATTTATAGTAATCAAGTTTAAATTTTTAAAATGAAATGTTAAAAAAAAAATATCCAATATAAATTTAAAGTTAATGGATAAATCTATTTAAGGTTTAAACAGTAAATTTAAAAGACAATATTTTATCGTTAAAAAAAAACATTGTAAATTTAATATTAAAAATAAAAATTGTCTTTTATTTTTATTAAAAAGATGCAATTTATTTTTAAACAAGATTAATATAAAAAAAAATAAAAAATAAATTCTTACTGTATTTTATATTAAAAAAAAAAAAAATGTATTTAAAATAAAAAATAATAATTAATTTATATTTTATAATTATAATCATTAAATTTATTATCATTGATGACAATGCAAATATTCTATAAACGTTTACATGGTCTACAAGTAGATCATGATCCTTGATGATGTCATGAGAGTTAATCATTGTTCAGTACCTTGCTTTGATGCAATAGAATAATAGTGAACACTTAAAATATCTTGTCTGCAATTACAATTATAATACTGTTGAGTACATCAAAGATGAGAAGACATCATTCACCTTCAACATCACTTGCTGTATCAAGTATAATCCTCATTAAATTACATAGTGATAGTATTATACAGACAAAAAATTATAATGAACAATAGCAGCATATAATTGTTTAAATAAAAAAAATTAATAGTTGTATTATATAAAATAAAATTGATATATATTTTTAGTAGAAATATAATTTATCATCAGACATATCATTTCTGTTTGATTTTAATTTAGTAAGCATATATATATATATATCAAAGAGAATCAATTTTAATTTTATTATAAATGAATATTACAAATCTAGTTGAATTTACTGGACAATTATTTGCTTCTATTCTTGCTTCTATCATTGACAAATACAAATATACATTTTGTCAATAAAACCTGATGACCTACGTACAGAAAGACAATGGAATATCATGATAATCAAAGTTATGAGAAATTATACAGCTGTTGAATATTTGATATTATGATTTGTTATAAAAGACATTGGAGTATTGTATATTATTCATTGAACTGTATAGTCATTGTGATATTGATCTTATATATATTTTCAAAGTGACTGTTGAACTTTAAATGAAACAAAAAAAAAAATAAAAAATAAAATAAAATAATAATAATAGAATGATGTATCATAGAATATATACGTTGATTTAAATTTAGATAGCATCAAACATTGGTGATTGAAGCATCGATAGTTGTATATATATATATTGTATAGCTTTAAAACTTCCTGTAGAAACAATAAAATGTTTTAAAAATTTAGTAGCCGGAACCAGAACCGTTTTAGCACTTTACAATAAAAATTAAAAAAATGATGAAAGCAATCGTGACATCAATCTTTCAATGGCCACAGAAAAGGTTTTTAAAAGCGAACGCATTGTTGGCAAAATAATATATATAAAAAATAAAAAAAAAAATGAAAAACAAAATGATGGTAGTGGTGATGATGGTGATGGTGTAGGTAACCGTGGGATCGGTGGTTTTTCTCAACTTACCACGAACTCGATTGGGTGGCGGTGTAAAATAATAAAACCAACAACTCGATAAAACCATTAAACCAAGAATTAAAAAAATATAGATGTTAAAGATGAAAGACAGACAAAAAAATAAAATTAAGTATTTATAGAATATTATATAAAATTAACTTTATATATAGAATTAATAAAGAAACTCTTTGATGTCCTGGTTTAAGCTTGAAATATGAATTTTAGTTTAATAATGAATATTTCTATTTTTAGTTAATTTTCAACTTAAAATTACATATATTATTTCAACTTGTCTCAGTTTATATTGTCAATATATATTTATTCTCTATTAAAAATTATTTCAAAAAATATTTAATCAGAAAATAAAATATTTTTGTCATATTGATCAAACTTTTGAGTTTGAATATTAAAAATACGTTTGAAGTATTTTAAGAAAAAAAAAAAAATATTTAATATTAATTTAAAAATTATTTAATCATGAAAAAAATTAAAACTTATTTTCAACTTTTTAAAAAAAAAAAATTAAAATATATTTTACAAAAATAAACGAGACAATTGTATAATCGAATTTAAAAAATTCATTATTCAAAAAATTTGACTTTTGAATAAATAATAAATAAAAAAATTCAAGAAAAATGAAAACAAAATGAAATTAATGTGAGGAAAAATAACGGATAAAAGTGTACGTATCAATAGAAGAAGATAAAAATAAATAAAAAAAGGAAATGTACGTATGAAATCAGTCTCGCTCATAAATATGCTGTCTCATCGTGACGAACGATCAGTTTGAATCTTCTATAACCGCATAATAATATAACTTTGATGTACAGAATTTATATATATATTACACAATCAAGTACTTTTAGATATTTATCTCAAATAACTTTGTTGACTAGGTGAGATTTCTTCGACTAAATTTATCTATTCATTTGCAAATATGTAAAATATACTTCCAAGTTTCAATTTAAAAAATAAAAAACTAACAATAGAATTTTTTTTTTTTATACTATAACAGTTGTTTTAAGAATAATTAGTAAATTAAAAATAAAATATAATTTTTCTTATTAAATATTCTTCAAAGTATACACAAAGTTTTTAAATATTTTTCAATCTTAAAATTTTTAATTTCATCAGAGTATATATAAAGTTTTTATATATAAAAATTACATCAACTTTTGAAGTAATAAAATAGTTGGGTTGTGTCCGTTATTATTATAACATAAAAATATAATAAATGATGATACAAACAAGTATAAATATCTATTAAGTTTGATACTTAATAGATTAAACGAAGGCTGATTTGTTACACAGGCCCATTTGCTATCAAGCAAGATGAAAACTTAATGTTAGAATTCTCACAAGAGTTAAAACCCAACTAAAGTTTAATAGAAAAAAAATAAAAAAAAAAAGTAACTTCTATTAACATCAGGTTTTACATTTTTAAACTTAAAAAATATAATAATAAAAACAAGAAATCATCAACAAAATATGTAAAAAAAAAAAAAAACCAAAAAAATAACAAAAATTTTGTTTTGATAATTTTGAAAGAAACAAATTAATAAACACTAAAACTGATTGATAAATTAAATAATGATTAAAATAAAAATATACTTGAATGATAATTGAATAGCATTGCTTGTTATGCACGGATGTTAATTTGATTTATCAAGTGCATGTTAACAATTGAAAGTACACTGTTAAGCTGTAAGTAACATCAGTACACAATCCAATATTTTCATGTATATATATATAAACACAAGTGTTTACTCCACCTTTAAATACATCAACATCAAAATTTCCATCTTTCTCATTTAAATTAATTTCTCTTACATCCCCAACAACTGCTTTTTAGTCTAACTTAATCTCATCGTTGATATAATGAGTCAACCCCGGTTTAATTATAAACCAAGGTTACCATCAACTAGCCTCCAGCCAATATTTGATAAATTGCAAAAAAAAATAAAACTGGATTTGTTATTATAACAAAATAATATAAAAAAGTTGATTTAAAATTTTTTTATAATATTTTATATATTTTTTTAAGTATAAATATTGTTGGCTCTAATTGAACTCTATTGAATTGTCAATTGATTCAATAACTCTCATTCCAACAAATAAAAAAAACTTTTAGATTAAAAAAAAAATCCAACTAGTTAAACAACAAAAATAATGATCATTAATATATTTGGACAACTTGATGATGGTCAGTTTAATGAAGTCAGTATATAATATTGTGTACAGCTCTTGTTTTGTTAAGCGATTTATAGTTGAGGACTGTGAAAGCCATGTTTCGCATAATGTTACGAGAATATTGTGCATTGAATTTTCGTTGAGTTTGGCATTAACGTCGCGTGTGTATAGGGCACTCATAGTACATTTGCAAGGACGTAGAAAAGCACTTGGATTATATACACTGTAGTAACATGAAATTCAAGGAGAATAAAAGAGAGAAAAAATATATATAAATACTACAGTTTGGGTCAAAGTGAAGTAGAGAGAAAGCAAATTTATTTGCAAACCTGCTACCAACAGAATATGCTCTCTCTACTCTAGGTACTTCCTGATTATGCCAAATCATTTTGAGTGGTATTTGCATAATGATAAAAAATAAAATAAATAATAACAAACATGTGTGGATAAATTTGTTGGTTTTTTTTAAAAAAAAAAATTTTATCAACTTGACAGTTGAAAAATTAAATGTTTTTATAATTTTTATTTTAGTTGTTATTTTTTTATTTAAATTCAAAGTTTTATCATTGAAATAAAATATATTTGAGTATGAAATTTTCATCAAAAGTTAAAATAAAGAGACTCAGAAAATAATGTCAAAGATAAAAAAGACGTCATCTTACATTTTAATTCAAAAAATGAAATATAAAATTTATGTAGAATATTTAATTGAATAATTAATTTTATATTTATTTATTTTTTTTATGTCAAGTAAATTGAGTTGATGAAAATTTTTAAATTATTATACAAATAAATAATTAAAAAATTAAGTATGTCAATAATTGAAATGTTGACTCAAAAATGTATATTTTAACTACAATTTTTTTTTTTCCAAGTCAAAAACAGTCGATGATACTTATTACTTTGGGTCAAGTCTCAAGAGTTTGGTAATCAAAAGCCCGTGTATTTTTCAACGGTATATACTTGTAAAGTATTTGAAAAAAAAAAAATTGTATTTTTTAAAAAGTGGTTTTAAAGATAGTGGTTATTCAACAAAATGAAAAACAAATGCAGTGCGTTTGAATAATTTTAAAAGTAAAAAAATATAAACAATAAATTGAAATAATAAATGATCATTAAAATAATACAAAAAATTATAGTAAAATTTTATAATTAATAATAATAATAAATACTAACGATAAAAGTTGATAAAACATTTTTTATCTATTTTTTTTTTTTGGTTTTAATTAAAATAATAAAAAAAAAGTTTCTAGAGTGTTTTAAAATTTTCAATACCATGCGATAGCTTTGAAGTGATATATTATAGACACTATATGAAAAAAAAAATTAAATAAAATAAAATAAATAAAAAAAATTGCCCATACATCGTGCTTTATTACAGTATTGATATATCACTTGAAGCTTGATAAAAAAAAAATTAAAAAAAAAAATTGTAGAGAACATCAGGCCAACGGTTGGATGATGAATTGATTTTAGCAAAATTTTTAAAATGGATCAAATGTATTTCGAGAGTTTTTTGGAACCACAAGAACACACACTCTATACATACATTGAGTAGTTTGATATTATATTAAAATTTTATCAAAAAAAAAAAAAATGTTTAAAAAAAAATATTGACCAAGAAGAGAGAAAGGGTTGGGGTGATGACTGATAAAGACATTTTTTTTTTTTTTTGTACTATCAGTAACTCTTTAAACAATAAAAAACCAAAATATAAAGAATGAAGCTTTCAAGATCAGCATGAATATTTAGTTTGAAAAAAAAGCTTCATCATGTAAAATTACAATAAATTATATATTTTACTAGTTGAATCATATAGATGTGGTTTTTATTTGCTCATATAAACTTTTGAAATTGGTTTCATATGAAAATTTTTGAGTCGTGAACACAACTGTATCCTCAAGAATTACCACAAAATTGTTGTACTTTTTATAAATTTTATATAAATTTTATGTTGAATAATTTTTTATAATATATTTACATAAATCTAGTAAATTAATTTATTCATATGTAAATATTCATCTTGATACGATTAACTTGGTAATCAAAAAATCAGCTGTGTATATTAAAAGAGCTTTTTTTTTTTTAGATGGATTTAATTATAAATATTTTACAAAGTACATAAATTGTGTGAAAATTGTTAGCTAGTTTTTGGTATGTATCATTATGGCTATCACCTTATATTTACATTGAACAAACCCGTCTTGTTCGTCTAGAGTGAGTTTGTGTGGTAAAGCACTACAAAATTTACTAACTTGTTGGGTAATCACCTTGATATATACGTATATATGAGACAGTAAAGTTGCTGTCAACGCATTTTCAGACAAATACTAGCCTAAAAGTGGTCATGCATTAATGTGTGAATCAAGAAAGCGAACACACAACGACCATCTAAATTTACAACCCCTTTGATGTTTGTTGCTTATTCACAAAGCTTGCCAACTCAAATGGATATATTTAAGTTCATTTTTCAAAAAATATTTCAAAGTAAAGTCTAAATGTGACAACAAGTATGAAATTATAAACTTTAAATATTTACAAGTGTATATTATATATTTTTAATTTTTAATTCAAGAATTAAAAAAAAAAAATTTAAATTGTTATAAAAATTATTTTTTAAAAATAATAATATGATAACATCAATATCATGACTATATATTTAACTGTAAATTGCAAATCAAAAAATAATATTTATTAAAATTTTTTATACAGTCATGATTATATAATCGTTTCGAAGTTGATGCATTTGTAGTCTTTAAAATCGATAATTTTCATCGATAACATCCAGTCATGTTCATATATATTTTCTATGTATAAATAGGTACGTGTCATAGACAAAGCTCACTTGATTCATAACGGTTATTTTAGCGTAAAGCATATTTAATTGAGGGTGGTATCTTTGTAGCCACATCATTGGAAAAGAATCAATGTGATCTTGCAATTGCCATACAAATTGTATACACATATTGACATAAAAAATTGAAGAGAAAATACTTTATTGAAATATCACCACACATACAGGATGCATTCATGATGATCATTGATAAAAATTATGATAAAAAAATCTTTCAATAAAAACATTGTTATCGATTTTTCTATTTAAATTGTAAAAATTATGCCGAGTTATTATTATTTATTATTATTAATTTTAATGACATGTTTATGTTTATATATTTGATCATGTTGTATTATTTATTACTACACCTCTAAACAAATATATATCAAAACATTTCATATTAACACCTTCAATATAACCATTTACAAATACAACATCTTTGCGCTATTAAATCTTCATTATTGAATTTTACTTACTTCCGCTATATATGTACTCAACGTATTTCATATTAATTTATCACATATAAATTTATAATATTGAGAGTGTATATTAGTCTATGTGCAGAGAAATTATGAGTGCGTGTTAGATGAAATGGTTGAGGTATATGTCAAGTGAATGTGGTACGTGGTTTTGTGGCAAAGTCATATACTAAAGTGCCAATGCAATCAAGAATTGTAAGTATAACCTCGGTTTTTTCTATAATTTATGATAAATCGTTAATATTTTAACTAATTTTTACAGTGTCAACATTTGAAATATAATGCTCGTATATAAAATACATGATTCATTTAATGTTTTATACTGTTGGAAAAAAAAAATAGAAAAAATATTTTTAAAGTTTGTTTTTTTTTTTTTTAAAGATAAAATTAATTGGATATAATTAAAAATTAACTGTAATTGTTAATAATAAAATGTTTAAATAGTGATAATAGTAGTTATACAGTATAAAATTTGTGTGAGAAATTGTATGACTATTTTGAATTCTTGTGGACACAAAATAACTATGATTGTATCCGATTTCTTGGTGAATCTGAGTAAAGTGCCGACACCACAGCAATATATAACAAAACAACTAGTAGAAATTATTTATTTATTTTAATCTTTGTCTGTTGATGTTACTATCACTGAGTTGAGTATGTGTACAAGGTTGTAAACTACACCGAGAATCAATTTGAATCAAGTAATTTATAGTTGCAAGTGCTTCTGTACTTTCTCAACGACTTGGTATATTCATACATACCCATACATATATATAAGTATATTCATATGGTTTAAATTTATGTTGGTTGGTATATGTATATTGAGTGCATATATATACACAAGAGTTATAACGTGACACAACGTGGAATTAAATGACGTCATAGCAACTCGAGAGGAAAAGAGAAATGAGAATACGACTTTGGTTAAGTTTAAACACGAATAGGTTTATATATACCTATATATATATCGCAGATCAGTTCATTTCGATTGTCCAGTATCTCGTTATTTATGATTCTTGATCGTGGTCGTAATTAAAACCATACTTGTTATTAACACGTCACTGGAATTGAGTTTGTGAAAATCAATGGTTTAGTGCAATGTTAATCCTCTGCAACCAACATTTTTTTTTTTTTTTTTAATATGAATTTTTGTACTCGTTATTTCATTTATTTAAATTTTTTTTTTTTGTTTTTATTCTCATATTCATTCATTTATTTATTTATTTTTTTAAGCTTGTATGCGACATATCGTATCCACCCCAAAACCAGTAGTGCAGAAATTTTAATTGCATCACTACTGCATTAATATATACCTAAGAAATATTTATATGAATCAACAAACATTATCGAAAATTGATAACAGTATTTATTTTTCTTTGTATAGACAGAAAACTTTTTATTATAACCGCAAACTAACGAGATTCATTGTATGATAATATAATTTTTTTTTTTGTTTTATAATAAATCACAAATGTATTTTATTGTTTCAAATAATAAATAGTTTGAAATAATAATTTTATTTTGTGTATTAATTTTTTAAAATTTATAAAAAATTGTCGTACATATAAAATTATTGTTTAAACAATTTCTAGATATGTAATGGTCATTTTTTTTTTTTTCTTTTTGCATCACAGAGTTGTACCCCATACGGTTTTAATATGGGAAATTTAATTTTAATATAATTTCTTGAATCAAAGAAAAAATAAATGAATAAATAAATAACATAATGGAATAATAAATAAATGAATTTAAAAAATTTACAATACATTGAGCAAGGGTTGTTTGGTTGTTTGGTCTATGATACACAAAGATAGGAGACTATATAGTGTAGAAAATAAAAAAAAAAAGGGATAAACGTGGAATAATTGTAAGACAGCCACAGTTGGAGATCAATGTATATACATGAAGCTTGGCAGTGTTTACAATTTAAAGGCGGTAAACATGAACATAGTCATGATTCCGATGAATTAAAGGTTAAAACAATAAAAAAACAACTAGACATAACAAAAAAATCAATTTTAAATGAAAAAAATTAAAAAAAGTGTATATATTTGCAACGCAAAGGGAGTTGGTCAGATCAGTTTAAAAATCAGGCAAATCAATTTGATGTATTGCAATTTTGTGTGTGCATCTTGTGCATCTTTTTCTTTGGTTGTCTTTTTATCTGTGTGTGTTGATTCAAGACATGTAAAAAAAAAGATTGACTTATTTTATAATGGCATTTGGACTTTACGCACATGTTTAAAATAAACTGAATCATAAATATTATCATCGTATGATGGATCCGTATATGCCAAAAGTATGTTGTATTTATAATATATACGTGAAAATGAACGGTTTTTGCAAGTATAACGGGAGAACAAGCTGACAAACTCAAAGATTTACTTGTTTGTAATTCAGGCCATTTATTTTATTCAATTATATATTAAAATATTAAATTTTCAATATCAATATTTATATATTTTTTATTTATGAATTAAAAATATTACAAGTATTTTCATGTTAATCAAAACTCAAGAATAATTTTATAATTATACATTTTATTTTTTATTTTTTAATTTTATAAAAATATAATGTAAGTTTCAAAGAGAGGCCAAAAGTAAGTGAGATAAACTGCCTGTTTCCTGAGTTTTTATTTTTTTTTTCTGAATTTTTTATTTTATTTTTCTTTATTTTTTTCTGACCGTAACCACTAAAACCCATAAATAGCAATTTCGTGAAAGCTTGCTTCGCCAAAGCTCTGACTTCATTACGGTTTCTCCCTCATCAAAAAATAAATAAATATATATATATATTTTATTCTTTGACTTGATGTTTATATGTGATTTAAGGTACAACCATTGGGCGTGACTGGTTAGTTTGACAGAAAATACGTTCATATATTGAAACCAATTTTAACTTGATATTTATACCTTACAAAATAAATAACATAACAAAATACATACGATCAAATGAACTAAATAAAATTGACATTACATTTTTTATTATTATGTCAATTTATTATTATAACTTTTCGTTATATTTTTTTTTATTTTATTTCAGTTATCTTTATTTATGATATGTACTTGTTTCAAAAATCGAGTTTAATAAAACAATTTGATGCTGGTAAATTTATGAATACCAATTAACTGGATATACCGGTGTTCTGTCTTAAAGGTGATTTTGGATAAAAATAATAAAAATAATTTGACTAAAAAGTGTAGATAATATTTTTAGTGTGATTATGGAATTTTTTAAATGTATTTTTTATGACTCAGTGCATTGTGTTGCATATTTTTTGATATGACAAATTTTTACTGAATCACTGTCATGTTCGAATTATATTATTATAATCTTTTTTTTTCGTTTTTGTTCTTTTTTATTAGCAAACTAAAAATAATTTAATCGGTCAGCAAAATATGCTCGGATTGGCTCATTTAGTAATTCAATTGAATCATGAGATCCAGTTGATATATGAAATATCAATAGCGGATGTACATCAATTGTTCAATGCATTTCACTGAATTTTCATTCAACTAAAATATTATAGAATTTATAAATAAAAAAAATATATTTTCTTTTTTTTATTATTTCAAATGTATTATTAAATATAAAATTGTGAAAAAATTTTTTAAAATACTCGATGTATTAAATTTAATACATAGCTTGGATTAAAAAAAAAATTTGTATAATTTGTTTCATTTTTTTTTTTTTTTTTTCAGGAATTTATTTCAAGTAATATTAATATTTTATTATTGCTGTATTTTATAAATAAATAAATAAATTATTCAATGATTTAAAAAATAAATATAAAAATATTTTATAAAACAAAGAAAATAAAAGCTCTACAACCGTGAAGAAAATAGTTGAAAGACTTTTATTATTATTTATTTTTTTTAAGTCAAATTCATACAGTAGACTAACGAAGTATAGTTATTCATTGCACAAGAGATTTTAATTTGCATTTATATTGTATTAATTTAACCATAAAAAGTAAAAGAAAAAATGCATTTCATTTGTATAAAAAATAAAAACAAAATTTAGTAAAAATAATAAATAAATAAAATTAATTAATTAAAATTAAATAATAATAAATGTATAAAAAAATAATTTATCATAATAAATTTTCTGAATTTTAAAATTGGTAAACATTAATGTTGAGTAAATGTGTAATAAAATTTTAAGACTTTGGCAAGAAATAAAAAAATTATATGATCAAAATAATACTTTGGTTGGTACCAAGTACAGAAAATAAAAAGTTTAAAAATTGAAATAAAAAACATGAGATATAAAGATGAAAGCAGGTTAACTTGCAAAAAACAAAAATAAATTTAAAAAAAAAAACATTAAAAAAATGAACTTTTATATCCATACTTGGTGTTCACGTTTAACAATTCTTAAGAGTTTGTCATATAATCTCCATTACAATCCTATTTCACAGAATTTTTTACCAAGACATATCGTAAACCCTTTAAATTACTACACACATTGTAAACGAATTTATATTGATCATGAAAATACTTGACTTTTTAAACTTGATATTAAACTAACAAGATCACCATGACTTTTTCAAGATAAGCATTTATTTTAAAACATCTATATTCATGATATTTTATATATGTGTTTTAAAAATCTCAAATAATAAATCAATCAATTCAATTGTTTTTTATTTATTTATTATAATCCTGTTGGGAATAAATAAATATAATAAAAAATAAATGATGAAATTATTTTATGTTTCAAGTTAAATTATTTTTCAAAGTTTCACAAGTATATACTTGAATTATTTTCACATTGAATTGATTGAAAAAAAAAAAAATTAATAACAATTGTATTTTATTTTTTAATAAAATAATAAATAACAAGTAGTATTTTTTTGTAATTTCAATTATTTATCAATAAAAAAAAAAATATGTTTAAAATATAAAAAATAATAGCATTGTAAATAAAAATAAATTATTTAATTAGTAAAATAATTCATTGTTTCAAAGTGTTACATAATTTATATAAAATAATAAATAAATAAATCAATCATGTTATTAAATAGATTTGATGATTCAATTTGCAATTTCCCAGAGGGATATAAATTTTTATCTCTATTTATTCGAATAAGAGAAAATAAAAATCTACTAGTCCATCATTTTTATGATATGTCAAGATAAAAATTTATTTTTATTATTTAAAAAGAAAAATTGAATAAGTGGATCAAAAAAAAATATCACAAATACAGTAAAGTTGACACAAAAATAAGACTAATGATTTTACTAAAAATATATATTTATAAATATTTAAAAAAATAGGATGATAAATAATTTTGTTTTTTTTTAAATAATAATATATAAATAATGAAAAAAAATCCTTAAATTGTTCCATAGAAATGTCAACGTATTGTGAGAGATAAAAACCAGGAAAACATAAATTTATAACAAGTCTCATTCGTAATGCCAATGAGAGAAATCAATGTGTGGGTGGTTGATTACATGTTACTGACGAGAATTTTTATTTGTTACTCAATGGATAATGATCAATTTAAAAATCTACTTGCAATCTTTTACCATCAAATGAGATACTTGCCAATTCTCGTTACCCATATCAAAGATAAAAACACATATAAATAAAACAAGTAAAGTGCACTTGTTGTCTTCTTCTTCTCTTCTTCAACAACAACAACAAAAACAACAACATACACACCTTACAATTTTAAACTTTTATCAGAAAGTCTTTGAATTTAAAATTGTAAACTCACAATGTGAATGCGAAATAAATAAAAATATAAGATAACTTTACGAGCAACATCGTTTAATAATTATTGTTCTTCGTTAAATTTAGAATACAGAAAAATATATTTAACAAAAGAATTTTTATATATTTCCGCATTTTTATTGGATATAATATCGTACATCAACGTAACTTTCAAAGTGATGCTAATAGATGAACAAACACATTTTATTTGAATGTTTTAAACTTGATATCTTGGGTGTTGTTATTATTATTTTACAACAATATATTGTTAAACATGACTTTGCATTGCTGATAAAATAAAAATGCAATTTTTTTAAATTCTTTGAATTATAAAATTCAAGTCAATAATTATTTGGAAATCAAGTCTCATGATTACTTTTGGAAAACTTTGATAAAATATGAATAAAAATTTTGTGGATGAATGATATGGATATATATTTTTTTATTTTTGAAAATTTATACTATTCAAAAAATATAATCAATTTTATGAGTTCAGGTTTTATTTTAGTTTGTTTTCGTGCGCAATGATGCTTTGTCATGTTGAATGATCATTGAATTGGTATATCAAGAGACAGTATCTCTTTGATTTTTTTTTATTATTTTGTTATATATATATATATATTGAAGTTAGATAAAATAAAGAGAGATATAAAAATTTACGAGTAGATATTTTATTAGAGAAGAAGATGCACCCGTTGACAAGAGAAAAACAGGTTTTTATTTTAACAAAGTCACAAAGATATATATACTTGTGTTTTGGTTTGTGTAATATAATTTCATCACATATGTGTGCAGGTAAATATATATATTTTTTATTTATTTATTTATTTATTTATAAAATTTATATATGTCTACCGTGTTGGTCTGGTAAACTCTTGCCGACTCTTTTGTCGACATGCACGAACGACAGGAGTAATAACTCTCGTTATCATGCTTCACCAAAGAGTCAAGATTAATCACGCAATCCAATGAGTGTGTGTTCTTATTTTTTTTATTTAAAATATTCTTTCTTTATATATATTAATTATTTGCATTTAATTTTCAAAATTATTCATCGATTATTTCTGTAGTAGCTAACGTTGCTCTTTTTGTTTTTTTATTTATTTTTTTTTCAATTAAAGATTTGAAGGGTCGAAAAAAAGCTTCAACTTGAATTACTATTTTTTTTTTCTTATTAATCAATTTTTTTTGATGCTTTTCAAGTGTTAAAAAAATTATATAAATAATACTTAATATATTTTTTTTTTTAAATTAAAAAAAAAAAAGATAATTATTTTTGTCCTAATTTTATGTAATTATTTATGAATATATTTTTTGTTGAAAAAAATGCAAAATACTATTTATAATTCTGGAAAATTTAGCTAAAAGCTGAGTTTATTATTCCACCTGCGTCATGGAAAAGTTTCATGTTTATGAAATGACTTGAAGGTTTATAGTAAATTTAGACGATGAGGTAAAACGTAAATCTTGCTTGAGTCTATGTTTTTTTTATTATTATTTTAATAGTTTTTTTTTTTTTCAACCTACTTGAATAATTATATATTGTTCATGTGTAACAAATACATTTTCTCACGCATTAGTTAATTAATTTATCAAAATTATAATGTCAATTAATTCATTCTGGTCTTGACTTATTATTGTTCATTTATTTTTTTTGGATCGTCATAATATCTATTCATCTTTTATCGAATAAAAAAAATAAATAAAATGAAATGTAACATATAAAAAAATATGTGACACATAATACTGAAGAATAATTTATCAAAATTTAAAGAAGTCAGTGTCCTTCAATAGAAAAATAAAATATAAAATGATATCAAAGGGAAAAATAGAAAATGACAAAGGCGTTAAATGTACAAAAGAAAATAAAAAAATATGAAAATCTCTCATAAAGAATTTATAAACGAAATAGGAGATAAAAAAAAAAAATAAAAAAAAAGTGAAGAAAAGTAACATGACAATAGGGGAGACAAATATCCACCTTGTCTCACTGTGATATTCTAGAAAAACTACAAGTTATGTGAAATTCAAGTGCAGTTACTTTTTTTTTTTTCCATGCTATCATTTCTTTTGCACATTTTATATAAAAAATTTATATTTTTTTTATTTTTTTTTGTCAGCTTGTATTTCCATAATCACAATAAAGTATAAGTATATATTTTTATATACAACTCAAATTTATTCTAAAATTTTACTTTATAAAAAAAAAAAAAATTTAATACGAGTTTTTATTTTATTTTTTTTTACATATAATGTTGTTCGATTTACCTACAGTTTTTTTTTTCACGTATGACATGATCTTCAGTGTTTTATAAGATAACATTTATTTTCGTTGCACGTCAGTGCCACTGATGTAGTTGAAGTAAAAAAAAATAAAATAAAATAACAAGAAACTAAAACAAAATCACAAAATACAAACTAACAATTCGTATCGTTCATTATTCTTGTTGTTAATATTACGCTATACACGTTTTCAACTTGAATAGAAAAACATTGTAAAAATAATAATAAAAAACAAAGAGAGAAAAGAAAATTGAAGTTAAAAAAAATATAAAAAATAAAGTTCAAATAAGAATATGATAGTCTTATGAGTTGGTCGCATGGGATATACCATGATCCTAAGAAAATTACTTTTAGATATAGATACTGGTAACTCGCGTGTGTAGATAAGAAAATACTGTATAAATATAAATGTGCATTGGCTCCATTTAAATCGAATCTCAGGTTTGAAAAGATGCCCTTTTGCTCAGTGTTATCGACTAGGTGTCAGGAATGAAAATTTATTTGTGATTTGATTTTTTTTTATTTTTTTTTTGCACATGGATTTTTGACACCCTCATTTCCACAAAATAATATTTGAAAAAAAAAAAAAACTATAATACCTTGATTCTTTATTAATCTCAATCCTCAATATTTTTTGTATCAAAATTCAGAAAAAAAAAAATTATTTCCCAACAAAATTTATTTCGTTGTATATTTTTTTTTTTACACATATATTTTGTTTGAAATATTTTGACTCGTATTTATAATCATGTAATCATTTTTTATCGTTAATTTTTTTATAATTTTTTTTTTTTTATAAAAAGACGGTGGTTATTATTACCAATGAAATTTAAAAGCACGTTCAGATGCGCGTTTGTTTGATCGAGGCGTATACGCGGCTAATAAATCATCGTTCTTCGGCTTTACAGTGTGTGACTTAGGATTTATATACAATCACGATTTTATCGTCATCACAAAAACATCACATCGCAACTTATATTGCATTTAGACATATTTACAAATCGCAATGTACCTATCGTATTTATATATTTATTTATTTTTTGATTTATATTTTTACACTGGCATTGTGACACTTTGAAAGAGAAAAGTAATTTTTCTTCTTGACTCTATTTGAGTATTAAATAATAGTATTATATTCTATTTGTTTATTATTTTTATTTCTTTCAAGTTAATTCATTGTTAATGTTTGTTTGTTTATTTTTTTAATTTTATTTAATTGCAACATTCACGAATTTTTAATTTGACGTGATTTATTTTTCTATTCATAAATTTTCTATGCAAATTTACGTATATGCTGTTAAATTTTTTATTTTATATTGTATATGAGAACTTGGAATAGTAATTGTTTCTTTTGAAAAATCAATATTCACAAAAACCATCAAACGACAAAAAGATTTTAAAATTGATAAAATTTATTATTTATTTAAGAAAAAATAACATAAAAATTTTAATGGTATATTTTAAGAATATTTCTTGTCATTTTATTGTAAATTTTTTTATTTTATTTTAGATAATTATTTTTCTAGTCTATATTCCATCTGTTTCAAAAAGTTTTTAAGCTTAAATTATTTTCACTGTACTCATGCATTTTAGTCAAGTTTATACGAAGCACTGCGTCAGCTGTGCCAAAAGTCAAATCCGTGTCTCAATTTGAAATATTTGAGTACAAATAATATTAGGGTTATATAAATTTTTATTATTTGAATCAAATATAAAGTAAGAAATAAAATAAAGAAAAACTTATATCTATAAACTTTATATGTATATATAAACTTGTGTAAATAATATTTTCAATAATAAAATTTAATTATTTTTATATTTTTATAATAATTTCAATGCAGCAATTTTGTGGGTCAATTTTTTCAAGGTTTCCATTTAATATTAATATATGTAATAAATAAAAAAAATATTGATTTTTCTAATATAAATAAAACAAGTATAAAATAATAAATGAAATTCAATTCTATATATTAAGTTTAATTTTTTTTTTTTATCTTTTTTATATGAATAAATGTAATTTAATTTAATTTTTCTGAAAGAATCCTTGGGACCCAAGTCGACCCAAGGGATGCATAATGTTCAGTGAATTTTTTAAATGAAAATATTTTTCAGTTACTAAACCGATTTGTCGCTTTACTCTGACGCTTTTATATATAAATTTGAGCAAAAAGACATTACGCCACGGCAACGATAAATTAATTAAATAAATTTATATATATTTTCTTTGAAATTGATTAAAAAATATATTTCAAATTATTTTTCAACAATTAATATTAAAATTATTATCAAGTATCATCAAACAAACTAAAGTTATTATCAAAAAAAAATATACATAAAATTTTCCAAAAAATATAATAATCTATGTAAATATTGTAACAACGTTTGTCATAATAAAAAAATAACTTATACAAAGACAAGAAAATGATACTGTCAACGAAACGATTGAAGAAGCCTTCAGTGTTTTTTTTTTTTTTCCCAAAGAAAACACAAGAGTCTTCACAATGTCTATCTATCGATTTATGCTACATATAATATAAGAACATGTTCAAGCTAAGAAAGCGAGGTGAAGGACATATCGAAGTAAAGCCTTTTTATTTTTTTTATATTTTTAGTATTTTTTTTGTGTTCGATCAAGCTACCAATCTGACAACGTGACTTGGCAGCGAATTTTTATTCTACTGGTTTTCTCTGTGAAGAGCTCTAAACCATGGTGGTGGTATTAAGCGCCATACAAATGCATTATATTTTTTTAAAAAATATTATATATTTATTTTTCTTTCGCAAAAAAAAAAAAAAGGAATTGTAAAAAAAGAAAAACCAAACTACTTTTATCCATTTAAAAGTCTGGATCATCACCTTGATTCCCATGTTATTCAATATCTTTAACATACTTTTGTCGTTTACAGTCAGATTATAAATTTAGCAGGATCGTTATATCGACCTCGAGTACTTTGAACCTGATGAATTATTTACTCAAACGTATAACATGACGTGAGGATATATCTACATTTCTTGATCTTGTCATTGACCGCCTACGGGCAATGAGAAATAGATATACGTATTTTATATTATTATTATTAAAATTTAATTTATTTTTATTTTAATAATATTTAATTCAAGTATAATATATAAAACATGTCAATATATGATATTAAATACTTTCAATGATAAATTTAAATATAAATCAATGAATAAATTAAATTTATATACTTTTACTTTTATAAATAAATTATTACTATTTTTTTTTAAATTAAAAATAAAACGGATTATTTTATTTTTTTTATTAGGTGCTGACCGATTGAGAGACTGAAGCGCGTTATGTCAATTGGACAACTGTTGTCGCTTCAGTCTGTCAAGCGGTCAGCACTTAGGACAACTCTTTAGCCCACGCGGACGTGTCATTTATTTTGTACTTAAATTCGTTCTTTCAAGAAATGACAGATCTGCTCGGACTGTTGTTGTCGTGATGAAACCCAAAATTATGTTTACAACAAATAATTATTTTATAAAACAGCATATTTTATTTTTATGTTTATCAAAGTGAGTTAACAGCAACATTGTAGTAACATTATTATTTTGAGTCTCATCATTATTCGTAGTATGGACATTTGGATTTTAAGTACGTGATATGCATAATGTTAGAACTCATGAATTTCATCGTAATTGAACATTTTGGATAATTTTCACATAAGCTTTATGGTAAATCTTATCGTTGAAAAATAAAAAAAAAATTTATATTATTGAAGGGATCCACATAAAGATGGAAGAAAAAAATACTTTAAAGTATTATTTTTATTTTTTGATTTAATAAGAATATTTGTATGATTTGTTTGTATGGTTTTTATTTTAAATTTTATTCTACAATATTTTTAAAAAACCAAAATGAAATTGAGAAAAAAGATTGCAAGGCCTTTTGGGAATTTCGTTCACCAGAGTGCACGTGCCAATGACCTTTTTTTCTAAATTTATAAAAAATAAAGCTCATTTAACTGAAAGATAGAATTATTCATTTTCTAGATAAGAAAATAAATTTAAAAAAAATATACATATTGAATAAAAAAAATAAATATCAAAATAAACAAATCAATTTATATTTTTATCAATGAAAATAAATAAATATATTTATTAAAATTTATAAACTGAATGAAAAATATCAAAGCAAATTTTTCTTTTTTAATGCTTTTTTTTTTCCGTTGGAAAAAAAAAACAAGATTAATCTCATAAAATAAAGTGATAAAGTTGAAAAATGATCACAAAAAAAAAAAAAAAACTAACATCATTAAAAAATAAAAAATATACAAAAAAAGTTAAAAATAAAATAAAATTAAAATGATTGTTGAAAAATGGTTTAGCTCATTTTGGTTTATATATACACAAGGGATAAATTTTTTATTCTTGACTGGTTAATAGTACCACATGGGTCTGAAAATTTAATAGAGGTCAGACAAGGGTACCTTAAATTATAAATTATAACAATTGTAGACGTGAGCACTTTGAATTCAACTGTATATAAATTCACATTTTTCCCTCTTTAGTCTTCTTATATATACACATACTCTCTCTCTATGAAATATATATTTTAATTTTTTCTCTAACAAAAAGGTTATCACGACTCTATTAATTTATCAATTTTATTTATTTGGATTTTAAATTGTTGACAAGGTATGTATTGATACATGAAATAACATTGTATCATAATTTTTTTTAATTTTTTCATAAGTATATTTTACTGATTAAAAAATTTATAAAAAATACTGATAAAGTCGTTATTTTCTGACATGTATTCTGGTTTATTACATTCGACTTGTTTGACAACATTATCAAGTATACAAGCCGCAATGAAAAATTTATTATATTATCAACATGATTGTATGAGTATGATGATTGTTTGCATAAAAATATATAAAACTACATGTTGAATGAATTAAAAATAAAATATTAAACTATATATTTTATTTTTTTTTCTAAATAATATTAATATATAAATATTAAATAAAATTTAAATGTATTTTATCTATATTGTCGCTTAGAATTGGTGTGGTTTTACTATGAAACAGAAGCAAGTGATAATTACTTTGCCCAGCTGGTACAGATTATGACTGGCCATGCAAATTGCACTAGTAATTTTATATATTTTAACAGCTTTTGTTAATGCTTTGCTATCAATCATTTCTTTTATACATATACCTACATCAACACAAAGCCCAACAAAGTCACTTGATTATCCTTCAATTTACTCTAATAAATTAAATAAAAAAAAATAAAAAAAAAAATCATCAATTTAAATAATTATTTTTATCATAAATTTATAATATCCAGGTAATTTTTTTTTATAGCTATTTATATATATTTTTGAAAAACAGGTGTATATATTTATGTATAATTCAAACTGTCATATTAAATAATAAATGTTGATGAAAAATAAAAAAAATGAATAAATAAATTAAAAGATAAGATAAAAATAAATATATGAATAAATAAAATAGACACAGTAGGGTTGAAAAAAAAATAAATAAATAAATATAAACCACACATGTATATGTGAAAATAAAAAAAAAAAAAAAAAAAAAAAAAAAAAACAACAAAGTGTAATTATTAAAAATTCAAGAAAGTTCTTCACTAATAGTACCGCAACTAGCATTAAATTCTGTGCCGGTAGTGGTAATTTATCGCTAACGCCCACTGAGCTCAAGAAGCCCTCACGATGCCAAGCCTACACATGGATAAATAAATGCAAACTCTCAAGATGAATATACATGAAAATAATAATGATAAAAACGAATGAATCGTACATAGTGATTCAAGGGAAACCGTAAAATTGCCGAGTCAGTATATGAACTTCTGAATATGATTGGTATAAAGAAGACTACAAGAAATAAAAAAATAAATAAAAAATAAAAAAATACATTTGGGTATGTCTGGGTCAAGTAAGTGCAAATAGAATAAAAAATATTGATAAAATATATTTTTTATCAAGACCTATTGCCACACCTATTGATATTTACAGGTAACTTTACTGCATAACTTTGATATTTTTTGTTTTATTTTATTTATTTAGCTACAAAAGTTTGATATTTTATTTTCATTTTTTTTTTCAAAACATTAGATCAATATTTAATCATAAATTCAAATATTTGAAATGATTGTTCATTTTTTTTTTTTATTTATTTATTAAATTAAATATTTCGTCAATTAATGTGGAAGCTTGTTTATCAAAAAAATTACAGTCGATATTTTATGAGTAAATAAAACTGTATAAATAAAATGATTGAAATTTTTTTTTTTTTTTTTTTATAATAAAGTAAATATTAGAAAATAAATATTTTTATATTGTATTTTTTGAATAGTTGATGAAATTTTATTTATCAGATCAATGCACAAAATACTTGATAGATAAAAAATATGATTTTTTATTTATTTTTTTTCAAATTTATGTAAATGGAAAATTTTTTTTTAAAATAAACAATAGTTAAATTGTTACTGTTTTTGTTTATTTACGAAAAAAAATATATATATTTGCATGTTAATCAAAATTTCAATACGGATATAGGATCAAATTGCATATGGTTTATTTATCGACAAAAAAAAATACACAAGCCACACCTAAATATTAACATTCTGTAAAATATAAATTATCAAAGTGCATTTTAATAAAAAAAAAAAAAAAGATATAAATTTTTTTGTTTTAACCAGGAAGAAATTATATCGATCAGTTTAGTGCTACTTCCAATATATATATGAGGATAATATTCTATATTTTTTTTTGCTCCATTATGACTGAGGCAAAATAAAAAATTTACTCATAATAAGTACAAGACATTGATGGCGGTTGTGGCAGGGTGTTTTAAAAAAAAAAAAAAAAATTTAAGTATAAAACAAAAAACGTAATTAGTTGCACTTTAGTTGAGAGTTTAAGTCTGAGTTTCTTGATGAATCTTTTGAGTACAAATTTAACGACTTTACATACACGTTCAAGTAACCTGTAAATATGTCGTTTTGAGATAGACTATTTAAGCAAAGCTTTGTGCTACAACTGCAAGTGACTTAGTGATCATAAATGAACGACTTTAAGATACTACTTATATGCGTAAGTTAGTCATAAATAATCTACAATGTACTCATCAATTTTTATGTACAATGTTTTGTTTATTTATTTTTTATCACATTGAAATGAGAAATAAATTATAATAATCGATGAAAAAGATTTTTTTAAAAATATTTTACAGTTAACAATTAAAAATTTAAATAATTCCTCTATTATTATTAAAGTTGATAGATTGAATAATTTATTATTTTTTTAAAATGTGTCACAGTCGATTGAAATTTTAACTTTGATTTTGTCTGACTAAAACAACTTTTTACTACTTAAAAGCAAAAAAAATAAAAAAATAAAAGAGTATATATTTTCAAGTGAAATTTTAAAATGTATATTTTTTTTAATTTGGTTTATACCAAAATCGGTCAAATGAATTAAAAACTAAAATTTATTTAATCGTAGTTTGATAATAGAAGGGAGCAATATCAAAAGGTTCGTTGATTATTTTTAATTTTAAATTTAGTAAAGTTTTAATCAAAATCATGTATCACTGGTTGGTTAATTATGACAAAAGTTTTGTTAACATTAACTTCAATATCTAGGAAAATTTAGATAACTGTACATCATATGTTAGCCTAGCATTACTCATTTATTAACGATATGTAAAATGACCACATCAACTTTGACATTGACATCATAATTAAAAACAGTTGAATACTATAATTTAAGTTCAAGTTACAATTAAATTTTCACATGTTAACCAACATGTTACATTTCAAATGTAAATATTACTACTTCTTGAATTATCAAAAGTAGAGGCAATTAAAAATTTTTAGAAACCAAAAACATCAATGTGCTGAACAATAAATTATCAGAATAATATAATTTCATTAAACCTTGTTGACATAGTTTCATATAAATTCTAATCTAATATTAGCTAATTAAATTAAATAAAAAAGTTTTAATGAAATTATAAAATCTTAAAAAATAGTTAAAGAAACAAGAAAATAAATATAAAAAAAAAAAAAATTCAACAATGTAAAATAAATTGTCAACAAATAAATAAATTAATAATAAAATGTAATTATCAATTTGCATAAATGAATTTTTATTTTGGTCATTTCCTGGTATTGAGTTTGTGAAAGTGTTCAAAATTTAACAGTTTTAGTTGAAAACGTCAAGTTACCTTGGGGAGTTTTCATCGTCGCCTTTTCTATAGTTTTACAAAAGATAAACCACCACCACTGTACTCAAGAGAATTTTACTTGAGAAAGTAATATTTGATAACAAATATATATAGTGAGCTTGAAAATTTTCAGTTGGTATATGCAACAAAAGACTCGAGGGAAGACTAGCAAAACAACTTCAACTAACGACAGACATATTTTCAAATATACATACAGAAGTTCTTATGCCATTGGAATGGAAACTTTTTTAAATGCATAACGAAATTTTCTTGACAAATAAAAAATGAATTGAAAAAAAAAAAAAAAAACAATAATTAATACAATGAAATAAAATTATTCATCTTTCAAATAATTTTTCATTCAAAATTTAAAATTATTAAAAATAATTTCTCTAAAAAATTTCTTCAAAGTTATCTTTAATTTTAATTAAAAAATATATTTTGAAATGAATAAAATATTAAAATAATAATATCAAAATTTAAAAAAATAATAAATTTAATATGAAAAGTTAACAGATAATATAACAAGTTAGACATGCAGATTGATGGCAAATGATGATTCAAATAACTATTCATTAACATTATAATTATCTCCATATAAAGTTTTTATTTCAACACACAATATGTATTTTAATTTTCCATAAAAGTTTTCTCATCACTGTTTCAAAATTAAAACATAAATAACCATCAAATTATTAAATATATACCTTGAAAGCTTTTTTTTTTCCAAAATGAAAAATATGATTTAAAAGAACAAAAAAACAAAACCATATGCAAATAAATGTTTATATAAGGTAAATATATATATTTAACACCAAAGTGCTACTGGTAAAAGAGTATTACTACGTTGATGATTCAATAGTATATATAAAATCACAAACCACAAACATAAACCAAGTACTGTTAATACATATGCATCATGTAACTCTAAAGGACGCAAATATATATATACCTCTATGTCAAAAGTGTATAACATTACGCGCTTTACCAATGATAAATGTTACAAGATGTATAACGTCAAGCAGTTCATGGCCTGGTACCGACAGGAACGTATATCAAACCGGTACACTGACCTACAACATTATATACTACTCTATTGGATCGTTCAATGTGAACACTTGTGCACCACACGCGTTATTCAAGACGTCTATTATACGGAGTTTCGAACACGATAATTACAACTTGCACCCCAACACTTTGTACACTTGCACGTGCGATATACCCATATAAGGTCAAATATTTTACACATTATTAATGTGTACATTGTGTATTTAAAAATTACACAAACATTTATTGTATTTTGTATGAATTTAATTGGAAAAATTTTATAAATTAAATCATCAATTTAATTTGGAGAAATATTTTTATTTTTAATTAAATTAATGTATTATTTTGTTGTTTGATTAATTTTTGAGTGTATTGATAGAAAACATGGATGCAATTTAATTTCAATTTTTTATTTTTTTTTTTTTAAAATCAACGATAATAAAAAATGTGTATTTTTAGTGAAAACTTTTGTATATTATTTCCATCACGATTGACGCATGCTACCACGAATTTATTTCAATCTGTCTTTTTCGTTTTATTATTTTTTATTTTTTTATCATTTTCTTTTAACTCCTACTTAGTTTGCTTTTTCCATTCACTTGCAGAAGAGAACATTACATTAGAGTGAGTTCGATAACGATTGCCAACGGCATTCACTGGAAAAATGCTGAGACTTTGTCTGGAATCGAAAATCGTTCCCAAACGTCTCTTCTACGAGATGAGTCCAGCAATTCAGAGAAAAAAAAAAAGTAGAAAAGTATAAAGAAGAAAAGATTTAATTTAATGGAGAATTGCGATAGCAAACGAATAAGTAGGATAAAGTTTTTCTGCACTTTTATACTTGGGACATCCCAATTTTCACGCCTCATCTCATTCAAATGATAAATGTTTTTATACAACTTTTTTAATGTATATTGTATGATTTTACAAAAATTTTAATTTTTATTTATATTTATAAAAAATTTACTGATGGGTTTGTAATAATTATCATAAAAATTTATTACTATTAAATTATCAACAATTTATGATTGTTTTTAAATTAAATATTAATATACAATTAAGATTATTAAAACTGGTACTTTAATGTCAACACAAACAAAAAAAAAAAAAAAAAGTTATTACTTCTTTGCACTTTATTAGTTGACACTTCAAGTACAAAATACAAATACTATCTAAATTAGAATCTTATCAATGAAAATAAATAATATAAGTGAAATTTAATAGCAAAAATGACTAGATATAATTACATTTTGCACACAACTTTGTGTCTATTTTCTTCACAGCAGTTGGTCAGATAATTAGCTGTACGTTAAATAAACACAACACAATTTATGCTTTACAATTTTAATTTAAAAAAAAAAAAAAAAATGAAATACTTTAAAGTTGCACATATAAATAGTGAGAAAAAAAAAAATGAATAAATAATAAAATAGAAAATACGATATGATACGACTAACATGATACAAGCTACCTATCTAAAACCATACATTTTCAAGATGAACCATCGTATTATCAGCTGCTATCACACTGCTACATGCAATTGGATTTTATTAAACTGCAGCTTGGCTACCGCACGAGCTTGGGTAATTTTTTTTTTCCCATTTTAAACTTCCGTATTATGAAAATATCTTATGACTATGATATGCTCTTGCAAATTTAACTTTAGTGCATTTGTAAAATTTTTTTTTTATCGAATAAAATAAATGTATGATTATTTTCCAATTTATTTTGTGATTTTAAAATAGTACTGTTATTTTAATGATACTAATATAAATTCTATTAAAATAATTGATCTGTATATATAAATAAATGTGCTCTTAAAATTGAGGAAAAAATATATTAAAAAATTTTTCTGCTAATTATTTAGATAACAGTGTATTGATTTATATGGTTGATCAACTTGTCATGAGACAAAACTTGATTATTTTTCGTAACTACCTGGTCAACTTCAATCGTGCTACTACTTTTTGTGATGTATAAAAAAAAAAATGAGGCTGTTAAAAAATAAAATAAATAAAAAATAAAACCACTGGAATTTTTTGTTTAATCATACATCACAATGTGGTTAACTGCTTAATTTTTTAATACTGAAATTTATAGATCTACGTACATTTTATTTCAAGTATACAAAGTACAAATGATAAGTGGATGATTAAATGACCAGTTAATGTACTATCATTATATATTCAAGTTATTAAATAGTTTTATATTTAAAACATCATTCAACTGTTATCACTGTGTCAGATAAAATTTTTATGCTAAATAAACTGTAATTTATTTGAAAATGTATTTATATAAAAATGTATTGAAAGAAAATTTTATTAATGTTTTCTTTTTTTGATTTTATATAATTTTAATGGAGAAATTTTTATACAATTTATCAGTTTAGTAAATTTTAAATTTGTAATTTTTTTGAATATTCAAAATAATTTAAAAGTTTGTATATAAAAAAATAAAAGAAACCATCAAGTTGAAATACGAATATATTTTTTTTTTATTATTCAAAAGTTTATCTGACATCAACAAGATAAATTTTATCGTATTTTGTCATTCTCTAAAGTCAATAAATCACGTTTTTATTTATTTTTTTTTTTTTTGTAATCTTATATATTATCTACGTTTGAATTTGTTCTTGAGTTGTTATTTTTTTTTTATTATATATTTTTTTTTGTTAGATTTTCCGGTATTGCTACCGCATATTGAAAATTCTCAAGAGTATGATACTTTTCTCAAGTGAGTTGGGGGTCACCTGCTGCGTTATTTGCAATTGAGGCGATTCGCCAAACTCATTGCTTCATAAATCAAACTATAATAAAATACATAAATCATATAACGATACACCATTATCTAGACGTGTCAAACAGCAAAGTTGAACCAACATACTTGAAATAAAATTTAAAAAAAACTAAACTTTTCAACAAATAATTTTAAGGATAAATCAATATTTACACAAAAAGTGAATGTCAATTTTATATTTGTGTACAGGTGTTTTGTGTCATGCATTTCAAATTTATATAATTTATATATTTTATTTTTTTTTTTCAATGATAAAATTGTAATTAAATTTCTAAAAAAAATATCAATCAAGAACAAATTTTAATGAAAAATCTAAAAAATATATTTAAATTTTTATTGTTTTATAAAAGTTTAATTTACTTTTTTTTTGGTTAATCAACAAAAAACGTTAAAAAAATTTAAAAATTAATATTTATCTATTATACTAAGAAATTTTCGATAAAATTTTTTAACTTGATGTTAAAAAACTTTTTAAAAAAGTTTAGTAAAAATATTTCTATATTTGGTAAAAACTCAAAGTGTACGCATCATTACACATGAATTTAAAAAGTATTGTAGTTTATCTTGGACCAAGTAAAAAGGGTTTGAGGAAACAAAAGTCATGAGAGTTTTTTTTTTTTTAACATTGTAAAAATAGTTTTTTTTATTTTATTTCTTGATCTTTTATTTTTAAATCAGGTAAAATCGACTTTGTTCAATTCCATTATTGGATGAATGGCTTTTGTTCAACAACGACAATCGAAGAAAGTGCCTCTTGATCACGCTTGTTTAAAAAGATATATGTCGATACCATAAATGTTTTGGTCACGATACAATCCACTAATTTTTTAAAATATATTATTCCCCAACAATAAAATATATATCAATTTGAAAAATAAAAGTATCGATAACATTAAAATACATATAATTATAATTTAAATTGATAATGTTAACTTTGCGGTTTATCAATTCAGTGAAAGTTAATGAACTGAAGTTCAAACAGATTGAAATTTTTTTCAGTCGAATAAATCTAATGAATATATAATGATAAAGTCAAACAAAGTAAAATTGGTACTTTTTATAAAATTAATATTAACTCAATTATTAAAGTAATTCAATTTTATATATAAAAAAAAAAAAAAAAAAAAAAAAAAAAAAGAATTATTTGTTCTCAAGTATTTCTTTGTTTAATTTTTTTTTATATTTTTATCTTTGTAAAATTTAATTATTGTACTGATATATTTATTTTTTAATATATTGTATTTATTAATTAAATGAAACTCACGTATTTTAATTCAGCTTTGATATTTATTTAAAATAAATAAATAATTGTATTATTAAATTGAAGGAAAATAAAAACTCACCTGAAACAGATAAAATAAAATAAAATTAATATAATAAATATATATAAGATATAATAAAATATAAATAAAAAAATGTAATAATTTTAAAAGTTATAAAAGAGATAAAAGATTTAACTTTTCTATACAATCAAGATTGTATATCGTATTAAATAAGATAAGTATTTGATAACTTTTTCATTCATGTTTATTTCAACGAGATGAGTAAAGTTTGCCTCACAAAAGTAATCCATAGGGTGTGTTATATTTTTTTTTTTTTGTATCATTATATTTGTCAGTAAATTTTAGTGAGAAAATGAAATAAGAAAAGTAGACAACAACTTTGAATAAAGAACTATTTACTATCAAGTTGAATTGCACTGTAAATATATAAACAACTTTAAGCAGTCAGAATTATTCTGATTTGAAAAAAATAAAATAAATATATGGGGAGGGCTTTTTCAATTCACCAAGTTGAGAACCTTCTATCTTCAGAAAATTTCATAGTTAATAATTTCTTTATATATAAGGTCCCAAAAGCTTATTTTAATTTTTTTAGATTTTTCGCAGCGCCACCCGCCCCTCCCCCTCGATTTTAGTAATTCGTCTCAAGAGGTAAGTACCATTTTGCCCGTTTTTATTTTGATGAAAAATTTTATACAGATTCTATGATGAAATTGATGAACATTTTTCATAAAATTGGAGTGGGCATTATACGCGAAGTATTTTTTTTTTTTTATTTAAGATTTTGCAAAATTTTGAATTTTTGAATTTTTTAAAATTTAAATATATTTTTTAGACTCAAAAAAAAAAAATAAAAATAAAATTTGTCTATCAAAAAAACGATATATCGATTATTTTCCAAAGAAAATCAATTTTTTAACTTTTTGACACGAAAATAATTATTAGTAAAGTTTAGACTATTTATTTTGAAAACTTAAAAAATCGATTTTTTTCAAAAAATAATCGATATATCGTTTTTTTGATAGACAAATTTTATTTTTATTTTTTTTTTTTGAGTCTAAAAAATATATTTAAATTTTAAAAAATTCAAAAATTCAAAATTTTGCAAAATCTTAAATAAAAAAAAAAAAATACTTCGCGTATAATGCCCACTCCAATTTTATGAAAAATGTTCATCAATTTCATCATAGAATCTGTATAAAATTTTTCATCAAAATAAAAACGGGCAAAATGGTACTTACCTCTTGAGACGAATTACTAAAATCGAGGGGGAGGGGCGGGTGGCGCTGCGAAAAATCTAAAAAAATTAAAATAAGCTTTTGGGACCTTATATATAAAGAAATTATTAACTATGAAATTTTCTGAAGATAGAAGGTTCTCAACTTGGTGAATTGAAAAAGCCCTCCCCATATACTGTTAAAGTTCATCTTTATATTATAATGTAAATAATAAAATTTTATTATTAAAAAAAAAATAAATAATAAATTAATTAAAATTTAAACATAAAAAATTAATAATAAAATTAATTTAAATATTCTATATATTAAAATTTATCATTTAAAAATTTAATTCAACACTGAGTTAATATAAAATTAGAAAAATCTATCAATCAAATTTATATTAATATTTTAAACTTTCAAGTATATTTATTTTAAATAAAATAAGTTTTATAAAATATTTATTGATTTTTATATCTATTAAATATACCAAACAAAAAAAAAAAAAAGACAGTAACACGAAGAAAAGGTTTTTCGACTTAAAACTTTAAATTGAATCTTGGCTAGTCCAACTAAAAAAAAATAGAGAAAAAAAATGATAAGAAAGGTAAATGATAAATTTATGTACTTGTTAAAGCAAACTTGCAAAAAAAAAGTTATAGAAAAAAAAAGCCATTTAATAAAATTAATGCATTATTAAATAATTAAAAAAAAAATCAATTAAAATGACAAATTAATTTTTGTATTTAAATATATAATTGAGATAAAGTAAAGTAATTATTTTTAATTTTATTTTCATGAATAAATATTGAAACTATTCAAGTGTGATTTGACAAAGATTAATAAATTAAAAAATAAATTAAATATTATTTTTGTTTGATAACGATATCAATATAACTTTGGACTCGAAGCTTTGAGTTCACATGAGGTAATATTTATTAAAAATAAATTTGTGTAGTTAAATTAACCTTCATTTTATGCATCACTTTTGCAAGAACTTTATCTTTCGGTATAAATATATGTACACAAAGATATATACAAACTGAAACGCAATATTGAAAGTTAAATACACTCAAATTATTCAAGTATATTGAACGATAAAGTTTCATTGAAAAACATTGAGTTTAATAACAAATATATTTATATTTTTTAATAATTATTTATTTATATTGAAAATTTTTATCAACCGTAAACCTATTTTGTTGAAAAAACTTGAATAAAAAACTTTTATAATATTAATAAAAATAATAATACTATTTATTTATTTATACTATAAAGAAAAACTTTGTATTTTTATTATTTATTTTTTATATATAAATTTGTAGTAAAAATTATCTAAATAGTCGTAATGAATTAATTATTTAAAAAAAAAAAAATTAATAATTATAGCTCGATGTAAAATTCAATGAGCTTTTGTAGCTAGCTGTTTTTTTTTTTTCATTTTCTTGTATTAAATAAATTTTATGTAATGTAATAATTATTTTCCAAGAAATTTATATTAATTAAATTTAATGACTGAAATTTTTTTTTTATAAAGAAAATTTTATTATTTCGATTTGTTTTTTTTTGTTTTTTTTTTTTACTCATTTATGGAATGATAAAAAAAAAAATTCATTTTTATTTTATTGATTAATATTGTTTTATGAATTGATTGTTTTACGAAGGTTCTAAATGTATAATGAGTAATTATGATAAACGAAGTACTTGAAGTATGTCGTACGTAGAACTTGGGTGTCTGATGAGTAGTGATAATATTCAAACAACGCGGAAACCCGTAAATCATTGACAGTTTAATGTTGATTAGAACCCCAAGGCAATATGAAAATGTATACTCTTAGTCAGCAATTTGTACTTGTAGGAAAATTTACTCCACTTGATGATTGATCATGCTTTGTTAATTGAAAATACAATCACCCATATAATTATGACAATCTATATATTTTTTCTACAAAAAAATTAAATAATATTTGTTTTAAATTTGTTATCATAATTATAAATTATAACTCAATTAAAGATAAAAATTTATTAATAATTTTAGTTTTTTATTATTACAATTTTATTTTAAAGTGAATTATTAAATTTGATTTGATTATTTTAAATTTTATAAATAAAATTGCCAAAGGGAAATAATAATTAAATATTTAATTTTTTTTTTTTAAATTTCAATTGAAAATAACACTTTGAAGTGACATTACAAAATTATGGAAATTAAATTTTTTTGAAGCCTTAAAAAATAAAGCTTTTTTTTTTATTCATCACAAACGAATGTTAAATTAATTTTACAAAGTGAAAATAAAATATAAAAAAAAAAAAAAAAATATAATCAAGATTAAATATAAATGTAAAATAATTGACAATTTAAATTATTGAAACCTTAATAAATTGAGAATCGATTAGAACAAATGAAAAAATAATTAAAATTTTATTTTGTAAAAGTAAATTACTGTTTAGTAAAAAATTTAAAGTCAAACTGTTGCAAAATTTTTAATGATAAAGACCGAGGGTATACAAATGATGATGATGATGATAAAATAATAAACAAAAAAAAAAATAAAAAATAAAAAAAAAAATATTAAAAGTGTAGAAAACTGAATGTTAAGAGGTGTACATCTTGTCCGAGGCGTTGATGGGTGTCTGACAGGTCACTTCACCGTTGTAGAAATGCAAGTACATACTAAATAAACCTCTCGAGTATATTTCGTGCCTGTCGGTGCGAACTTTGGAGATTATGTATCCATAGTCACAAATAAGTGGGTATATATAAACATCTATGTACTCTATTGTGGTGATTTTTTTTTATTATTATTTTTTCAAATTTATGTGTGTATATTTAAACGCATACAAATACAAGATCATAGAAAAATATATAGGTATTTCAACAATGATTCTCATCGACTCAATTCGTTTGAGAAAAAAAAAGAAAAAATAAAAAAAAAAAAAACTCATTGCTTGTATAACTGGAAAATGTCCTCTCGGTTTGTATGTACATTGAAAACTGTCTCGTTAGCTGGTGTGAGCTACTGACACTCAAAGGTACTTTTCTTGTTATTTTTTTTTATTACTTTGTCTTTTTATTTTTGTTCTTCTTCAGAATGTCTAGCTTCTTGTTTTTCTCTCAATTCAACACACATCTTATCACAAAACCTCATTTCATCTTGTCATTGAAATAATTTTTTATCCTACTATTTATATTATTCTTGTAAATATTATTTTTAACTGTAAAACATTTTTTTTTTTATTCTAAAACATATTGAGGTTATTTATATTTTAGAAATAATAATTTTTTTAAAAATAAATATCATGTAATATTTGATTTTAATAATTAAATATTTAAATATGTTAATTTTGTATTTTTTTTATTTTTGAATTTTTAATATGAATATTTAATTTATAAATATTTTTAAAAATATATAAGAAAAATTATTTATTTTAAAATTTATTGAAATATAAAATATTATATTTTCACAAAAAGTAATGACACGGTTGTTAAAAATTTCAAATGCCATCATAATAAAATTTTTATGTACTTTCACCTATTCATCGATGAATAAACTGAAAGGTTGAAAAGAAGTTTTTAATACTGTCAATTTTTTCTTTTTATATATATATTTTTTTTATGAGTTTAAACTATTATTTTATAAAATATTTTTTCTTCATTTTTTTATCTTTCAGTGATTTTAGTCATTTATAACTTGAGCTATTCTGTTTTCGATCTCATTGCTGTTTTTTTTTCATTTTTTCTTGTATTTTTTTTTATCATTTAAAGTCAATTTTATCTAAATCTATTTTTGCAAACGTATATAATGTGTTTGAAATAAAAAATACCATTGTAAAATGAATTGATAAAAAAATTTTAAAATGACATAAAAATAATCATTTGAATTTTTCATGATTTTGCAATTTTAAAAATTCAAACAAATAATTATCATCATTGTTATTTCAGTTTTATCAATGTGACACAGCAAAAATAGTTGAAAAAATTTAAAAATTTTTACAAAGTTTAATTTACAAAATATAAAATATATATAGATTTTTTATATATAAATTTATCAATCGATATCAACGGGCACTGCTGGCAGAAGAGCGTGGAATTGAATGTCGCAAGTCGTTAAAACTTTGTGCGGCACGTTGCACCCTATTACATAATCGCTAGTCGACTGGAAACGAACAATCGTCAATTTTAGGATTCAATGGTTTTACGTTGATCTTGCTTTATTCAAAATTACAAAAACGATTACGAATAAAATACACGATTCAACTGTATGTCAATTTGTAAACCACATCATCATAATCATCATCATCATCATCATCATCATCATCATCATTATCATTATCATATTGCTTTGTATGATTATTTATATTTATGTCACGTTAATTATTTTGTAAAATTAAATTAATATTATATTAAAATCAAAAATATATATTGATAACAAAGAAAATTAAATTCTTTGTCATATTTTATGATAATTTTGCTTTTCTTTGAAAATTAAATATATAATATGATATAAAAATTTAGCATATTATCATGAGATTTAATACAAAAGATGATACTAATTGCAAAAGATTGTGATGAATTTAATATATCAAAATATAAAAATAATCATATCACAGTTATTGACTAAAATTATAAATTATTTGACAAAGAAAATATTTTTTTCAATTTATAAAAATTAAATTATTTGTATTTTATAAAACAAACATTTCTTTGATGTTAAATAAATAATTTTTTAAAATTGAAACGAGAGAATTCAGTTTAAATTATAATGACAAACCAAAGACAAAGTCTTGACAATTTATATTCAAGTTGGTACTGTGACAGATTGTGGCAAACCAGTTGTGAAACAATCATGTCCATTGAAAGTTTGATACTGACAAAGACAAGCATACCAAAAATTCAGAAAATTTATTTCCAACTATATATACACACAGTTTTATATTTTTTTTTTAAATTTAAAACTTTCCAACAATTTTACAATAATGCTTTTTGATGTCAAGTATTTCATTATTTTTTCTTTATTCAACCATCAAAATTTTTTTTATTGAATATAGATATTTTTAAAAAAATATAATGAAAATATTATATTTTAATTTTATTAGTTTATATTTATATTTAATTATTTACAGTTTATATAAACTATAAGAAATATAAAACTATTGGTAATTAATTTTTTAATCAAATGTATCAATAACATGCCTCTTGGAAATATGTGAAGCTAAATATTGTTGTATAAAATATTGATTACACAACTCTCTGTACATTAACAGTCAAAAAACAATAAAATCATAATAATAATATTATAAAAATTAACAATACAATGTACAGTATAAATTAATCAAGAAGATTATATTTTCATGAGATGACAAGAAAAAGTTGATATACCGTTAGTAATGTTACACAAACATGACACTCCTTGGTACTAGTTTCATTTACCAAGAAAAATAAAACAAATCTCAAGTTAGCATAATCAATATCGTCAATGAACGAGAACCAAAGTAAAGGGTTGATTGTAAAAATTATATAGAGTTAACGGTAATATAAATGATGAAAAAATATTTTATTTATTTTAAAAAAAGAATAATAATTAAATCAAATAAATAAACTAAGTAAACAGTCAAGTTGTAGTTTTAATTATAAATGTTATTATAGCTAATCAAGTAATGAGAAATAAATTTAGAATTTTTTGAAAAATTTTATGAAAGTGTCATGATTACGGAATTTATGTTTCATTAATGAGTAAATTTCAAAAAGCTATTGAGAGTCAGTCGAATGTGTAATTATTAAGTTAATTTTAATAAAATGAGAGTTAAAATATCCTGTTGAATATTAAATGTAAATATAATTATAAATATTTTTTATCATTACTCTTGAATTTGTGAGATTTTTCTATGTAAATATATTTTAAATATTTTTATAATCAAAAGCAAAAAAATATATATTTGTTTAGTACTGATGTTAAAAATGTAAACTATATTTTAAAATAATTTTTATATATTAATAAGACATTTTTTTTTTTTTAAATGAAGCTATTAAAGAAAATTGAAAATAAAAAATATTAAAAATTCAAGAAAAATTATATTTATGAAAACATAGTTTATATATTTATTTATTTATTTTTATAAATTTTATTTAATAAAAATAAAAGCTACAAAAAAATTGTAGATAAATTGAGAAATAAAAAAATTAATTGAAAAATAAATTTACAATATATGATATTTATTTGAGTTATCATATAGCTGTTATAAATTTTTTCTAAAAAAGCACATTAGAGATAATCTAGTTATTTTTTCTTTAGAATATATTTTTTTTTCAAATTTTTATAATGCAGATTTTAGGTACTTACAGAGGATTAGAATTTCTCTATATTTATATTCGTCAATTGAAAAAGTTGATGCTTGAAAAATTCACCAAAGCAGTACACATTTGTATCATTCAAAGTAACACGAGTAAAAAAGATAAGTAGATTTTAGTAGTATTTTTATTTTTTTATAAATATTTTCAACACTATGTAAAAGTATTTATTTGAAAATGAAAATAAATATATAATTTTTACTTTCTTTAAATTTTTTTTAGAATTTATTTTTAACAAGTTCATCTTGAGATTATAAATGTAATTTTATATATCAAGTCAATTTAAAAAAGTAAAATATATATTTGACTTGCATTGTGCCAAGCAATGATTTCTGGCATCATAAATAAAATATAATAATAATTTATAATAAAAATAAAAAAAAAAACATTCACAAAAGTCATAAAACGAATAATGTTAAGAAATAAAAAGAATAATGTATAAAAAAATTGTGTGTTTACTCTGGCATATAGCTAAAAGTGTGATCCATATAAAATCGGAATAACGTTTACGCCCAACTCGTGCAAAGAAATTGGGTGAAAGAATATCGAAAAGTTGATAAAATAAAATATAAAATATTTTTATAAAAGTATTGAAATAAAAATATAAAAAGAAAAATATATAAAATAAATTTGATAATATTTCAGCATGTTGACATTCCCACAACTATATACCTATATTTTTAAAAATAATTTATTTTTTTCTTAATTTAATTAAATTTTCAAGTTTCTAATAAAAAAATAATTATTACCAAAAACTTTATTTTTTAGCTATTTTTATTTTTTAGTAAATGTCTTTACTGTTTTTACAGTCACAATTATATACAACAAAAAGTTTTTCAACTTCTATCTTACTGTTAGCCACCCTTTCACGCATTTCTTATTTAAAAATAAAAATTATATTTTTGTTTCTTTTTAAAAAAACTATACTGGTTTATAAAGATTTTATAGCACAGCTATAGTTGGATAATTTAATGTTAAAAAAGTTGTATTCCAAAAGGCTACAACTTGCATATAAAAAAAATTTTAAAATTATATTCAAACTCATTGAAAATTCTTTGTTAAAATACCAATCAATAATTTAATAAATAAATACTAAAATATTAAAATTCAATTTGCAAATATTAAAATTAAATATTTGTTGTTTAAAAAAATTTTAAATAATAATATAAATATTGCCTGAGGTTTTTAATATTAATATTGATTGTACTGTTAAAACAAGCTAGATTCTTCAAAGTCATCATCGTTATTATAAATGCAAGTTTTTTGTGATTGCTTCAACATTTTGCCTGAAGCAACTGAAGAAATTAAATAAATAAATATATAAATAAATAAATGACAATATATATATATATATATAGTTTATTGTTGAATGTATATAAAGACTATTCCATTATTTATAGATAAAAAAAAATAGAGTTTAGCTTGGAGAGTACAAAATCAGTTCTAGCAATTGTATATGAATACAAACAAATGACAGTATAAAATTCTACTTGGGTTAAATTTAAATCATTATTTGAAATATAATGAGCAACAAATGTATAATATAACTATACTTTTGTATTATGAAATTAATTGGAGAGTGAAGTTAACAAGTTCAAGATTCTTAAAAAAATATGTGTCCAAGATAATAATAATGTTTGAATCAACACACCAACAAAATATAATTTTATATTTTTCAAAAAAATAATCACAAATATAATTTAAAATTAAACTTATTTGATGCAACTATTGCTACATTAAAAATTTAAATTTAATAAACATAATCATTATTTAAAATTAAACAAGATAGTTTAAATTGTGCAATTAAATTAAGATGAATCTGTAACAACATGTGAAATGTTTTTTTGCCATCAATAAATAATCAACAACAATTTAAATGGTATTAATAAATGTCATCAGTAGCATTACAATTTATGATGTACAAAATAAAGATGCATATAAAATATAAACTTGATGATGGTTTATATGGTTTATAAATAAAATAAAGATCAATTCTTATTAAACCGTTATTTGGTTGATGAGTCCAAGCTCACATCAAATTTTATTTCATTAAATAATAATGACACATTGTATTTATTTATAGTTTTGTTTACCAGATTAAATGTCATTTTATACACCAAATAGAAACATCTAGGTTTAACTATTATTGTCATTTGAACACGTGCTACAACTATTACAGTATTGTTGTTGTTGTTGTTGTATTAAACTAGAAAGATATACTGTACTTGTTCTTGGTTTAAATCAGTGACAAATGACAAAGTTACTTGTATAGTTTACATTCATAGGATTATATATTGCAAAGAGAGAAACTGGCCACGTGTTATTCACATAGATTGGCATGAAAATCACTCAATGATAAATGAACAAGAAAGATTTGAAATACAGTAAATACTAAAACAACGAAAGCCAATACCATAAGTATTTGTGATGCTTGAAATTGTGATTAACATCTAGAGAATTTCTGATATGACATGATGAAATATTTTACAATTTAAAAAGTAACATTCTCAATTGATAAATATTCATACCAACAACATTCGATGATAAAAAAAAATTAATTAATTAAATATTTTAAATAATTAATAGTTGTTGAAATTAATTATATTAAACTATATAATTTTTGTGAAATTGAAAAAAATTAATAAAATTTATTGTATAAAATATAAACAAAATTATTATTTTTTTTTTTTTTATTGAAAATTCAATGAATTATATTTTATTGAACGACCAATAGAAAAGCCGACTTATTTGATAAACGATGACTAGCTTCATGTTTCAAGTAAAAAGTTTTAAAAGTAATATTAAAGTTTTTAAAATGAAATACCAGAAAATACTAACTTTTATTAGTTTTTATTTGATATCGAAAAAATATTGAGTACGTGTTTTAGTCAACACTGTATTTGATATACCACATATTGATTTTTTTTTTTATTATTTTTTTATATATATAATTAAAAATAATATTTATTAAATTGTACATGTGGTGTATATTATATTGCGAAAAAGGGCACTGTTAACGAGCATCTGCGTTCTTTGTAATATATTTTTTAAACTGGTCATTGACGAAGATACAGTTATTACAATCATAGATATATAAAACATGAAAATTCTTATTATTTTACCACTTAAATTTTATCACAATATATCTATAATTATTTCTATGAAATTTATCAAATTATTAAAAAAATTATATCAGATTTAAATCATAAAAACTTTTGTTAAAATAAAAATAATAATTAACTTTGCTTTTATTAAATTTAAATTAAAAATAATTTATTAATAAATTTATTGTGATTTTTTAAAATTTATGATTAATATTTTTTATAAATAATAAATATCATATATTTATATAAAAAAAAAAATAAAAATAAATAAATAAATTTTATATTGTAAATAATCTTACCATATTAAGAAATTTTTATGTTCATGTCTTAACGAGTAATCAGCTTACCTGAAACAATAAAAAATATAAAAATATTATTTTAGATAAATTGGTATTAAAATCAAATTAATGGTATATCATTAATATTAGTGTATTAATTTTATAAAGACTATAACAACTATAACGACTGAAAATACTATTGAAGAAAATAAACAGCACCAGTACAGTATAATACTCTCATTATAATTTGCATAGTTTGCTTTTATTTAAATTTATTAAACATTTCACGTACATCCCTTGAGCTTTTTTTTTTTTTATATACTCACAAATGAAATTGCATCTAATTTCATTTTGCAACTAAAGTATATCATTACAAAGAAAAAAATTTCAATGAATAATCACTGAGTTTTTGAGTTTATGATGACTATTCAAGTTTGAAATAAAAAAAAAAAACAAATAAATTATATTCATAATAAATTCAAATTAAAATTAATTTTATATAAATATTAATTATTGTCTAATAAACATCAAATATAATATAAAAATAAAATAAAAAAGTCAAAAAGTATATATAAAAAAATTTAAATTTAGCTGATAAATAATAATTCTTAAAAAAAAAAGAATCACAGAAATTTAACAATAAAAAATCTATCAAATGACAGAAAATAATTTTATAAAATTAACATTTGTAAGTTTATTTTTTTAATTTGTATTTTTTCAAATAAAAAATAAGAAAATCATTCAAGTGTTTCAGAGCAGAACCTGAAAAAGGCGGGACCTCAGTACATCTAGTCTAACGACCAAGGGAAAAACAAGTAATAATAATAATAATAAAATAATCTGAAGATTTGATTCTTTTTGTTTTAACATTTTATGACAATATACAATCTGAATGAATCATTGAAAGTTATATTGATCTGTCGAGTACTTGAGTATCATATATAACAAAATGATAAAAATAATTTGTCAATAAAATTTTCATTTTTTTTGTTGAAAACAATGAATAATTATCATATATATAAAAAAAAAAAACTAAAAATAACTTCCTAATATAAATTTGATATCACAAAAAAAATATGTGTAAATAATATAGCAAGATTTTTAAAACTGTAAAATTGTAATTGAGTTTTTTTGTTGTATAACGTTTTGGTATGAATATATTAGTGAAAATTTAACGCATCAGTAAATGGTATATACTAAAATAATCATTTATAAATTAACAAATAGGTATATAACGTGAATATATATATAAACGAATGAGGGTATTAGAGATATAACCTTTGGCACATAACTGTTATATACAATTCATAAGTAATTTTAAATGCGTTGATGAAACATCTTGGCTATCAAATATATGTGTGGGCGCGTGTTCATGTATATTTGCCCTTTGGTAATGTTTTACAACTTTTAATATCTAAATTATTAAACACAAATCAATTTTGTTGAAACAAAAGTAACATTAAAATAACGGCTGTGTTTATAAATTGTATGAAATAATAATAATAATCATAGCAATATTATATTTTTTTTGTTATAAAATTATTGTAAATCGGTTTTGTGCTGAATGTCGATGATGTAAAAATATATTGTTGATATATTATTATCAGTGGATTAAATTAATTGATTTTTAAATTTAATTAAAATTGGATATTTATAACAAATAAAATATTCACGTAAATGTAATATTTGTTAACATCATTATAAATGTTTATACAATTTTGTTATAGCTGTTGATTGAAATAGAGTTTAATTATAATATCAAAAACATTCTGAATTAATTAACGTCACATTCTCGATTTTACTAGAAATGCTCAACGCAAATGTTGTCAGGATTAATTATCCAAGTTCTATTTGCTCTCAATTTTATTGCATAAATTCTTTATTTATATATATTTTTTTTTATTTATTACTTACTTACTTACTTTCAACCAACAAGAAAACATACAACAACATCAACAAGTTACTTTTCATTTTTATTTATTTATTTATTTTTTTTACTCTCAACTTGTCTCTGAGAAAACACAAGAATTTGCATACCAATCTTGTCATTCAACTATTGTCAAGATTCAATTATAGATTTGTTTAAATTTATTGTCGTATAAATAAATCATGTGTTAAGATAAATAAAAAAGACAAACATGTACAGATTAAATACAACTGAAAATTGAATATTATCAAAATTAAAAAAAATTATTGATCAAAGATAAATGAATAATTATGATTTCAATTAGGATTATAATCATTTGAAATATACAAGATACTTATTTAAATTTGTTATTTTTAAAAATATATAATATTTTATAATTGATAATGAATTTTTAGATGGTATATTATTATCAAATAAAAATAATTATATGGGTTTATTTTATGAGTTTGTAGCATGCAATGGCATCCACATGTGAATGAAAATTTATCGATAACTTGAGGTGTTTCAAGGCGTGACACAATGTAATATTAAATTACATTTAAATGAGTAGACACTTGTGTATTACAGGTTTATAAAAGGTATGAGGTATATAATAAATTACAATGAAAAAAAAAAAAAAAAACTTGATTGTATAAGTTTTAAGGTTAATTTCTTATAGTAGATTAAAATTTTTGGACGATAGAATTATATATCTTGAACAAACATTACATCTTGATTGGAGTGTAAGCTTCTTTAATATATATATATATTTATATCATAAATTTGTAAGAAATAAATTTATGGAACTAGCAAGGTATACTGAACAATACACTAAATTCTGTAAAGCCAAGTCTAAAACTTTTGTTTCAAGTGTTAACTCAAAACAATGCGAGAAATACTTAAACTTGCTTTGCAACATTGTAATAAAACATTCAAGTGTTTATGTCGTAAATACCTTGACAATAATATAGCTTTATTATTATTATTTTATTATTTATTTTTTTTTTTTTGCTTCCGTTTTGCAATTTCTCCAACACCTGACACCACACACAAATTAAAGTCATAAAAAAAAAAATTTGAATTAGAAAATAGAAAAAAATATGTATATATTTCACAACATTATAACCGAGGTATTATTAAATAAAATAAATGTTGTAAAATACAGTGAGATAATAACAAAATATGACGTAAATAATATCAAATAAAATGAAACCTATTATTAGCATAGTTTCGATATGAATCATATTTATACATCAAGCTGTAATTATTTTATTTTAAAAAAATATTATTCACCGAGTTTGTCAACAATTTACATGACTTTTTTGATGAATTTTAAAATTCATTACTATTAAATTTAGTTTTAAACAATGGAATATATTTCTTGGAATTATTAGATTTTTTTTATTTCAGAAAAATAATTGTTGTATCATGCAATTTTTATATTCACACGAGTTAATTTAATAATCGTTAAAAACACCTAGTTTAACACATATGTGTATTATACAACGGATCATTCATACTCGATTGCTGCGTAACAACTTTGCTCTACTTTATTTTATATATTATTATGAATTTATTATCATGATAAGCAAGAATATCGTGTTAGTTTAATAGTCATTTTTTTTTTCCTTTTATAGCTGAATAATTAATTAATTAATTTTTTTAATGCCTCAGAATAAAAAAATGATTAAGTTTATTACAAAAAAAAAAAAAAAAAATTAAATGTTATAGATATTGTTGGAAAAAAAAAATTACCTCGTTGTTATTTTTAGTTTAAAAATAAAAAAAAAGTAAAAATATATTTTAATATTAAATAAATAATGTAAATTTATAAAATATTTATTTTATATTCAAAAATCATTGTTAGTTTTTATCTGGAACTAATTGTCATATTATGTTGAAATAACAACACAAAAAATTGACCTAGAAAATTATTTGCATTGTTACTTTTAATATTATTATTTATTCTTTACAATAATTTAAACATGTTAGTTTAAAAAGTTAACAATGTATTCAAAGTAATATAAATATTGCAAATTGCATGACAAAAAAATTACACCTTCATGTTTCATCGTATCAATTTTTTTTTTTATTTTCTGTTATAAATATATTGTAAATGAATATTTTTTTTGTTTTGATTTCTAAATTGGTGTGTTAATAAGGATATAACAGTATCTATCGCACAATTTTCTATATAGTTTTCACATAAATGCATATATACAATGCATCGTTAAACGTTGTGTGCAACTTTACTTAAATAGACCATGACCAAGTGTCAAGAAGACAATTCCCGGAAGACAGAAAAACAAAAAATATTATTATATAAATTATACTCCAATTGAATGACAAAAATTATCCATAAAATTTAAAAAAAAAAAATATCAAAAATATATTTCATTTTTAAATAATATCATTTCATTAAATATTATTTAAAAAATTTATTTTCATTGTTGAATATATATTTTAAACTATTATCATGAATGAAAAAGTTTTTTAAAGTTTTAACAGTTAAAAAAAGTACATCGTTAATGTCTAAAAGATATTTATTTTTTACTATACTTTTAGATGTATTTGTGGATTTTATAAAAAAATAAAAAAAAAAGAAAAAAAAGAATATTACTGTGGGGGCGGATTCAAGATGAAATATTTCACACTTAAGAGTTTCAGATTTGTGAACAGAAAAATACACTAAACAAATATAACTGCAATAATATTTTATTATTATCCAAGTTTTTATTCAGTGTTATAAATTTCAAGTATTAAAAATTAAAAAAATTTAATAATTATTTGCCTGAATGATGATGGCTATTTTTTTATATCAAACTCTCATTTTAAATTGATGATATTTTTTTTGACCGGAAATTATAAAAATAAATAATTTTTTTTAATTTAAAAAAGCAATAATAATTTATTATGAATATTTTTGTACTATATAAATTGATAAAAAGCCTGCAGAGTATGATTGGCATACGTAATCATACACTTTTCATGGTCATTCAAGTATAATGCATCATATGCACTTGTGAAAATTGCACACATGTTAATGAACATTTGAATGTTATACTTAACAATGTTAAGCGAACATAATGTAAATGCGTATGTTTGATTTTTAGTATTATTTAAATAAAAAAAAATTAAGTCAAGTTGATACACTATGAGAATTTCACGGACTGATTCAGAATCATGAATTGTTTCGATTTGCTTCGTTGGATAACCTCGAATACTAAATGTTTTGTTTTTACTATAATTTATTTAAATATATGAACTAAAAACCTACAAATATTATATTGTTATTTTATATATAATTTAATATTTATTTCTTCAGTTATATATATATTTTAAACTTTTGTATTAACCTAAATTTTATTTTGGTTTTATCAAAATAAGCTGATTAAAATTGCTTAAATAATTATAGTTGGATAACTAAAAGTAAATATTTTATATCTATTAATTTAAATAATAAATTTTTAACAATAATTTTATGCAAAAGTTTTAAACTCAAGAATACATATAGATAGTCAGTGTGTTTAATGATTAATCAGCTTTAATTTTCATTTTCAATTTCTAAAACTATATCGTACATTTATAACAAAAGCTTTCATGTCATGTTTGTCAAAGTCTCATAAAAAATTTACCATAAACTCTGTTTGTGTTATTTTATTTACTTTTTTATCATACTTGTTTTATTTTTTCTTGTTATTTTATGTTCCCCAAATGATACAGACCATTACCAATTAATCAAATTTATCTGTCACAAGTTTTTTTTTTTTTTCTCCATTTTTCATTTTTAAAATATAAAAATTTATATACTCTTTTTGCTATATATACAGTTTAACATAAAAAACCACAACGGATAATTTATATTTTTGATTATGATTACATAGAAATATACAAATTTTTCAGAGTACTCTGTTATTCTGTAACATCTTTATGTAAACTTTGTGTATACAGCTACATGTAATTGACCATTTTATGTAATACCAAGGTTAAATAATATATCATTTTAATATTTCATGTTATTTTTCGTTCTTTGTAACACTTTTCTGTGTTGAAATGAGATCTATTCAAATGTATTTATTGTAAATATTAGTTTTATTTATAATAATAACTGTATAAATAATTCAAACAACAAAAAAAATTTCATAAAAATTGACTTGTTGAAACACAAAATAATATTGCGTAAAACTTGTTAAAAATTAAATAATTTTGTTATATATTTTTAATAACTTTTTTAGTTGTTTATTTGCAACACTTTGGCTTCTTATAAAAAAAAAAACATTGATCTTGCAAAATTTATTCATCATGTTCACTGACCACATCTGCATTATTCCACTTTGTTTCCGGACCGCAACGAAATTTGAATTATACTTCAATTACCGTTTTATGAAACCTCAATTTTCAGTCTCTTTTAAAAGAATAATTTTTTATTTTATTTTTTTTTTTAACTTTATGCTTGGTGCATTTTATATTTAATCAATGACAAATTAAAAATTTTGATTTTAATTTATTCTATTTTAATATAACTGACATTTCAATTGAAAAAAAAATATTTAAAATATTTAAAATATTTAAAAAATAAAAAAAAAAAATAATTATCAATGTTTTGGAATTTTATTTAATAATTAAAAAATAGAATGAAAAAAAAATATAAATTATTTGACATAAATAAATCAATTGAGGTAAAATATTTATAACAATATGATTTATATATTTTTTATTGTTTCATTACCAAGTCATTGACAGATAACATGAACGCAAATGAAACCAGTGGCAAATACGTCACTTTTTTCATATTCCTGAATTTTCATATAATCCTATACGTAAATTATTAAAGTCCAGAGAATTGTTCCCATTCTACTGATATTCAAAACCACTATCAGCACATTAATATTCGGTTTGCAAATTCACGTTCACGTATTATTTCCGTTATTAAATTATTACCTGTCAGATATTGAACATAATGCTTGATGGATATTTTTAATTATCTGATTGTAGATTACTGCAAATTTTAATATTTCATTTAAACTATCAATTGTTTTTATTAGGTAATAAAATAAAAAAAAATATTACAAATGAAAAAGTTATCACAGTTAAAAAAATTGCCAAGTTTAAAATAAAAAAAAAAATAAAAAAATTAATGAAAAAGATAATAATAAAAAAAAAAAAAAAAAAACAGTTAATTAAATGTCAGTTATACTTGGTGCAGATTTTATTATCGCTCATTTTGAAACTCATTTTCCTGCCTGATGGTAGTTAAATTTCGCCAAATACCAAGATGTATTTTTTATTTTATTTTTTTTCTGTTAATTTTAATTTTATTTCCGTTTTTTTTTTTTTTTTTTGTTCACAATTTCATATCTATTCTCATTCTTAGTGTCCTTGAAATTGTGTGCACGAAGCCAAACACTTTGTGTGTTCTCAAGGGAAATGAGTCTAAAACCCTAGACTCAGTGCCATCAGTAAAACAACCGACTGTTTCACTATTCGTGCCAAACCATCTTACGAAACTTGATGATACCATGGTAACGATATTACTTGCGTCCAACGAGGATTAAAAATCTTAAGCGGATTGTTTTCATTCACGTTCTGTGATGTAATTTCATTTGATGGTGAATAAAAAAAATATTTTTTTTATATAAAAAAAAAATATATAAATAAAAAATACTCAAAGGCATTTAAATGATGAAAAAATTTTTTTTTATATTTTATTTTTTTATTAAAAAACTTGAGAATATATATATATATATATATTAAATGCATCATATTATTAATTTCTCAAAGAACATTTTATCGATATTAAAAATTTTTTAATTAAAAAAAATATATATGTATTTTTAAATGAAAAAAAAAAAAAAAAATAAACATTGATTGAAATATTTTAGATATCATAGGCACTTGTATAAAATAAACCAACTGCACTTTAGTTAAAAAACAAAAAAATATAAAAAAAAAATCGGCTGACCAATATAAACAAATGTACAGCATAAATATACAAACTGAAAACACAAAAGCACAATCTGTACACAAAAAACGTTGGAAATGAAATTTAGAATATAAAAAATAAAAAAATAAATAAAACAGAGTGAATGAAAATAAAGGGTAAATATAAAAATGAAAAAATAAAAAAAAGACCAACTCGTATCGTGATAAAACAAAAAAATAAATAAATAAATAAATAAAAATGTGCAAAGCTAGGACGGGTGTATCAAAGAGGCAGTTTGAAAAAGCTCGATGAAATTTAGTGAACCAATGGCACACGATATTTTGACCAGCTGATCACTCTATAACAGATTGCTTCAACTAAACTATTGGTCTAATTGGTTCTAGAGTCTTTTGTGGTAATTAAGAGCTTTCAAAAATGAAAAATACAACTTTTTTTAGATTAGTTGTTTTATTTTATATTCAAAAAAATTTATGTAAAATAATATTTCATTTGCAACAACATCAGCATTGAACTAATTCATATATATTTTGTTTCAAAATTTACAGTGACAAAATTGACATGAAATTAATTTATAAAATGTAAATTTATTCAAGTACATTGTTATTGTTTCAATAATAAAATTTAATATAAAAGTCAAAAATACTGGCGACAGAATTAAACAAATCACCGGAAATTCTGCAAAAAATTGATATTATTTTTTTATTTAGCTATTTTGTTAAAAGTACTTGTTTATATATTGAACTAAAAAGAAAATCATATAATTTTTTATATCAATGGAAACGCTTTTTAGATCTAGCAATATAAACACCAATTATCCTTGAGAATATAACGCTATTTTTGGCAAGAATAAAAGAATATAATAATTTATATAGAAAATTTCTTATCAACTTCCGACGGAAACTTTGAATCTCTGTCCTCTTAACTTCCTGGCACAGAAAATTTTCAGTTTATTTTTAGAACAAAATAATAAAAATACAAATATATACTTGCATAAAACTCAGTATGTTTTTTTTTTTTTATATCGATTAAATAATAGAAAAAATATTTTTCTTTATTTTTTTATTTTTTAAATTTGTTGTTGAGATAAATTTAGTACGGAAGTTGTTTCATTAGATTGTAAATCATGAAGCAAAGTATATGTAATAAATATTGAGATAATATTATTTGAATTGTTTAAATTATTATTTTAATGTCATTTTAACAATGAAATAACAAGATAAAAGTGAAGAAAACTTTAAAAATTGAATACAAAAATTCATAAATATGAGACAAGTAATTTGAGGTTAAAAAATTCATTGAACCCATCAACTTTTCTCACTTTGTCACACATTATTTGAATTATACACCTTTTCTAAAGTAATAAAAAAAATATATATATATATTTAATATTATAATTTTCAGATTCAACTAAATTGTAAATTGTAAATTAAAATCATAAACTGTCAGACTAGGATATTTCGATTTGTATATTCAAGTATATGACATGTCAAAATCATCATGATTTATTGACAAGGAAATACATATTTACGTTTATCATTATTTAAAAAAAATAAAATAATAAAAAAATGTAAATTTACTTTGTAATAATAGTTAAAAACTTTGTAAAATTCATAAGATATTTTTAGTTTTTTTAGAAAATAATTTATTTTATTATTTTTTAAAAATTTAAATTATATCTTTTATTGATTTTAATGACATGCAAAATAAAAAAAATAGAATCGAAAATTAATAAATAATATTTAAATATTTCATATGTGTAAATTTATATATGCATTTTGTAATTTGATTTATGCTAAATCATCAATCAAATATTCTGCGTTCAAGATTTGTATTGTATTGTGAATATATAGTTTATTTAGGTAAAGTTTTATGAATATTTATGAACAACTAATATTCCATCTCAAATGAGTATTTTACTGATGATGACGAACATGAATTGTCTAAGAACAATGATAAATGTCTGATATATATTTATATTTATATAAACAGATGAGAAAATGTTTGTAAATTGATTATTAATTTAAATATTCACATGCATCATTAAAAATAGAAATGCAAATTAAATTAATTAATATTGATTAGAAAAGTTCATCTCAGTATTATTAAATTAAATTATATTAGTATTTATTTTGAGTATTAAATATATAAATTTCGTCATGTCAAAATGAATAATGATGATGATAAAGCTTGACTTAATCATTATGTAAATTTAAAAAAAAAAAAAATGCAAAATATTTTTTTAAGGGTGAAAATATTTTCAAGTACAAAAAATACTGTAGTCTTTTTTTTTTTTAAGTTAATGATAAACTTGATTGTCAAAAATTTTATATTGATGAGTTTAAATAAAAAAAAAATAAAATTATTTTTAATTATCACGTATAATATGCGAGTAATAATTTTAAATGAAATGTTATATAATATGAGTGACACTTGAGAATTTTCATGGTTTTGCTTGTAGGCAATGTTGATTTCTCCAGGGGTATATTGACTAACGGATGTACATCTGATATAATGTTATTGGTGAACATTTGCAATGCCATTTTAGAAATAACCCTGTTAACTTTACACCTTTGCCAAGTGACAACGAAAACAACTGACACCCTTGAGACACATTAAAGGGTGAAATGCCAACCAATTTACCAAGATGGACAACTTTAACAGCTTATTTCATATATAATCATCAACTAGATACATTTAAATTTTGTTATCTCATTTTTAAAATTGAATATTTATTATTGATTATCAAATTATGTATAATTTAATTTTAATTCAATATTAATTTTATCATTTTTTTTTAATATCAAATAATTAAAGTCATACATAGTTGATTTGAATAATTTTTTATTTTATTATTGTATGAAAACATCATCATATTTAATTGATGATATTCTATTGTTTTTTTTTTTTTATCATCAGTTGTATAACTGAAGGAAATATGTCATTAATAATATACTTCAAACGTTAATTTATTTTTCCGAGAGTTTATAATATAGTAATAAAAAAATAAATGTTGAAAAAAAAATTAAATAATAATAAGCTGTATAATTATAATATTGGAATTTATCTATCAATATTATAGTGAAAGACACTGAGGATATTTTAAATGTTATTATAAATCTACCAATAGAAATGAATATGCAATTGCACTTGCATAACTGTTTGTTTATATTGACAACAAAATTAAATAAGGTGCGTTAACTGTGAAGTTTTTATATTGGTATTAGGTAACATTGTTACGTTAATTTGAAGTTTCTTTTATTTTTCATTTGATAAACAAACAAATTTTCATTGTTTTATTTTGGCAATATAATTACATTGTTTATAAAAGCAATGTGCAATTTTTTTTTTAGATTGAAATGGAAAATTTTACTTTTATATTGTTGAACAAAGTAAAAATGTTCAGTAATTTTTTTATAATTTTCTGTCATGTGATTTGTCATTTGGAGCAATCAAAATAATTTAGATAGTAAAATCGAAAAACGAAATTTTTTTTAGGGGTTTTTATTAAAGATTTATGTTTTTTCATGTTATTTAGCATATTTAAATCAACGTAGTATGGAAAATAAAATTTTATAAATTAGTATTAAGTGGAAAATTTGATACAGCAGTGACTTTTATTCATGGCTTGTCAAAATGATCTCAGTGTATGTGTAAAATATTTATATATATATATATGAACTCATATATTTTTTAAGTAAACTCTAAATTTTCCTGCATGAAAAGTTCACAAGTTTTCTACTTCAAGACTTCTTTATACCTTTTGTTTTTCAACTGCGTGAAAATCCATTATGTATTCGTGACAACGTACCTTAATGGAGCTTTCACCCATGCTCTTCATAAGTCGACCCTCTACCCTCACCCATTTATTTTTATTTTTATTTTATTTTATTTTTTTCATTTTGCGCCTCTTTTTCTCACTTATAAAGTTAAATAATCGATATAAATGTATACGTAACTTGAACAAAAAAATATTTCAATGTCTTTTAAAGTCTCATTTAAATTCTTTTTTTTTTTTTATAAAATAAATTTTATATTTTAAACAATTGAATAAAAAATTGTAAATTTTTAGTCAAAAGTTTAACATAAATCAGAATAATAATAAAATTAAAAATATTCATATCATTGACAGGGAAATTTTTATATTTTTTTTTTTCAATATAAACTTGTAACTATATTTCGATAAAAAAAAAAAAAATAAAAATAACTTACAGCTTTGAAATTGTATAAAATTCAAGATATAATATTTAACAGATTTAGGTCACGTCAATTTGCAATTTTACAAAATTCAAATATCATATATGTAAAATGGTTGAAATTTTCATTTTGCATGTGGTTCCACCAACAGACCGAAAAATATATTAAAAATGCCACTCATTTTAAAAGACCAAATTTAAATTATAAAACAACGTTTATATTTAAAAATTTTTTATTGTTTGATGTATAATATAAATGTCAAATAACAATTAATCTATATACTTTTTTTTGTTTTTCATTTTTTCTCAATTAAAATTTGTTTATTTATATTTAAAAAAAAAGCTTCCAAGAATATTTAAATTGTTTATTTTATTATTATTAATTAGTTTATTTATATTTTGGTCTACAATACATGTAGAACGTGTTTATATGCATGAAGTTAAAGCCACAGCTGCATCAAGTTACTCGTAAAACCAAAAGTAATTTAGTGATCGGTGAAAGCACCTGCTGCGATCTGTCTCAGTTGAGCTTGCAATGTGTATACATATACAAACGAAATATATATTTATGCATACAAGTTGACCTATCTTGTTTTAATACGATCAAAAATAATAATAAAAATAAACAATTGTTTGAAAAAAAAAAAAAAAAAAAAAAAGTAAAAACCGTTTTATATTATCATTAATGTCATACTTGCTAAATTATAACTTTTTTTTTTTATAAAAAGCTTAAGCTTTTCAATTAAAATCAGCCTATAATATAGCTTAAATTTCAGTGATTTATAAACTTGCATAAAGCATTCAAAAAAATAATAAAATATATTCCCAAAAAAAAATAAATAAAATATTTAAAAATGTAATATTTTTTTTTGTAGATAATTGGTAATTATTATAAATTGGTTATTATTATAAATTATGACTCTATTTATTTAAATTTGAATTTATTATTCAATGAAAGATATATAAATTTAAAAATACTTATTTGTAGGTAAAAACTTGAACATGTAACCTTTTAAAATAGGACATAAGTTCATCGTGTTGTTTTCTCACGGAAATCCACCTACGCATTAAAAATTGATGTAGCTAACTTAGTAAACCTTTCAGATTATCAAATAACATATTAGAAAATAAATTGTATAAAAAAAAAAATTTATAATTATTAATGATGTATTAAAACCATAATCTCTTCAATATTTAAAATAACAACAAAAAATATTAAAAATATGCAATTTTATCAATAAAATCACGCAATTAATTAATCATCATTATCATTATTTTGAATATAATATTTTTATTGATATTATCAACATTCACATGATAAAACCAATTCTAATTTGTTAAAAAAAAAAAAGATAATTAAAGAATGTAAAAATGTTATTTTATCGTGAATTTTAATAAAATCTCTCTGTGCCAATTAATTAGTCAATTATAAATATTTATTTTCAATGATAAATCGATCATATATGTCACTAACTTTGTCATTATTATTTTTAATTCTCAATTGTTTTTTGAATTAATTTTATTTGATGAATTTATTATAAATCAATTAATATTTATAAATTATTCAAATTAATAAATCATTTTTAATCTATTATATTCATCTGGCTTCATTTTGAATTAAATTTTTGTTATCTTGTATTTATTTTTTGTGTTATCTAAATAAAATATAAAATATTATTCAACAATTTGTTAAAGACAAAATAATACGTGGATGTAAGTAAGTGCAAATTTAAATATATATTTAAATGTTTATAAATATGTGTTTGGCCATGCATGAGAATAACTTTCACTGAACATTATTAGATACGTGTTGGAATGTGACTACCGTAACTCACGTCTCAGTGTGGTTCTCTCGATCTTTTGATTCTCGTGCAAAAAAAAAAATAAAAAAAAAAAAATTGCATAATCGATTTTCCACTTAAAACTATGAACAATTATCCATGATAATTTACAACTATATATATTTTTTATTATTCTTTATTAAATTTTTTTTTCCACACTATCAAAAAAAGGAATTAAAAAAAAAAAATGTTTTTCATTTTAACAAGTTTATAAGACTCATCAACAACTACACACGTTTTATATTATCAATTTTCTCTTGGTACTAATCATCATGAAATTTGTTTGTTTTATTTGCGTGTTAAGTAGCATATAATTCGCAATATTAAAAACAAAAAAAACAAAAAAAAAAAATATATATTGTATTCATGCATGCTATCACGAAATAGCATCCCCAACATTTTTACTTCTTCATTACTCATTTTTATTTTATTTATTTTTTCATTCATCGTAATGGTTTTATTTTTTGTTAATCTGAACAACAAGAAAGAATGTGTATGTATCAGTGAGTATATATATATATATATATATATATATTTGATCTAAAAAATAATCTTCATGCTGAAAAACTTTAAGAATTTTTGTATTTTTTATTTAATTTGGCTGAGTTGGATATATGTCGATATCATGGTGAGTTGTCTTACATCATGGTGTTGACATATCGCTTGGCTATGATCGTAAAAGCAATAACCTTTTCATGACAGTAAAAATATATATACACATGATTAAAAAAAATATAAAAATAAATAAATAAATAAACTGATTGTTTCTATCTTTTCAAATGGCGCCACACTGTTTTTAATATCAGATGAACAAATATTATAAAATTAAACTTGAAGTGAAAAATACTTGACTCGAAGGTCATGGCAATCGAATGAAAAAAAAAAAAAAAAATATATATAAATAAAGGATTATGATGATTACAGTAAGAATCATGAGATTTATTTTGATGGTAAATTTATTTTAAGATATGCCGCTTCACGTTATTTTGTATTAACTTTTGCGGTATTAAAAAAAATATTAAAAAAATAATTTTGTATTTTTTATTTTCACCTGTATAACACTATAACATTACCGCCAACACCACGTAAATTTGTGATAATCTTTTCAACAAAATTATATGCACGTGCGTTTATATATATAATATATAAAAAAAAAAATGAAAATAAAAGAAAAAATATCTCACAATGTCGAATTTATATATATAACATAAAATGCCAATGAATTTGAAGGTTAAAAAAAAAAAATCTTATTTTATATAAAACAAGAGTATCAATATTTTATTTATAAAAAAAAAATAAATAAATAAATAAAAATAATTTCTATATATAATTTTATAAAGAGTATTTCGTTTGAAGTTCTTGATGATCGTGTACTCCAGATACAATATATAATGTATATGCATTTTTAAAAATAAAAAATATTTCATGATACATTTAGCATCATTTATCTTCGTAAATGTGAATGGCAAGTATAAATATATATATATATAAAATTCAAAAGTCTAATGTAGAGTATGTTTAAAGATTGCACCTGCTGTAAATTTTAGATGAATATTTGTTTATGTATATATATGTTGGTATGCTATTTGTGTGTGATGCTATAAAATAAATTATCAATGAATGTATTGCATTTATACTATGAAGATGGTGTGTCTATCGATTTTGATGCATTTGTATATACAAGCTCTAGAATTCTACCAACAATTTCAAAATACATATACACATTTATCTTGAACATACATTTTCAAACTCACATGTATACTATCTTCACAAGTAGATCAATTAATGTAAAAGCAAACTTTAATACGATGAAGATGGATTGTTGTATTGAGCTTTAAAATATATTGTTATTTAGATTAACAGATTATCATATCTAGTTTTTTTTTTTTTTTTTTATAATGAAAAATTATTTTATTATAATATTATTAGTTTATTTAAAAATTTATTCAATATAATTATTTATGAAAATTAAAGATAATTTATTTGACATTTTGACTGTTATAATTTTTGTTTTAATTTTTATGATAAAAAGTTGAAATAAAAAATGTTTTTTTTTTTAAATTTCTAGTAAATTAAATTGTTGGCTTGTTTCGACTTTTAAATATAACCGTTTATTGAATAATTAGTAATTGCAATTAGTCAAGTTCGCGCGAGATATAACTGTCAAGTTTACAACGGTCAGGCTCTGTTGAACCCTTCTATACTGTGATTCTTAATGGCATGTCTAACAGAAGTCACGTTCTTCACGATTGTCACGAAGATATATTCTGATAAATTTTAAGTAGCTATATAATACATACAAATTAATGATAATTACTTAAAAAATAAAAAAAATTATATAAAAATTTGATATTTAAAAAAATAAAAAAAAATATTTGATAATTTACTTAAAATTGAATGAATGAATTAATAAATTTATAATTAAAAAAAAATTATTATTTATATTGTTTTTTAATTTATATTTCAATTATATTTGTATTAAATATTTTAAATTAAATAAAATACCAGATGAAACAAGTTGTATGAAAAATTAAAAGTCGATATGTTGTAAAGTGCCGACATTTTATATTTATTGAGTACCTTCTATCGATGTTTTATTTTTTATTATTTTTTGTATCACAATTCACCCGAAACCTTATCGCTTTGACCTCAAAATAAAAATAAAAAAAAATATATATACATATATCTTGTGAAATGGTATTTTTCATCGTCTTCAGACCAAACGATTGGTGTTACTTTATATTTATATTCAAAAAATAACCGATTTAAAAAATCATATAAAATATAAAATAATAATTCAGCCAATTTATATAAATAATAAAAAATTGTTAAATTAAGGACCAAGATATCCATTGAATCGATATAACCCAACTGAGCATAAATTTAATTTGTTACTAACGGAAATACGCTTTTGCTGTTGAAACAACGATCGTTATATAAAATAATTTGAGCGTAAAGAGTCTGATACTCGGATGTAATCGACCAATATCAATAAAAATACTTTGACAATCAAGATGAATATGAAATTGACATAATAATATCAGTAAATATATATATATATATTTGTAAAATTATTCAACTAAAAAAATAACAAGTTGTTTATTATGCTTTTCTATAATAAAATTATTTATATTGAAAATAAAATTTTATCAATATAAAATAACAAATCTTTTAGGTCTCTTATCAGTGTAATGATTGAACGATTCACATTACATATAAAAACGATTGTAATAAAGTCAAAGCTTCTTGTCATTGACAAACCTTATACTACTTTCTTTTCATCATGTTCGTTGTGAATTATTATCGAGATTCATTTTGTACATTAAGAAATAAAAAAAATAACTGATAAATTTTGGTTTTTTTTTTTTTTTACTTGCAAAAACATTAGTAAGATTGATACTGAGTTTAATCATCATTAGACAATTTGTTGACACAAATTTTATTATAAAATTTTAAATAAAAAATTTGAAAATTAAATATATCTTAATCATCTATTTATACAGCAAAAAATATTATTGAATAAAAAAATTATATTTTTATATTCAAAAAATTTAAACTTTAAATTGTCTTATACCATCAGAGTAATATACATGAATATTTTGAAATATCAATTTTTTTTTTATATAATATTATATACAGACAAGTTATGCAATATAAAAAACTGCATAAAATATTTTGAAAGACACATAATAATAAAAATAAAAAAAAATAAATAATAAATATAAATAGATAAATAAATAAATAAAAAATTGAATTTAAAGTGTATTCGATGGGCATATTACGATGACAAGATAAAAATCATAAATCGCAATATGTATTTGCATAAAAGTATATATTGATATTTTTTTATAATATTTAAATGAATTTGTAATTTAAAGTTATTTTATAGTAAATTGCATGTACATGGGTGTGATTAAGTGATCGAGAATTGTGTATTACGAATAAGTATATGCGTAGAAGTTGACTTTTAAAATATTTAGTTTAAAAGTGAAATATATATAAAAGTTAAAAGACTTCAATGAGAAATAATATAAAATATGCAGATAAAAAATAAATAAATATTTAAATTGCTATTTGATGCATATTCAATTTGTGCATATGCTGTCACATGACATAACTTACAACTACACTGAAATGCAGTTATAGTGCTTTCATTTAATTGACTTTAGAACCGACCCACATATTCCATCAATATTACACATCGATATAGGTATATGTGCATATGTGGATGTCCACTAGAATAAAAATGAAACCATGAAATTCAATAATAAACATTACCTGAACAGGTAAAGACGCCAAAGCTTTATATTACTTATTTATTTTTTGACTTTTTTTTTATTTTTGAGAAATAAATTTTTCTCAATTAAAATTTATTAACATTATGATTAAATTGAGTTAACAACAATGAAAGACGTTGTATCCAATCATGAAACAGATTGTTTCTATTCATTTTTAAAATTTAATAAAATTTTGACGCTAACTTGTACCTCCGACTTAGAGTCATCTTTGAGAAAATAAGACATTTTGGTTAATATAAATTTTTCTTGGTTTAAATATTAAAAGATTATGATTGAATTGAGTGAACAACAATAAAAGACGTTGTTTACAATCATAAAATAATTAATTTCTATTGATTTTGAATTTTTATTGGACTTTAAAGATAACTTCTACCTTCGACTCAGAGTCGTCTTTTAGAAAAAAGGGCGTTTTCGTCAAAATAAATTTTTCTAAGTTAAAATTCATCAAGATTATGATTGAATTTAGTTAACAACAATAGAAGACGTTGTTTACAATCATAAAATGAATTATTCCTATTGATTTTAAAATTTTACTGCACTTTGACGCTAACTTTTACTTCCGACTTGGAGTCATCTCTGAGAAAATAAGGCATTTTCGTGAAAATAAATTTTTCTCGGTTAAAATATGAAAAAATTATGATTGAATTTAGTTAACAACAATGAAAGACGTTGTTTCAAGTCATGAAATAAATTGTTTCTATTCATTTTGAAATTTTATGAGACTTTGACGCTAACTTTTACCTCCGACTTAGAGTCGTCTTTTAGAAAAAAGGGTGTTTTCGTCAAAATAAATTTTTCTCGGTTAAAATATTGAAATATTATTATTGAATTGTGTTAACAACAATGGAAGACGTTGTTTACAATCATAAAATAATTAATTTCTATTGATTTTGAATTTTTATTGGACTTTAAAGATAACTTCTACCTCCGACTCAGAGTCGTCTTTTAGAAAAAAGGGCGTTTTCGTCAAAATAAATTTTTCTAAGTTAAAATTCATCAAGATTATAATTGAATTTAGTTAACAACAATGGAAGACGTTGTTTACAATCATAAAATGAATTATTCCTATTGATTTTCAAATTTTACTGCACTTTGACGCTAACTTTTACTTCCGACTTGGAGTCATCTCTGAGAAAATAAGGCATTTTCGTGAAAATAAATTTTTCTCGGTTAAAATATGAAAATTTTATGATTGAATTTAGTTAACAACAATGGAAGACGTTGTTTTCAATCATAAAACGAATTGTTTCTACTCATTTTGAAATTTTATGAGACTTTGAAGATAACTTTTACCTCCGACTCAGAGTCGTTTTTTAGAAAAAAGGGCGTTTTCGTCGAAATAAATTTTTCTCGGTTAAAATATTGAAATATTATTATTGAATTGTGTTAACAACAATGAAAGACGTCGTTTCCAATCATAAAATAATTCATTTCTATCGATTTTAAAATTTTATTGGACTTTGAAGATAACTTTTAGCTCCGACTCAGAGTCGTCTTTTAGAAAAAAGGGCGTTTTGGTTAAAATAAATTTTTCTAAGTTGAAATTCATCATGATTATGATTGAATTAAGTTAACAACAATGGAAGACGTTGTTTCCAATCATAAAATAAATTGTTTCTACTCATTTTGAAATTTTATGAGACTTTGAAGATAACTTCTACCTCCGACTTAGAGTCATCTCTGAGAAAATAAGGCATTTTCGTCAAAATAAATTTTTCTCGGTTAAAATATGAAAAGTTTATGATTGAATTTAGTTAACAACAATGGAAGACGTTGTTTCAAATCATAAAATAATTAATTTCTATTGATTTTGAATTTTTATTGGACTTTGAAGATAACTTCTACCTCCGACTTAGAGTCATCTTTGTGGAAATAAGACATTTTGGTTAATATAAATTTTTCTCAATTAAAATTTATTAAGATTATGATAGAATTTAGTTGACAACAATGGAAGACGTCGTTTACAATCATAAAATAAATTGCTTCTATTCATTTTTAAATTTTATTGGACTTTGACGCCAACTTTTACATCTACACCAGGGTCAGCCTAGTGAAAATAGGGCATTTTGGTTGAAATAAATTTTTTTACGTTGCAATTTCATGGGATTACGATTCAATTGAGTCAAAAACAGTAAAATACAATGTTTCCAAGAGCTGTATTAATTATTTTTAGCTATTTAGAGTTTTGAGCAATCTTTGACTTTCAAATCAGGGTCAGTTTTTCTAAGATATGATATTTCAGATGGAAAAATCTTTCTTAAATTTCTTGCTAAAATTTCATGAAATCGATGACAAGTGAACTTTTTATATAAAGAGAAAATTAATAAAACTTTGAAAATTATTTGTATATAACAAGACAATCAATAAAAGTTTTTAATTAAAATACGAAACAATGATTTATACAAAATTTATAAAATATAAAAAATAAAATTAATAATAATTATTATATTTTGTCCAGGCGATTGAAAGAAAATCCATTGAGTTTGTAACAAATTAATTCTAGGAAACTTTGAATTATTTCCCATGACAGTTTTCTATTTTCTATAGTGTATATCTATTCTAAAACTATGATTACATGTCACGTATTACAAACCCGATGGAATAAGATATTCATTAAATTATTTGATGCAACTTGATGTTTCAATTCATCTGAGAATTTCAATATCACCAACTGATATACACAATAATTCTAATCAAGCTTATAAATGTATTTTTCATTTTTTTTTGTCTGACGAATTTAAATTTTTTCTACTTGAATTAGTAGTTATTATTTTTTAGTTAAAATATTATTATTTTTTGTTGTCAATAATGTTAAACAAGTTCAAGTAACTTACATTGTTGTATTTAACCATATAAAATTCAAGTGTAAATTTTTATATTATTTTTTTCAAAAATTGAACTTGAATGTGGTTAACCACACGAGTCAGACATTGTCTGAGAAACATAAAACTGACGAATTTTAAAGTGAATTTATGATAATTTTATAGTCTACCTTTCTACACGTCAACCAAATCACAATACAAGAAACTTTTACTTTTAAACTATTAAAAATTGTGGTTAAAAACAAAAATAAAATAACAATAAATAGTTATAAAAAAATTTTTTTTTTTTAACTTTGAACCACAAATATATTCTGATATATTTTTAACGTGTAATAAATTTTTTTTCTTTAAAATAAAATTTAAAAAAAAACCTATGTGAAAGTTTAGTAAATTTATTTAAATCATTAAAATGTTGTCTATATATTGACACAATCTGATGACGTATTTAATCTGTATCTTAACAACCTCATATGTAGATTATCGATGTGTTAAATATACGATTAGACCAATTTACGTTCAAAGCATTGCTTGACTTAGCATGCAAATTGAGATCAACCTGCCAAGAAGTATTTGCCTTACGGTCATATAAAGACCACTCCTTTAACATATTCAATTGAAATACAGCATCATTATAAACACATATACGTACTTTCATGTTTAACTATCGAAAATATTTATCATATTAATATACAAATTTGTATCGGCAACATCAAAGATAATTTGGTATAATTATATTTAATAATTTTTCTTTTTTCTTTATAAATACATAATATTTGCATATTATTAATTAATATCAAAATAGAAATTCATTTAAATTATTATAATTATTGTAATTATATATTATCATTATAAATGAAAAAGAAATTTTGAATTAAATCATATTTAATACGATATATGTTAATAATTGATTGAAAGTATTTTAAATATTTTAATTTAAAAAATGAAAATAATTATTTAAAAAAAATTACTAAACATTTTCAATGTCATACAAATCATGATTAAAATTTATTTTGTCCACAATATATTTTTTATTATAATTAAAGTTCGTATTACTCATGAAATTTTTTATGTAACAAAATGTCTCATTATATATGAGTCATGAAATTCAGTTTAACTGTGAGCTATTAATTTTTAAAGTGACGGAAAAAAAATAATAAAATAATTTATTTTCGTGTCACATTGCTTGTTAATACGGTTGAATTAAATAATCGAGTGATGCTGAATGAGCAAGCATTTTAATATATTTTTTAATATCAAGTTTGATGAATGCCAAATGTTTCAAATTTATAGATAATATTTTATGATAATAATTGTTAATTTTATACAGAAAGAAAATTTAATTTGTTTTTAAATTATTTCAAGCTTTTAAAGGTCAAATTGACGAAAATATATATAATTGATTATAAATTTTTTAAATAATTAAGCATTCAATGTTCAACTTGGAAAAAAAAGAAATTATAGAAAATATTTGACAGACATTCAATGCCTTTATAATTTAACTTTTGGTTTGCATAAATCGAACAGTAAACGTGTTCTGAATTTATTTATTTTATATCATTATATAAACTTGTATGATTTTTCATGCATGCGATTACATAATATGGCTTTGTGCATTTGAAAATTATTAAATTGTAAATTACTTTCATCAAACTTTGTTTACAAATGTAAATTTTGATTTTTAATTTTATGAAATTTTTATTAATCACGATTTTATATTCAAACACTTTTAAATAAAAAATATATAAATTATTAATTTAACTGTGTTTTTCTTTTTTGGAATTAATTTTTCATAAATATTTAAAATATTTTTAATACTATAATATTTAATTTTATTTATTAAATATTTTTGTGTATGGTATATAATGATAAAATTCAAGCAATGTATAAAAGCTTTCTAAAATAAATTAATTTCAGATCCTATTGTATACGATCATATATGAAATATAAAAAATAAAATAAAAAAAAATTATCATACACAAGCAAGTTTCAAAGAGAAAAAATACACAAAGCAATTTATAGGATTTTTATAAGCCTAACAAATTTATCTAAAAATATTTTAAATAAAAAAATAAATTGTAAAAAAAAATCTAAAAAAATAAAGCTATTAAAAATTTTTTTGTTAAGATCAGTATTTAAAATTTTGACGATTTTACTATCAAAATAATTTCAATTTTGATTACTATAAATGGACGAACCGATTAACAGAAAATTATAAAAAAATTTACTGAACAATATTCAACAATAGACTAATAAAATTTTAAGAATTAATGCTGTTAAAAGTATTTATAATAAAAATTTAATAAATAAAAAATTACTAGTTGTTGTTATCAACGTGCTATAAACAATACAGAGAAAAATAAAAAAAAAAAAAAAAACGAGAGACTAAAAAGACTGTAAAAAAATATTTAAAAGCACAATTTATTTTCAGTGTATTTTCAATCGATTTACTAACAAGCCGTTATGGTTCACTCAAAGGCCATATCTTTAAAGCCAATTCAAATTTGATTTGCAGACGAAAAATTATCAGTACAACTTAAGAAATGTAATTTTGATTTACGCGTGAGATTAACAATCTTCCAAGAAACTATTAAACTCAATGAATAATGATATAAACAGTTGGTGGTAAATTAAATTGAAATTACAATTTATTTTTATAATTTTATTTTTGTTATTTATATTACTAATTTATTTATTATGATTATTATAAACTAAATTATTGATTAAAATAAAAACGAAAATATAAAAATTAATTTTGTTTGTTTCAATGTTGTAAAACATGTTAAAGTTTTGTACATCATAACATCACCAAGTGGTTGCAAATATGTCGAATAATAAAAACAGTACGTTGACTTTTTAAACAAATAAAAAAAAAATTAAAAAAAATATCAAATATAAAAGTTTTGTTAGTTTGTATCTATTGCACCGATGTATACGTATAACGCCCAGTGCATTTGAATTTTTTTTTTTTTTGCGAATCATGAATCTAAAATCATCCTTGTGAAAAATATACGCTTGGAAAAATACACTAAGGCACATGGTTTTCAAAAACAGTAAAATAAAAATATAAAAAAGTTCATTTCATGTGAATTTTGTTTATATTTTTTTCTAATTTGTTAAAATATTTACAACTGTCTATCATAAAATTAAAAAAAAAAAAATAGAGTCAAAATTTAATCACGTTAATTTTTAAAAAATAATTTTATATTTATAAAATAATATTTACCAACATTTTTAATAAATTAATCAAAAAAAAAAAAAATGCTAATAATATGTTGATTAATTTTTCCAATTAATTTGTTAATAAAAAAATTATGTAAATAAAAAAAAAAAGGTTGAATTTTCGTAATCGAATAAATATGTAAATATATTGACAGTCAATAAATTAAATATTCCAATTACTCGTCTATCAATCACGATAAAAGTCAAACAAAATTACATTAAATAAAGAAAAAATAAATAAACATCTTGACATAAATTAGATATTTATTTGAAAAAAAAAAAAAAAAAAATTAAATAATTATATTTTTCATGAATGAATTTTGTTCATAAAAAAAAAAATTTAATTTTTAAAAACCGTCAATAAACTTTTTTAATAAACTATATTAATTTTATTGTATAAATTTTTTTTTTATTTTTTTTTTTAAATTAAATTTACTACTGTTGATGTACCGTTGCACATCTCACAGGTGTTCATTCTTTTCTGAAATGCCTCAACGCCCTCATAATAAATTGCATCAATGGCGTCTCGTTACCTGATCTCTCTGTCGACAAAGAAAAATAGAAAAAAAAAAAAAAAATACCGCCCTTGGCTTTTCAAATGAAACTAGTAGTAAATGAGCTACGAATAAACTTGAAAAATGAATAAAAAATTAAGTCAATAGTTGACATTATCTATCAGACACTTTGAATTGTTACTGAGCTCTATTTTTTTTTTTTTTTTTTAAATTGACCTACATTGTTTAAAATTAAAAATTACAAATAATAATCTAAAAAATATAACTTGTTTTTCATAAATAATAATTATATTTTATCAAATTTATAATAAATTGTTTTTTTTTTTTTTTTTGATTTAACCGTATCGTTGAAAATATATTAACCACGACGTTGATATTTTTTTTTAAATTTCTTTAAAAGTAATCAATTTTATAAAATTTTATACAAAATGTTCAATTGTCATACGAATTCATGAACGAATCGATGGTGTTATCTATTTTACGGGTATAACTGATAAATGTTTTACAACCACCAATGTTGAATACCTAGTTTTTTTTATTTTTTTTTTTTATTTGAACAATAAACATTTAAAGTTGAACCAGCCATAAAAATAAATTTGATTTTTCACAGTATTTTAAATCTTACATATCAAATGTAAAATAAAAAATAAAATATAAAATTTTTAATATTCAATATTATATTAAATCAATAAATTTATTATTATTAATTAAAAAAAAAAAAAAAAACTTGATAATTAAGAAAATTAATGATTAAACTTTCGACCGGTAATATATAACTTTCAAAGATCAAACTAATTATATTGTTATATATTCTAGAGCAAGTTATGAAGATGTTCGATGACCTGTATTCAATATTAATTATTAATCAAATCGTATTACCAAAGTGAAATAGAGATGAAAGACTGATCGAGTTATAATAATAATATCATAATTATAATTGAAATTATTGAAATAATTGACATCGTGATTAAATATATATAAAAAGAAAAATAATTTAAATAAATTAATATAATAATTTTAATGATATATATTTAACCACAAAATTTTGACATGATGAAATATGTCGATTAATTAACATTGAGTTAAAATAGTTTGCGTTAATCACAAGCCAGTGGTCATATACTGGTTGCATTGATGCAAGTTTGTGGCATAGTCGATGCATTTATGTGAGATCCCACAAACTCGTGGCCAATATACTCTCAAGTCCAATGTTATAATAACACATTTATGTATTTCATATTTGCCAACATAATTGCCATCAAGCAATAAGATATGTAAACAAACATGAAACTTGAAACTAGTCAATTTTAAATATCACGAAAATATTTCAATAAATATATATAAACTTGTATTTTCTTGAAAAAAAAAAACCATTAAATATTTCTCGATATTAAAATACATATTAAATTCTCATTTGAAATATAAAATAATTTTTTTTTTATTTATATATTTGAAAGTAAATTGATATTTAATTCAAATTATGTAAAATTAATTTTAAAATAAATATTTTTTTTTTTTTAATGTTTTATTTATTTTTAATTTTATTAATAAAGTTTAATAAAATTTAATTTATTTTAATGGTTTTTTTTTTAACTGGACAACTGGTTAATAAATAATATTTTTAATAAGCATATTTTTTATGATAAAAAAAAAAAAAAGATTTGATGAAAATTTGAATTGGATATGCTTTTATATAATTGGAAAATTATTTATTCAGATTATTTATTTATCAACTTGTTGAGTATTCAATTTGTATATAGATTTTTATGATGCAGTTAAATAAAATTGTTGGAAAATATTTATAAAAAAAAAAAAAAACATAAATGTTTAATGCCCTTGGGGTGATCATAGTGAACGTAATGGAAATCTGAAAGAACTCAATTTTACCGCAAGGGAAAAAAACCAAGTGTCATTTGTTGAGAAATTTTATATTTTTTTTTATTTTATTGCTATTGTTTTTTTGGCATTTTTGCTCATGGCAATATCAAAATTTATTTTTTCTTAAAATTATATATGTGTACCAAAATTTAAAGTTTTGCACAGGAAAAAGTTTTTGCAATTTTATTTTTTTTTTATCTCAAAGATCATATTATACAATAAGACTCACAGTAATATTCTTCAATTATAAGCAAAGTTTTATTTTTTCTCACGACACTTTGGCTATTTAAAACCACTAGAAAATTTAAAAAAAAATTAAATACTATATATACTGAATTTTTTTAACTAGTTTTTTACAATCACCAAAATGTTTTTATTTTATTTTATTTGATTTTTTTTTTCTGTGAATTGAGAAACAATTGTGTGTTTATTTTTTCTACTTAAAGTTTATATGTTTTATTTTTTTAAAAGTTTGAGTTGAAACATTTGTTCAAAGTTGTTGAAACACAGAATGATTATTGTTGTTAACAAATTCATTTAATGTTTTTTAACTTTTCGTAAATGAAATTGGGTTTTAATTTATCGAATTTGTTGATGTTATTTATTTTATTTTTTTATCTAAAAACGAGAAACACTCTACAGTTTTCCAATGCACTCTAAATCGATATATATATATAAAAATAAAAAAAAAAAAAATTCAACTTGTATGCGGTGCTTTTCGTAGCCTATCTAACTGGCAAGGACGTACAAGAAAAGGCAAACAGAAAAGATAATGGCTGATCATTACTCACACCTTGAAGACTTTATACGAGAGAGTACTCGAAAAATAAAAATAAAAAAAAATAAAAACCACAGGCACACAGCTTACCTGAAACAACAGAAAATAATTACATTAGTTAGTTAACTCACTTTCGTAGAAATTGTTTTTAAAAAACATTCTCACAATTTTCTTTTTAACATTAAAAAAATTAGTTGTAAAAAAAAAATATATAATAAATAAAAAAATATACAGATGGCAAAATATAAATATATATATATTTTACATCCATTTATATAATCATATATTGTTTTTATCAAAAAAAAAAAAAAAAAAAATACACTTCAACTGTAAAAAAAAAAAAGAAATAATTATATTTTCTCATTAGAAAATAACTTGTAACAATTATGAGTGTGAAAATATTAATTTCAAAACGACAATTTATTTTTACAGTAAAATTTTCTACTACAAATTAAATATGTATGTTTGACTTGTTACAATTTAACCCACTTGTCTCGATAATTATTATAAATCCTATAAAAAACAAAAACTGCTTATACAACAACCCAATCAACCATGATTAAAAAATATAATCAAGGATTCGTTAAAGCTCTGGTATCGAAAAAAAAAAAAAAAGCTCATCTTCTTAATCGTACATAAAAATTGTAATTCATCTTCAGAACAAGACAAAAAAAAAAAAAAAAAAAACGTAGCATTGGTCTGTTTATAAATAGCATAACGATCATGATACATATACACCAGAGAAAATAAAAAAAAAAAAAAAAGGGACTGAAAAAACTTTTCCTGTGGGAGATGAGTTTGTATATATAGGGTGTAACTTAAAAAAAAAATAAATAAATAAAATAGTAGGATAAAATTCTAGACAAGACTAGACACGATCAAGCAACACAAGGCCCCCGCAACGACTATCAATCTTCGTTGAAATCCCGCTACTTGTTTCGCCTGTTTGTCTCCATGGACAACGTCTAACCAACGTGGCTGGTCCATCTTATATATACCAACGATAAAAATAGATATTTTTATTATATACGATTGGTAAAGCTGTGATGTCTCAATTTCTAATATTTTTTTGCTTTTTATTTTTTAATATATATAATTATTATTATTATTTTCTTTTATTTCATGAGTGGCTGTTATACACGAATTGGATAAAACATTTTTATTTTTTTTTTATATAGGTATATACACGTCAGACAACGGTCACTACGGTCATTTCACTTATATTTCGTAAAATATACTTGTATACATCTCACGGCTTTCCTCAGGCATATTTTTAAATTTTTTTTTTTTTTTTTTTATTTATTATTTTCTTCCTCAACATCTTGTTCTGGTATATATGATAACGGTTCTCGTAATTCGTACTCTCTATATCGGCACGCGGTTACGTACGCTTGACCCTCTACACTCAATTCGGTCAACCTTTGGTCAACTTATAGTATATTCTTTTGAGATATAAGTAGTCAGCATAGTCTGTTCATTATATACCCTACGGCAGCCCTATACTTCTATGGATAGTACCACCACTGTCACGGACCAGTCACGATGCTAGAAAATAACACGTTGTTGATCGTCCATCGACGCGGACAGCAAACCGGTGGAAGCCCAACGGCCAATGTGAATAAAAATATATAAAATAATCTATAGATATTGTTAAACAACTATCTTGTGGGTACGTCAGTGGGTCGAAACTATTTTTTTTTTTTTTTTTTTTATAAAATAACATTTTTTTTTATTTTTTTTAACATTTTTTATTCATGAACTTGATTGCCCTGGGAATACTGAATTTTGCTGTTAAACAAGTAAAGGTGGTAGGTCATATTTATATAGGTACTATGCAAATGATATCATCAAATTTGCATAGAAATATATATTTTAGTTTTTATATAAAAAATAATGACAAATCCACGTTGGCTAAAGAGTTGTCATATGTGCTGACCGTTTGACAGATTTAAACGAAATATCATGCCAATTGGACAATATTTGATCTGCGTGAACTGAAGGTTTGTCATTTTTTTTTGTACTTGAATTCGTTCTTTCAAGAAATGCAAAAAAAAATGTGACATATTGGAAAATACAAATATATTTATAGATGAATGAAAACAATTGAAAAAATTTAATACATTTTATGTATTCACAAATTTATATTTAAATTTTTGATTGATAAAATAAAAAAAATTTTGAGAAAATTTACGTAAATATATAATGGTTAAAAGACATTTTAAAAATACTTTCTGTCACATTTGTTTTCATTTTGCCAATAAAATTTACTCTCATGTATAATGATGCATCAAAAATATAAAAAAATGAAATGAAAGAAAAAAAAAAAAATATATATATATATATATATATATATATAGCACACGGATTTATAGTGGTCAATAAATAAAATATACGGTTGGTTTATATTAAAGTGGCAAAATAAATATAAATAAACATACATGTGTATATTAGCATAATTTGAAGTCTGTCATAAAATATAGGTATACAAGTATATTTTATAAAATTAAATTCATATACAAGTTGTAAAATTTTGTAGACATAAAATATAATTTTTAATGTAAAAAAATAAATGACTTTAAATTACTCTAGTTTTCAAATAATTTGCCTTAGGCTCTTGTACATTTAATCTATTTTGATGACCTTATTTTAACAAGGAAGCTGAAAAAATAATCTGGGTTAACTACTTGATGAGAAGACTGCATTTTAACTGACAGTAGAATGCACTTTTCTTATGATGATAATTTAGTATATGTACTTTTATCATTTATATTTCTTATTTTTTTTTTCATGGCTGTTCATATTAACCATCTATACCAATCATTAACCCAAAAATAAAAATAAAAATATATTTAAAACCTTGTCGATTTATATAATACATCACGTATTACGAATTTATATTTAATAGATAATATGTAAACTTTACTACGAAAATGATGGATTACAAGAATGATTATTTCTTTTTTTTTTTTTATTTATCTAAATAGTAATTTTATTCTAATTTAAAATATACTTGGTTTTTTATTATTTAAAATTCAAGTTAGAAAATTATACACAAAGAAAAAAACACACTGACCTAAGTTTTCAACCGGAAATATATAATTCTCGTTTTGTTATTCTCATTCAATATTTTATGAATACATTAAATAGTGCATAATAATAATTTAAATCTAATGTGATTATATAAATTGGTGAGAATAAAATTATGAGAATTTTCCTGATCAATTAATTTTGACATGATTTAGGTTGATTAATATTTTACTGTTTATATAAATTACAATGAATTTAATTGTCAAATTAAATTTATCATTTATACTCAGTAGTATCATCATATTAAAATTATTTATCTTTAATATGACGATCAATAAAATAAATATTTGTAAGATTTTATAAAAATGTTTTAAATAAATTAATTGACTTAGGTTTAAAATTATTTACACTACTTAAATATACTTTACACTCAGCAAATAGACAACAAATATTAATAGCAAATTGTCAATCATTGACACATCTCAGTAAATATTTAATAAAAGTCCAAACTAAAAATAAGTTATCTAGTTTTCATGTTGCCATATTGGCTAATATCCGGAATCATTTCCGTCCAATCTCCCAACAACTTGATAGAAATTTACAGATTGTATAAAAATTTAAAAAAATAATAATCAATAATCAATTAAAATTTCAATTATTATTGCATTTAAATTAGATTGTTATTATATATTTATAAATTTACACATTATGAATATTATAAAATATCAATTGTTCATAATTTTCATGATTTTGTAAAATTATTATTCATTAAACAAAAAAAAAATTAAGAAATATATAAATATCTCTTTAGAAACAATTTAATCATATTACCCAGTTGTGATTTTTTTTTCTTTTTTTTTTTTTTCTACCCTCAAGTAATATAACCATTATTCACAGAAATAAATAAAATATAAAAAAAAAAAAAAAAAAAATTCACAAGTTCTAACAGTGGTAACAGCTGACACAGCTGACGCACCCTTCGTGTTTTACAACAACTACAATCAAGAATAAAATTTTTTTATTAAAATAGAAAAATAATGTCGTTGTAATAATAAAAAAAAAAAAAAAAAAAACAAATTATGAATGTGTTGATAATATATTTTTTTAAAATAACAATCTAAATAAAAATAATTTAACCAATAGTAAGAATTTATTTGTCAATTAAGTTGTTATTAACATGTCAAATAATAAAATGACAGTAAACACCTTTTGATAATGTAAATGATCAGTAAATTTAATATAATGCAAATTCCCACGATTCATTGTAAAGTTATATGGTCTCATCGGTTATCACGTGAACCATAAAAATTGCAGAAACGTAACTAATCGGTTAATGCCTTTCATGCAAGCCCAGTTTTGAATTTCTCATTGTTAAAATCAAGCAAAGAAGACAGACAGACAGACAGACAAGCAGACAGAGCAAGATTCAAGTATCAAGGTTTGATACAGATTTACCATTAATTGCATTAGGGATATTATCGGGTTGCTGTATAGATAACCAAACTGTTTATGGCATATGCATAATAATATAGTTCAATCCAAAATTAAATTGGTAGTTATATATATACGCAGATAAATCGAGATAATTTGAATTGTATTTTGTTGGGTCAATTTTATTTTTGATTAAATCAATTTTCAATATACAAAATAGTTATATCTGACAAATACATAGAGCTACTTGAACTATTTAAATGAAAATATATATATTTTTTTATAAAGTTCGCGTGTTGAATATTTCATTCATGCAGACAAAGCTGATATACCAACAATTTTACTTGTATATCCAAGAACCAAACCACTCAATTATATATGAAAACCAGTGAAACGTTCAAACACATATTTATATCTTCAACAAATTTCAAAGGGTTTTTTATTTACTCTATATTCAAAGAACTTTTTTATTGTAAAAAAAATTATTAGCTGTATTTATAATTTTAAGATATAAATAAACAAAAATACTTTATTGAATTTTTACAGTAAAAAGTTTAACAATAATTTATATTTTATATTATGACAAGGGTCAAGTAATATTAAAATTTTTTTGAATTAAAAAAAATATATATATATATATATTATTTAGGTATTAGTTTTAAATGAAATCGGTGAATTGCATATTGCCCTGTCGTAAAATAGTTTTAACATAAAAGTTGATTAGAATCCAAAGGGAAAAAAAAAATAAAAAGAAAAAAATTTACGAGGGTTGATTTGAAGAGTGTATATGGATTGGGTTGTCGTTTTTTTATTTTTTTCCCTGTTTTTCAGTCGGAAACTGATAAGTTATGTTAGGTGGAGGGTTTTAAAATAGAAAAAATATTTTTTAGTATTTACGTTTCAGATATGAAGTTTGTTATTTTTCATAAAAATATTATTCTTGATGGTAGTATTTTATTTTATCATGTTAAATTTACAAACATATATTGATTTTATTTTTTATATATAAATTTTATTTAAAATTATATATTTCAAATTGATGCATGAAATTTCAATGAATCACTGTAACAATAGTCAAATGATTATTATCAATTTATAATGGTAAATGTCAAATTCAATATACAAGTTAGTTGTAGAGTAAAATTATGTAATAGACAATGAAAAAAAAAATTTTGAATGTTAAGATATATCAATTGACTGTAACATCAAACACTCACCAACTATTGTTAGTTCATTTACATGCGAATCAATAACATTTTAGATATAATTTCTCACGATACTTTCAATTTATAAATCGTGACAAAAAAAAAATTATTTTTATTTTTTTATCATTAAATGTCAAATTGACTTTTACTGCTTAAATAATTCACACGTTTTTTTTTTTTTTCTATTTTAAATTAATTTATTATTTCATTTTTATTCAATAAAATTTCATTGAAATTATCAAAATAAAATAATATAATATTGATATCAAAAATCAAAATTAAATTTAAAAAATAATTAATTGAAAAAAAAAAAAAAAATTTATAATTTGAAAATAAAGTTTTTATAAATTAACTTTTATAAAATCAATGAAACATTTTAATTTAAATTCATTATTAAATAATAATAATAATAAAATTTTACAAGTCTAGATGAAAAACAAATCATTGGAATATTAATTAGTATCAACCAGTCTATAGTGCAACCATCAGTAAAATTAATTAATATACCATCAGAGTAATAAGCGTATATACTCTTTGACATGAAATTGTTTGGGGGGAAATAAATTTTTTATATTTTTTGTTTTATTAAATTAATTTTTTATTTTTTTCATTTTCAATTTTTATTTGAGCACATGATTTATTATATAAATATGCAATATATAACAGCGATTCGTCTGGGCAATGATACGAATAAATTGAACACACTGTAACTGAAGATACATTGCACATCCAATTAAAGTTGAGATAGTATTAATTATCACTGGGTTTATTCCATACATCCCTGGGAATATAGAAAATACGTTGACGCCCATGTTGTAATTAGAACAACTTTAAAAATAAATAATAAAAAAAAATATAACCAATGAGTTTATTTAAATTCAAATTCAAATATTCATCAGTCTGTGAATTAAAAAAAATGGGTGTTAAAAAAAAACATGATAAATATTAAAACAAAATATATATTTATTTAAAAATATAAATAGAAAAAAATAATAATAAAATTAAAATTAACTAAAAATTTTAAATAGAGTATAAACTGCACTGATAGTTTCAGTCAGCCACGAAGAAAAATAATGATTCACCAGAGCCATTTTCCAGCTTACTGGTTCGTGTACAATCCGTTTCTTTTTTTCCCACATCTATTGGTAAATTCTGTCCAATAATACTATAGCTGGTCAAATAATCTCACAAATTGTTATTTTCACTCATAACAAACAAACAAACAAACAGCGAAAAAAAAAAAGGAATATATATTGCCTATAGGCTACAACTGCAATCGAAGGCATTTTTTTTTTGTTTTATTATTTATAAAATCGATTTACCATCGTAGACACAAAAAAAATGACAGTTTTTAATGTTGTTTTTTTTAAAAAATACTTTTATCAAAAAAATGCGAATGATCACATGAATTATAAAGGATTTTTTGTTTGCTTTTGAAAGAATTGAAAAACGTAAATGATAATAAACCAAATGAAAATAGTCAAAGAAAATAGAATATTAAATTGGGTATATAAAATATTTTATTCTACTGTGTATATGAGATCATAGATATTCGTTTGAAGATTCAATAGAAATAATATATATATTTTTTTCATTTGATTTTAGTGTGTGAGACAAAATATTGAATATTTCTTTTTGATAAAAATATATATCAGTAAAATATTTAAATCAACTTTGAAAAAGATTCAAATTATCAACCTAATTATCATCTGTTACTTGGAAAAAATTTATAATAAAAAAAATTTTCATTATAGTTTGATGAATTTATCCTAAAATTTATCAAAAAAAAAATTTCTGGTTTTTATTATTTGATCAATTCATTAGCAAACATTATGTACAAAAAGTTTAAATATATTTTTTAAAAAAATGCTGACAAAGACACTGGAATTTTTAACTAATGTTTTTTTTTTTTTTTTTTTTTGAAATAAAAAAATAAATTTTTGAGGGACTCAATAGCTCTTCAATTATTTGCTTTGACTGTACTCATTTATGAAGCACCATTCATTTTTATAAGGGTTACAAATATTCGTAGAATGTATATAATAAAAAATAAAATAAAAAAAATAGTAGACCCTAAGATAAAAGAAAAAAAAAAAAAAAAAAAAAAAAAAAAATACTAAAGTTGAAGCACAGTGGTCAGAAAATATTTTTAATATCTGGATGAACGCATATATTTCTGCTCTATCGAATCATTCAATCTATATGCTTGAAGGCATTTTCTCGATAACATGTAGATATATATTTAATAAAAAAAAAACTAGACCACCCACATTGACCGCCCCTTTATTGAAACTACTCTCATTCTTTTATTTCCGTATGTATATAGTATAAATTTTAACGACTATTATCATACTTAAAATAAAAAAATTATATATAAATTTTTATCAAATCTCTATTGCATATTTTATATCAATAAAAAAAAAAAAAATTAATTTAATCGTTTAAAAATACATTTAAGTACAATGTAAATTTATAAATAAATAGTCAATAAATAAATAGTAAATTTAAAAAAAAATAAATTAAAAAAAAAAAAAAAAAAAACCAATACACTTTGAAGATGTGGTTATAGCTTGAAGAGTTAAAACATTGTTCAAGTTGTGTGGTTTGATAGTGAACGTGTTGGTGATATCCAACAGTGCACTAACGTTAAATTAGTACATATATATATATGTCTAGAGTTAAATTGGCTTGAACGAGAGCAAGTTAAACCACCCGCCATCTTCTCTTGGCCATTCGATACACATGGTTTGAGTGGGTTCTATTGCATTTACGTGAGTATTATGATGCTGTTATCAGCAGGGTATCAAAAGCATACCTACATACATTGATTGCTATATGACCACAACTATAATCAATACAATATCATATATATTTTAGGCAAATTAAACTTTTATTTACTCAATTTATTTAGTATACCTATATAAATTGTACTCAAATAATAAAAATTTTTTTTTCCACAAATAATTTGTTTAATAATTTTTATCAAAATTAAAATTTGATGGAGTTGATATTGAATTGGATTATAAATATGTCAACTTGAAAGTTTAATAGTTGTTTTAATTATACTAATTCATCTTATCAAAATGATGATGATGATTTTGATGTTTAAAAAAAAAATTTATTGCCAAATGTAATTTGATTAATTTGATAACTTGAATTTGACACGTTTTCATAATTTCAAAGTATAAATTGATGTTTTGAAACAAAATTGGCAATATAACTGATAAATACATTTTGTAAAAAAGACATTACTTCATATGGTTCATTTAAACACGTTCAATGTCATGTTTAAATGAACAATTTGATATTATTTTTATAAAATTATATACAATTAAATAAAAATAAAATAATCAACTAACAAGATACAAGGTACGTGTTTCTAATAGCTCAACTAATAATCCAGTAAAACATATATATATATATATATATATATACATAAATACACAATTATCGTGTGTGATTTTGACCATAAAAATAATTAAATTAAATTAGTCTAAGAAATAATAAATAAGAAAAAACCAGGGAATAAATAGAAAAATAAAATTAAAAAAAAAAAAATCGATTGATCGATGGATAAATAAACTGGAAAAAAAATATAAAAAAGATATAAAATTACATAAAAAGTACAATATAAGAATTCGTGATCGAGTGAATAGTGAGGGTCGCAAAAGTTCACCCCATCATGCAACAATATATTTTATACATTCTCCCGTCTGTAACATACGCTACTCACTTGCTTCACGCTTTTCTCGATCCCGTTTGTTGTCCTGCCCATGACATATCACGAGAATGGTATTTTTACTATTGAATAATCAACACTAGTACATGTATTTTTATACATAAATATTGTTATTATATTGTCTAACAAGATGTCACTTTAAAAAATTAATTATTTTCAAAAAAATAAATTATCAAATTTAAAAACGTAATAATTTTAAAATTTTTTAAAATTAAATTTTTATATAAAATTTTATAAAATGCGTATATAAATCTATAATATATTTATGTGTATGTACAGTTGACCTAATAAAGAAACTGGCAATTACCTTTTGTAAAAAATAAAAATAAAAATAAAAAAAAAAATAAAATAAATATATAAAGTACCGTGTACATATTCAACAGTCGTGATGTATCCGTCTATGGAATATGCGATGTGCATGAAAGATATATGCGATGGGACTCTCATTTTGTGTCTCTACATCATGTTACTTTGAGTTTCCTCACAACTTACATTGTTTATTATATATTATTTTATTCATAAATATATATTTAATATTATTATTCATATAACGCGAATGAATTTTATCAAGTTATTTCAAATATTCAAGATGTAACATAAACGAAAACATAAATACACGCAAAAGGTGATAGAGAATTGATTTACGCATGTCATGCATGTAAAATGAGTTTATAAAAATAACAACTAAACAAAAGAGAATTAATAAAAATATAGAAAAATTAAGATGAATAATTGGTAGAGAAAATGTGAGAGAGTTTGAACATGTAGCATAAACGTATAGCTGTAATAAAAAATAAAAAATAAAAAATAAAAAATAGTTATTATAAACAATATCTGTATGGCCATATATGATAACTGTGCCGTTTTCCAGTTATATATTTATATATGAACCGCCTTTGTAGATGATAGAATTGTGTGTGTATCATCTTTTCTTTAGGACCCACAAACAGAATCATTGTCGTTGTCCTAGGAATACACATTTTTTTCAAACAAAAAAAAAATATATATTTATGTGTTTGTTATGAAGAATAGGTACAGCAACAACAAATACGGGATATTTTAAAGTGCATTTTTTTGTTCATTAAGTTTTTGTATGTTTAGATATGAATTTATCTGAGATGAAAGAGACCATTGGATTCATCAGACATCAATTTATATTAATATCTATTTTTTTATATTTGAAAATATTATAAAAATTTTACCGTTGACTGAAAATTATATGCACTGTGTCATCATTAAGAATAAAAGGTGTCAGAAATTCTCACAATAATTTATTTTAATTTTTTTTTTATATTTCTAATTAAAAACTTGAACAGTTAAAATTTTAATAAATATATTATTCTTTGATATATTTTTAAATTATTATCTTTTTTTTATATAAATTGGCTATGAAAATAATTTATTAATTTAAATTTAAAGAAATTTATTATTTTAATATCGTCTTGAGATTTTTTTTTTAATTTTATTCTTTTAATTTAATTAGAAATAAAAGTGATAATTGTAATTGCAATATTAATAGGAATTAAATTTAATTTAATTAACGAATACGTTTTTCTTTTTTCTTTTTTTTTTTTGGTGAACATTTTGTATAATAATTTTAAAATATATTTTTTTAACTGGTATATCGATTGAGCCATTAATTAAACAACAAATGAATACATGTTCGTAAAAAGCTATTAAAAAACATTCGAGTTTTGTAACAATATTTGATGTTTTAATATGCCATATGTGAATTTATATACATAAAAAAAAAAAGGTTAACGATTTTATTGTTCAAACAAGTCAGTTTAGCTAACGAATAAACAAGACTCAAATTTCCGATGGTTTCATAAAATTCAGTTGATATTTTTTATCTACTTAAATTAATTTAAATATTTATACTTCAACAATGCGAAACACAATATTTCAAATTTATAAAAAAAAAAAAATTAAATAATAATAAATTTAATAATTTCAATTTAAAGATTCAAAAATCAATATGACAAAATTGAATTTAAATTGAATATATAATTTGAAAATAAATCATAGATGGTAAATTCAAACGAGAATGAAATGATACAGTTGGATAAAAAAATAAAATAAAAAATAAAACATAATGACTTTATTTTCTGTCACGAGACACGAACGAGACTGAATTACGTATAGTTGGTTTAGCATTTCGTGCAATTCCATCTGATTAGAAAAAAAATAAATAAAAATAAAATAAATAAATATAGCAAGACTCTATGAATAAATATTAACATTAATGTCGACTATCAAAAAACAATACAATATAATCATAATTAAAAATTCAAGTAGAGAAAAAAAAAATTTCAATAAAACGTAAAATATTTTATGCAAATTTAAATTTCCCTGACAAAAAGTATTTATATTTTCAATTCAAAATTAATTGATTTTGATTATTTAATAATTGTCAATCAACATGAAATTATTTCAATTGATCTCTATAAAAACTTTTATACTGTTAATAATAAAATATAACAACAAAAAAATTTGATATCATTACAAGAGTGATAATTGTTAGGGAGTGAAGTTGAGCATCAAACTGGCAATCACAATAATACATATAACTGTAGTCTACATGTTAATACACTCGAAACATTATACGGGTACCCTTAACATGTTTTGACTTTAACAATGCGTTATTTAATTGTGTCGTTCGAGGTTAACGAAGCATAACACATTCTCGTGAGATACATCAATATATAAGCATGAAGAACATCAACTTCATTAGAGCCATAAATTTTATGTATACATTTAAAAATATATTTAAAAAAATTGAAAACAAAATTATTTGATGATAATTAAACATTAATAAATTAACGATGGGATATTCACGACCAGATTAACTGACACCACTACTACAATTTGTAGAAAATACCAAAAATTAATTCAAACAGGACAACACACTCAAAAGTATAAGTGAGGGCTCAGTGTTGTCCTGAAATATATTTAAACTATATAAAAATTAATTGAGACAGGACAACACTCTCAAAAGTATAAGTGAGGGCTCAGTGTTGTCCTGAAATATATTTAAACTATATAAAAATTAATTGGACAGGACAACACACCCAAAAGTATAAGTGATGGCTCAGTGTTGTCCTGAAATATATTTAAACTATATAAAAATTAATTGGACAGGACAACACACTCAAAAGTATAAGTGAGGGCTCAGTGTTGTCCTGAAATATATTTAAAATATATAAAAATTAATTGAGACAGGACAACACTCTCAAAAGTATAAGTGACGGCTCAGTGTTGTCCTGAAATATATTTAAACTATATAAAAATTAATTGAGACAGGACAACACTCTCAAAAGTATAAGTGAGGGCTCAGTGTTGTCCTGGAATATATTTAAAATATATAAAAATTAATTGAGACAGGACAACACTCTCAAAAGTATAAGTGAGGTCTCAGTGTTGTCCTGAAATATATTTAAAATATATAAAAATTAATTGAGACAGGACAACACACTCAAAAGTATAAGTGAGGGCTCAGTGTTGTCCTGAAATATATTTAAACTATATAAAAATTAATTGGACAGGACAACACACTCAAAAGTATAAGTGAGGGCTCAGTGTTGTCCTGAAATATATTTAAAATATATAAAAATTAATTGAGACAGGACAACACTCTCAAAAGTATAAGTGAGGGCTCAGTGTTGTCCTGAAATATATTTAAAATATATAAAAATTAATTGAGACAGGACAACACTCTCAAAAGTATAAGTGACGGCTCAGTGTTGTCCTGAAATATATTTAAAATATATAAAAATTAATTGAGACAGGACAACACTCTCAAAAGTATAAGTGACGGCTCAGTGTTGTCCTGAATGACTTATGAATAGCTCTTCATAAATTACGTAATTAAATTATCAAAAAAAAAAATTATCAATCTGTTTTTCTTTTTATTATTTTTAAATCAATATATAATATTTAATATCTTTCGGGAATTTAAATGACACAGATATATATCAATTTTCAAATATAGCAACTTAGAAATCCTAGAAGACGTGCGTCCGGTTCAGGTAGTGCAAGAAATTTAATATTAGATTTTAATATACACGTGGAATACATTAGAAAATTTAAGAAGACAACTACCGGTTCAATACAACGACACACAGCTGTGCATTCTTGTTTTCATATATTTTATTTACTTTTTTTTAATCCTTTTTTTTTTTTTATCTTTTATTTATCTTTCATATTGTAGAATTAATAAAAAAAAAATATATAAATACGCTAAAAGTAGAAAGTAAAGGTTGTTACTTTATACAAGTCATAAACAATGAATACAAAAATTTTTTTTTAAATTCATGTCTTTTTAATTCTTTTGTTAATTTTTATAACGTTATAATAAAAAAATTTTTTTTATGTATCTAAAAAATTATAAAATACATTCATGAAATTTAAATTATATTTGAAATTAAATTTTTTTTTATTATTTAATAAATTAAATTGTATGAATGTATTTTTTTAATTTAATATTTTTTATTTATTAATGTAATTTGTATTTTTTTATTAAAATGGTAATATTATTTTTTAAATAAAGTTAATCAACCAAATTATATATATTTTTTTCGCTCAGTAAACATGAGTTTATGCAATTTTGCAACTCGATGAATTTAGGAATGATTAAAAATATTGCACAAAATTTTACACAAAAAAAAAAATATGTTATAATTTTTTTGGATGCATTTACTTCAATAATTTCAGATGTATATATATTTTTAACAATAATAAAATTTAAAATAATATTTAATCATCTTTTATATTTAAAAATAAATATATTTGTTTCAAAAAAAAAAATTATAATATCAGCAATGTGCATGTCAAAGTAGACATTTTTAAAATTTGTCAACACATGCATAACATCCAATTATTTATCATTAATATATTTTCCATTATTTTAGTTTGTTTTGTACATAAATTTATGTCCCTGCTGAATTTATAAACCGTATATTTGATCTATAACTTTTTTTTATTTTTTTACCTATTAATTTCTAGTTTGTTCAAACACGTTAACCTGTGTTTCCCCAATTGTTCTCGATTATCCCTCGGTATAACATGTAAAATATACAACCAAGTATTTATCTTTTATTTTTTTCAATTTTTTTTTTTATAAAAAATAAATTGTCCCAGGACAACAAACACCCCAATTGGTTGACTAAGTAACGCATGTCCGCGTCGGTTCGCAGGTGACTGAAACATGTCAACGTCAGTTTAGATTAATCACGCTCACATGGATCCGCTATGAAAATCCTTTATCTGTATATATATATTATCCTACACCCAAATAACAGAGGGAAAAAAAATAAAATAAAATAAAACATACACTGAAAAAAAAAACTTCTGTAAAATAGAAGTTTCCTTCTTGCAAATAATTTTCTTGAATCATGAAGAAAATGTTCTTGGATTGTGACAATACTGCCTTGAACCAAGAAACTTTGTGTCATAATCTAAGACTATTTATGTCATGATTTTAGAAGTATCCTTCTTGGATTATGACAATATTGCCTTGAACCAAGAAACTTTTTGTCATAATCCAAGAAGAACACTTCTAAAATTGAGAAAAATGTTTCATGAAACAAGACGCACACGTCATGGATTATGAAATAGACGTCTTGATTCAAGAAATTTTTTGTTCTGAAAATAAGAAGTTTTTTTCACAATCCAAGAACATTTTCTTCATGATTCAAGAAAATTATTTGCAAGAAGGAAACTTCTATTTTACAGAAGTTTCGTTCTTGGTTTTAGAATTTTTTTTTTTCAGTGTAGTTTAAATATAAAACCACACCTACATGACGAATATAACAACCATATATCCACCCACCAACAATTTTCCATTCGTCCCATATTTATATTTTAATATATTTTTGCTTTCGTTTAGTTTCTCAGTAAACAAAGAGATACACTAGTTTTTCTGTGCCAAGAAAACTCATTTGTTTTTCATTTTTTTTTTTTGTTTAAAATTTGTTGTTATATTTATTTTTAAAAGAAATTCTACATGAGAATTTACGGTTGCATATTATTACTATTGTCATTATGATTTTAGTCACCTAAAAAAGTATCTGAAAAATTCCGACTATTATAGAGGTTTTGCATTGTTCGAGTGAATAATTTGACAAAGTATTTTGTTTTTTTTTCTTTGTTAAATATAAATTTGAAAAAATAAATAAATAATAAATAGTTAATTTGGATGAAATAAATAAATAATTGAGTTGATAATTAAATGGAGATGTTGCCATGGGCATTTTATGCAAAAAAAGATTTCAAACGGATTAAAAGATAGAAAAGGATAAAATTCTTACCAAGATTAACCTCTATTGAGCAAGAATTCAAACCAAAATATATATATATTGAAACAAGTATGCTCACTATACCAATTTCACACAATTCAAATGGTCTTTACTGTGAGACCTGTAAAACTATCGTTAATCTCTCAACAAATCCTCAACATACCTAAAACTCTCACAAAGATTTTCCAATGAAAAAAAAAAAAAAAAATTTCATTATGGTTTCATCAAATGCTATATTGTCATTGATTTTATTATATACAAAATTTATAAAAATAAAAAAACCAATAAATTTATTTATTTACTGAAAAAAAAAAAAAAAAAAAAACTTTACAAAAATTTAATTTAATAAAAATAAAAAATAATCAAGGATTAAAAAATAATCTCTCAAAAATTATCTTGACTGAAACAGTCGTGAACTTTTTTAATAAAATAAATTAAACAATCAGTTTAAAAAATAGAAATCTTTAACCCAGTTATATAAAAATTTAATTAATTATCATTAAAATAACAAAAAAAAAAATATTATATTAATTAATTTATTTTTCAATATCTTTGTTACTTTTTATTGCTGAATAATTCATAACTTTAAAGTTGATATTAACAGAACATTAGTAATTACACATGTTCGAACAATGTGGTTGACAAACATAAATTAACACAAACATATTTCAATGTCAGTAGCATATGGATGATTGTCATATTAACGCTGACATGACTGTGTGTCTGTTTGTCAAAATAAATATATATATATATATGTGCATGATGAATTATGCCCATTCCCAACAATAAATTTAAAAATAAAATTCAAAATAATTTTAATTATAAACAAGTAGCTGATTTTTAATTATACAAAAACAATTGAAAATAAAATTTATATATTTTTTGTCATCAACATGTTTTTTTTGTTCAATAAATTTCATTGTTTTTTTATTTTTTTTTTTTGTATCATTATTGTTGGACCAGTTTAGATTTGTCCAATGACAATTCAGTGCAAACATCCTGATGTTTATTGCCGGAAGGACATGCATTATATATGTCCACCCTCCCGCGGTATTTACAAACAAAGGTGGACATAACTGGAGCAACGTAAAATGCTACATTATTATCTTGCCAGAGATATATTTTATTTTTTTATTTCAACAAACAAATACGTAATTTTATTGTTCAAAATAAAAAAATAAAAATAAAAATTTACGTAAGATTTTTCCTTGTTTTTATATTATTTTTTTTTGAATAAAATATTGATGGTCATTTATGGAAACTTATTATGACATTTATTAACACATTATTTTTTAAAAGGATAGTTTGGAATAAATAAAAAAAATTTAAAACAACATTTATGTTTATATAAACAGCATTATTTTTTCTTTTATTTATTTTTTTCATTTCTTTTTTTTTTTTTTTTTTTTCCAGTTGTAATTTATATTTATACACAGTAAAAAAAAGTTGGTAATTCGTTTGTAATTGGTGGACTTCAGTCGTTTGTTAAATTTTTGTTTGTTAATTTAACAAAAAAAAATTTGTAAAATCTTTTGACAAATTTTATTTGTTAATTTTACAAACAAAAAATTTGTAAAATGTTTTTACAAACTCCGTTTGTTAATTTTACAAACAAAAAATTTGTAAAATGGTTTTACAAACTCCGTTTGTTAATTTTACAAACAAAAAATTTGTAAAATGTTTTTACAAACTCTGTTTGTTAATTTTACAAATTTTTTTTTGTTAAACTAACTCGTAACATAATGTAAAAATAAAACAACAAATTTAATGTAAAAATAAAAAGAATATTTGAAACTCCCGCCCGTAACTATTGCGTGGAACACGCATGCGCAAAATTATGAAGACGAACCCGCACAGAAAAATCTCAGTCTTAAACGAGCTTCCAGTCTTATAACGCGCTTCATTGAACTTAAACTGTCTTGTGAGATCTTAAACGAACTTCCATTAGCTTCCCAAATAAAATTACAAGTTTTTCCGAGGTCCCCAAACTCTTTCAAAGGCTTGAATTAAAAGACTTCGAAAGCATTCAAATCTCGGTCTTTCAGAAGCGTGATTTAAAAGACTTCAAAAGCGTTCACATTTTTCAGTCTTTTAGAAGCTTGATTTAAAAGACTTCGAAAGTTTTTAGGTTTAAAAAAAAAAAAAAATTCAATAAATACGATTTCGAAAGCTTGTAGTCTTGAAATTAAAGGCTTTAAAACTTATTTCAATGAAAATTTTATTTGGGAAGTTAATGGAAGTTCGTTTAAGATCTCACAAGACAGTTTAAGTTCAATAAAGCGCGATTTGAGACTGAGATTTTTCTGTTCGGGACTTAGAAAAATTTAAACTGCCTGATATAAAATTGATCTAAATATTTATTCAAGTTTTCATGTTATAAAATTTTTTAAAATAACAAAAATTAGAAACTCAAAGTCTAAGTAGTAAATATATTCACTTATTTTCAATTGATGATGTGGTTGAGTGGTCAACCTATCCGACTTCCATCCAAAAAATCTGTGATCGATCCCGTGCAGATTTTTTTTTTTTGGAAAAATTTTACAAATTTGAAAAAAAAAAAAAGAAAAAAAAAAAATGAAAGACTCCGAAGTCTTTAATTTAAAGACGTCGGATTTAAGAGTTCGAAAGCCTGAGGTCTTCCATTGAAAGACTTCAGAAGCTCGAAGTCTTTCATTTTAAGACTTTATATTTAAGAGTTCGAAAGCCTGAGGTCTTCCATAGAAAGACTTTGCAAGCCCGAAGTCTTTCATAGGAAGTCTTCCGAAGACTTCCTAGTTGGACAAATGAAGCGCGTTTTAAGACTTCAAAGGATTTTAAGTTCGTTTAAGACTGAGATTTTTCTGTTCGGGTAAAGACAATCATCCTGCATCGTCTTTTAAAAATGTTTAATTTTATTCTTCTATCTCTTTTTATTTTTAACAATTTTTAAAGCAGGCTTCTTTAAGCCGATCGTCCTTCTAAGTCCTTTTTGAATTTCTATTTATTTTATAAGTCCCAGAAAAACTTTGAAAAATTGACTAAAGAAAAGGATGCATTCGCGAAAAAGATAATTACTTGTAAAATAATTAGTTGAAAAATTATTTATGCAATCACATTTGTTTTTTCAGGCAATAGACAATTAATAATACATTCTAAGTGATTAATTAATAATTTCTAAGTGAAAAATTAGCTAAGAAAAAAGATGTATTTGCAAAAAAGAAAAGTACTCGTAGAATAATTGTTTAAAAAATTATTTAAGCAATAATATTTGTTTTTTTAACCAAAAGACAATTAAAAATATATTTTAAATAAATAATTAATAATTTTTAAGTGAACAAGTGGCTAAAGAAAAAGATGTAATTGCAAAAAAAGCCAAGTACTCGTAGAATAATTATTTAAAAAATTGTTCGTGCAATTACATTTGTCTTCCTAGCCATTTGCTTATTATAAATGCATTTAAGAATACAAATTAATAATTTTTAAGAGAACAGCTGGCTAAGAAAAAGGATGCATTTGCAAGAAAGACGAGTACTTGTAAAATAATTATTTATAAAATCATATAATCAATTGCATCAGTCTCTCTAGCCAATAGACATTGAAAAATGCATTTAAAATAATTAATTGATAATTTTTAAATGAACAAGTGGCTAAAGAAAGAGACGTAATTGCAAAAAAGACAAGTACTTGCAAAATAATTGTTTAAATAATTATATATGCGATTACATTTGTCTTTCTAGACCTTGGACATTTAAAAATATAAATTAGATATTTTTAAGAGAACAATTGCCTAAAGAAAAGGATGTAATTGCAAAAAAGACAAGTAATTACATAAATAATTGTCTTTTTTTCGTTGAGTCTATATTGTTCATTAGAAAATAAAAAATTAATAATTTAATATGCATTTTTACATGTCTGTTAGCTATATGGACAAATGAAATTGCAATAAAATAGATTTAAAACAATTATTTTACAAATACTTGTCTTTTTTGCAAATGTATTTATTTCCTTCGCCACTTGTTCACTTAAAAATTATTAATTAATTATTTGAAATTTATTTTCAATTGTCTATTGGCTAAAAAAACAAATGAAATTGCGTAAATAATTTTTTAAACAATTATTATACAAGTACTCGTCTTTTTTGCAAATGCATCCTTCTTCTAAGCTAGTTGTTCTCTTAAAAATTATTAATTTATATTTTTTAATGCAATTTTATATGTCCAAGGGCTAAGAAGACAAATATAATTGCATAAATAATTTTTACAACAATTATTCTACAAGTACTTGTCTTTTTTGCAAATGCATCCTTCTTCTTAGCCAATTGTATTCTTAAAAATAATTATTAATTTATGTATTTAAATGCATTTTAACATCCGATTGTCCAGAGAGACAAATGCAATTAATTAAATAAATTTCAATACAATTATTTTACAAGTACTTGTCTTGTTCATTTAAAAATTAATAAATTATAATTTTAAATATACATTTTTATATCTGATTGGCTAGGGGAACAAATGCAATCGGTCAAATATGTTTTAAAACAATTATTTTACGAGTACTTTTCTTTTTTGCAAATACATCTTTTTTCTTGGCTAATTTTTCACTTAGAAATTATTCATTAATCACGTAAAATGTATTTTTAATTGTATAAACGAATCTATAGATAAAAAACTAGTTATTTATCTAGTCACAGATTATTTTTTGTAAAGTTTGTAATTGATAAAATAATATTTGTATAAATGTTCATATGTACAGAGTGAATCATTTCATTGTTTGGTAATATGAGAAATAATAAAATTTACGTATCAAAAAAATATATAAATAAATATACATTAATTTTTTTGCTTGTACAAAAAAAAAAAAAAATTCAACAAAAAGTATTTGTTAAATTAACAAACAGCTGTTTGTAAATTTCATTTTACATACAAAAATTTGTAAAATTAACAAACAGCTGTTTGTAAATTTCATTTTACAAACAAAAATTTGTAAAATTAACAAACAGCTGTTTGTAAATTTCATTTTACAAACAAAAATTTGTAAAATTAACAAACAGTTGTTGGTAGACCTTATTTAACAAATAAAATGTTTGTTTAATTAACAAACGTTTTGTTGGTGGACCTAAATTAACAAACTGAATTTGTTAAATTTACCAACTTTTTTTTACTGTGTACTGGCTAAAAAATGATTCAAATTAATTAAGTAAAAAAAAAAAAAAAAAAGAAAAGAAAAAAAAAAACAACAAAAATTATAATAATTACACAAACGTCAATATTCAATTCAATGAATAATTTGTATCGAATAATACATCAGTCACACTCACAAATAAATTTGTATCATTTTATTTTTTATTTTATTTTAAAACGACACAAATTAAAAATTTTAGATATATATTTGTTTTTTTAATTTTAATTTGGGCCACGATCGAAGTGCCAAATGAATTCGCTCGTGGTCCATTATCAAATATTAATTAATTTTATTATGAATTTATTAATTTTTTTTTTAAATATTTATTATTTCACATAAATTTTATAATATTAAATTGTTTTTTTTTAAATTTTTTAATTTGCAATCTTTCCTCATTTAAATATATATCAAATAATTTTCATCTTTGTCACTTATTCTCAAAGACTGTTGACAAGAAAATTGATGAAATCATAAATATTAATATTATATTACAATTTATATAAATAAAAAAAACAAAAATTAATGTAATTATATAATTTCAACAGTCTTGATGAAAATTAGACAGAGATATAGAAAAATGTTGTGATATTATTTTTAAATAATTCAAGTGGCTCAGAGTAACGTTATATAAAATATAAACTACCTTCATATGACATCAATCAATATGTAGAAAATTACATCAATAGAAAATACATATAATTAAAATCAACAACAATTTTACAAACAAGATTGAAAATACTAAAAAATAAATAATACAAAAATTAATTTTCAATTAATTTTATACTGATGATTAGACTCGTTTATATTCACATCAACAGAGTCAAGAGATTTTTTTTTTTTCATTTTCATTTTTACTCTATAATTATAATTACAATTTTTTTTTTTCATTACATGTTGTATTTTCCAGTTTTTATTATAAGTATTTTCTATATTTACACACTTATCAGTTAATTTTGATCGCAAAAATTGAAAAAAAACAAAAAAAAAAACAAACAACGACTATCAACTTTTCATTTACAAACTGATTGGATATTGATTTTATCCAAGTAGTTGGAAAAATAAAAAATTGCAAATCGTTGTTACAATTTCTTTTTTAAATTTTTTTTTTTATCATCACAACATATAAATCATATATATTTTAAAATCATATATGTCAATGTGTGAGTACGTCTATCTTGGAGCCACTCGATTACCTGTCAATCTCAAAATAAAAAATCAAAAAAAAAAATAAAATAAAATAAAAATACATTGGTTACTACGTTTGTTGACGTTAGTTTGAGGTGATTGCATTCAATATACAATGTATAACTGAATTTTATATTTTTTATATTTTTAATTTTTTTTAAATATAAATATCTATATAATATGTATGCATGTGTGTGAGCTGTTAATGATTATACGTGATTATTTGGTGTATATGCACGTACATCAAGACACGCAAGTGTAAAGTATAATATTTCTCACTTTTGTGTGGTGACCGTCAACGGGACTATGATCATTAATCATCCAGACCAACTGCCGTGTATACGCGAATGAAATAAAAAAAAAAATTTGAAAAAAAAAAAAACTGATAAACTTCTCTTTCCGTTAACGCCTATATCGGCTAACAAAAAAAAAAAAAAAATTAAAATGAAAAAAAAAAAATTGTAATTATGATAGTTCTAATAGTTTATCAAAGACTTTTGATATTTTTTTTTTTTTTTTTTTTTTTTTTATACACAAATGATAACACTTACACACATGCATACAAAGTGACTGTATTTTCTGAGTTAATTCTCAGTTTTTTTTTTTTTTATTTTTAATTTTTAATTTTTTACACATTTGATATTATTATTATTGTTAACAAATTTTAAATTGTCACAATAATTTTATTTATTATATTTACATGGTTTTTTTATTTAAATAATTATTTGATATTTGAGTTTGGAGTAAGAGCAATTATCAACGAAGAACAAGTAAACAATTGAGTTTATATTTTTTCAAATTACTTTTAATTTTGTGATTTTTGTAATTTATAAATAATTATAATGCCAATAATAATTGTAAATGACATTTTTAAAAAATTTAAATTTATTAATAGTTAGCAGTCTTTAAATATGAATTAATTATTGTTCAATATTTTGAACGAATGATATTAATTAATGTATTTATAAATATTAAATTATTTATATATGTACAAAAATATACAAATTTAAAGAATCATATACTTATTATTATTTATTATATTCAATTGAAACTATTTATTTATTTTAACTTGAATTTATTCGTAACTATTAGAATATGTAAATCAAACAAATCGATTTAATTTCATCTTGATAATTTAAATATTCTGAAAATTTTACTTGGTAAAAGTGTCTGCTAATAAAACATTAAAATAAAAAAATACAATTTAAAAATAAATAAATAAAAGAATGACAATTGTAGACTATTTGACAGTAATCAGGTGAAAGTGCAATAAGTGCAAGACAACTTTATATACCACAATTGCGATCGATTATTCCGATTGATTGTCAATCTTAGATAATACTCGGCAATATAAATGATCTTTAAAAAGATAGAAAAAAATTAAAACATTAAAATAATTATTTTAATATAAAATATTTCTTTTTAATTCAGTATAGATAAAAATAATAATAATAATAAAATAACAAACAATTGTGTTATCAGAAGCAAGTGCAAAAAATGGAATAAAAAAAAAAAAACAAATCCTATTATAATATATATTTTTTTTTAATTTTTCCTTTCAACGAGATTACCACAAAGTCTCAATTCCACTAATGCAATTATTGTATAAATTTTAATTTTTTAAGTACTTTTCCATTTTAGTTTATAATTTTACTCTAGTGTATACAATATGAATTTTTATATATATTTTTTTTTATTTTAAATTTTGTTGTAATGTATATTAAGTTTGGAATGTATATTAGTTGAAACTTTGAATAGAATCTTTCTCTTTTACATGAATGCAAAAAAAAAAAAAATATAAAATAAAATAAAAACAGCTTTAATACTCATACTAATTTTGTAGCTTGCAAGTGAAATATATATATATATATATATAATATCATGAAGTTCCAATTATGTTGCAACGTCATGACGCGAGAATGCACTCTCAACAATCATGCATTTATGTTTTGGACAAACGCAAGTGGTACGGATCTATCATACTTTAATACCCAAGAGAGGGTTGTTTACAAAATACGTTTATACATTTTGTATGTATAAAGTAGTTTGACTCTAACTTGAACTATCTGTGTATATATCTATTTACACTGTACATATCTTATGTATATACCAAGAAAGCTATTCTCTTCAGTGTCCTCGTCGCGTCTTGTTTTTCATAATGCATATAACCTCTATGTATATACCGACTGTTTGTGCATTCTATATTTATATGCTCTAGATTTTTTAATTTTCAACAACTTACAACTATCATGGTATAACAATTACAAATAAGCTAAGGACTTTTACCAAAGAAACAAATCACTAACAATATATTAACAACAACTTTTAATCCCTCGAAAATAATCTTTAATTCATTTAATTTATTATTTCTTTGTCATTGAATTTCCATATGTATAATTATAAAGTTTTTTTTTTCGTTCTGTCTGTCTGTATGATTGTCATAATTTTTTTGTTTTATTTATTTTAATATATATGTTTTTCGTATCTACTTTTAGTCTGAATAAAAAAGGTCTGAATCTATTTGAATAAACTCATGCATACTAAGTTTTTTATTTTTTGAATGAAATCTTCAATGACAAATTGTGAGAGATAAAGATGAGAGGGGTAAGAGGATGAAAAAGAGGAAAAAAAATACAAACAAATATGGTGAGGAAGAAAGACGTGGGTTATATGCATGTGGGCCGATGCACTTTTACCGACCCATATGCAACGTGAAGGTTATTTTTATTACGAAATATCGTGGCTTGCTCGCTCATGAATCCAGTGACGTTGTTATTTATTTTATTTTATATTATTTTTTCTTTACTTAAGAGGGTTTTTGCTTGGTTTTTTATTTATTTATTTTTTGTTGGGTTTTGCTTTGTATGTATATAAGGTGTGTCTTTGGGGTCGTAAAGTAAGGCACAAAACTTTGCGAGACACTTCTATCAAGGATCCCTTGAGTGCGTGGGTTCTTTTCCCTTTTATTTTTTGTTTTTTGCAATTTTCAACGCCCAGATTTACGATATTTTATCGTGTCCCTAGTATACAGATCATTTTGTAAAAATCCCAAAAGTATTTACGTTTTTTTTTTTTTTTTGGTTAGAATTTTAAGATTATGACAGACTTGGATCAACACACTTTGATTTAAAATTCAACAAACTTTAACAGAGAAAATAAAAAAAAAGTTTCAATTTTTTTTTATTAATTTTTTTTTAATAAAATAAAAAAGTTTAATAAGATATTCTTAATCTTTTGAGTTTATTAGATAGCCAATCTTAACACGTAATTAACACACTTCGTTAGGGTAAAAAGTATTAACTTTTAAAGCTTTAACAACATCCAATTTGTTATCTCGATTAATATTAAAAATATTTAATTTTTTTTTCTTTTTCCTAAATTTTATTTTCTATTATTATAATAGTTTTTATTAAGCAATAAGGGTCTGTGAAAAATATATATAAAAAGTATTATTGTTATAATTTTTTTAATATACATTTTGTTTTTTTTTTTTTCAGTATAGTCCTGTGTATATTTTGTCGACGTGTGCCAGGGTGTTGGCTATATACAATTGAACGTGCCAGACGCACAGTAATTTTTTGGGTTTTAATAAACAGCTGAGTTGCACATGGTACGATGCATGTCAGATACATACACACAAGAAGTTGATATGTGTTTAGAATGTAAAAGCCAGTTGGGGTACGTAGTAAGAATAGTTATATGTACATTTTACATACATATTATGTCCCCCAGGGCGATGCCCCCAGCTTGGTATGTATATATATACAAACGTGTGCCACAATGAATAAAATTTCCACCCCTCCGCCCCTTTATTCTTCATACTCTAAATTTTCCCTCTTATCTCTTACTACTCTTGTCCCTTGTTTTTAGTATATTTATCTCTCTCTCATATATATATTGCTTGCATTTCATTGCACCAACAGTAAGAGCCCCATGAGACAGAATTAATAATTTAATACATTTAATTTTTCTGACTCAGTTGCTCCAGGCCTTACTATACATTTATACACAACTAAAAGATCACACTGTTATTAAAAAATTTTTTTTTTTAATTTCAACTGTTCCGTAAAAAAAAAATATATCAAAAAAAAAATCAACAACGAGTCAACGATAATCAACATTTACTAATTTATTTTTGTTAAAGTTACTTGTAATAGAGATTAAAATTTTCCAAGCGTATAATTTTTTAACTAAAAGTTTATAATTTTATATATATATATATATATAAACAAAGTTTTTAATAATGCGTAAGGGGATGCATGTATGGTCGTTCATGTCATATTATTATTACACACAAAAAATAGAG